>JAMXBC010000005.1:79985523-80585523 GCA_024138005.1 Lumnitzera racemosa
CTATTGGTGATAATTGGATTGTACGACTACATTTTCAAAGGATATTTATAATCAAACATTTAAGGCAACTAATAAACCTAGGTAGTCTACAACCCAAAATTGAAAACATACTAGGAAGAAAATTCACAAAAAAGGCAAAACTGTAACATAAAACAAGGAATATTATAGGCATATTTGTATGAATATAGTTGTTAGAGTAGAAGTTAGATGCAGTTAGGATGAAAGCTTCAAAGGGTCCAATATTGAACTAAAGTTGGCCGTCACTTCCCTTAGGTTATTGTTTGTAACAGTTTGGCAACTAGGAATAGGTTGGTAAGTACCTAGGTAGGTTAACCGAGCTTGTGGCCATGTTTGCTAAGCTATTATTAATATTGTCTAGGTTGACACTAAATTGGTGCTTGGTTAATTCCTCAATCTCCAACATAGTGTAAAGCCCAAGGTACTCAAGGAAGTGGGGAAACTCATACCCAACTAGTAGGTTGGATTCTTCAAGGGTAAGATGGAGGGGTTCGACGAGTCGTACTCTCTAACCCTCTTGCTTAGGCTTGAATGAGGGGTTTGGTTGATTGATTCCTATAATCCTCTCTAAGTTAGGGATTTGGGATCAAATATGAAGGATCTTCTTGCTAATTATCTCCTTCTAGCTGGTATAGACTTAGGTTAGAAATGTTAAACACATTAGACACTCCATAATTCTCTAGTAGCTCCAATTAGTATGTATTGTTAACAAGAGCCAATGAATATGAAGTCTTATGTGCTTAGTTCACCCATGAAGACATGGATTCTTAGCTATTGATTTTGTTGACTTACTATCTATGGAAAGATTAACTGGTAGAGGAACAATCATACTAAGCTTACGCAAAAGATAGGATAACCATGATAATCCTTATATTTGAGGCCATATTATGATATTTTACCTTAATTGAAGAATTGGAGATTGTTGCTTGCTTTTTATTCTTCTAAGAAACCAGCGATGGACTAATGAAAAAATAAAATCTAATCAATAATTTTCTAACTAATGGATAAGAACACTAATTAGCATTGCTATATACAACTAAGAAAAGAGAGCTTAAAGTGGAGAAAACAATCCCTAACCAGTAGTGCCTTAAATATATCAGATAACATATAAAGCAGCATTGATATGTGTACTCCAGGACAAGAGACAAACTATTTTAGCTATGGTACTATAAATGATAAATGAGGCTTCATAATAGTTAAGTACAAAAGTCTCCCAATCAACTTTCGGAGTAGACTTGGATTAGACAAAAAAACACCAAAGCTGTTATCAAGTCGTAAACCAAAAGGGAAAGAAGTTGGAGTAGGCTTTGCTTTAGTAAAACCAACATCAAATAATATGCCCAAAGCAAACTTGCACTGATTTAATAAGAAACTAGAATTGAGACAAGAAATTCTAATCCTTAAAAAAAGGACGAATTTCAACAAGATCTTCAATTGTAAAAGCTTGATATAAAGCAAGTTTGATAGTTGAAATTTCATCAAGTGAATCACTAAACATTAGCTGCTAAGACATCATCTACATAAACTAAAAGATCTATAAAGCTGACAAAAGGTCTTAGTGAAAAAAGGAATAATCAGATTTTGATTCCTAAAAACCTAAAGAAACAATGAAATGAGTAAATTCTTTATTCCATTATCTAGGTGCTTGCTTTAAGCCATAAAATGACTTGATAAGTTTACACGTCAATAGATCCATCAGGTTTATATTTGATTTTATACACCCATTTTGACCCTATAGCTTTCTTTCTTGGAGGTAAAGTTGTAAGTGCCAAGTGTCATTAGATTTAAGTGCTAATAATTCCTTCTCTCTAGCCTCAACCTAATTTGGATTATTTTTTGCTTCTTGATAGTTCCTTTACTCCCTGACTAAAAATACATTAGCTAAGAAGACCACATAAGCTTTTGGTAAGTTTGCAAATTAATGGTTTTAAAAAAGAAGATAGAAAGATTTTAAACTCTTAGGTATTACTATAGTTAACATATCGACGTAGACATTATGAATGAAATCACTAAGCTAAGCAAGTAGATGAGAATGCCTCTATGATCTTTGAATAGAACTACTTAATAAATGACATTTGGTTTAGTAGACAAATTATATGGATTAGAAACAAATGGTGTTTAGATAGAAGAAGTGTAATCAATGTTTGGTTGAATAGGTGATGGAGAATCTTTTGCAAACTCAATGAAATTGAAGTATTATATGGAAACATGTGTGAATTATTAGTCAAAGATTGACCATAAAGTAGGCCTATGTGTTTGAAAGGAAAAGTGCTCTACAAAGAACACATCTCTATTGATGAAAAACTTATTGGCACCTAAATCATAAAGTTTAAAACCCTTTTGACTAGATGGATATTCTACAAATGCATACCGACTACTTTTAGTGTCAAATTTGTCACTCAACTTATAATTAGTAGTTACATAACATAGGTAACCAAAAGTTCTCAAATGGTCATAAGATGGTTGTTTGTTGCAAAGGAGAGAATACGATGATTTCCAATTTAAGAATTGCACTAGCATTTTATTAATGAGATACATGGTAGTTAAAATGCATTCACCCCAAAGTCTTTTTTGTTAAATCAACATAAATTCTCAAGGCTTAGGCTATGTCTAACAAGCATCTATGTTTGTTTTCTACAATTCCATTTTGTTGTGGTTTATAGATAGCACTTCTTTGATGTACAATGCCATGTAAAGTAAACAAATGTTTGCACTCTTTCGATAAGAATTCACTCTCATTATCTAATCTTATAGCATTAGGAGTTGAATTAAATAGGTTTTTATCATAAGAAATGAAGCTGGATAGAATGCTAGGTGTTCGGGATTTATTTGGCATAAAAAATATCTAAGGACACCTAATCATGTCATCTACTAAAGTGAAGAAAAAATTAGCATAAGAAATAGAGTAAGTGAGCATTAGAAATAGTATAAGTGTTATATGGACCTCATATGTCTACATGAGATTTAGTATGCATACAAATACTACACAAGAAATTGGGAAAGTCTAAATCTTTATATTGTGGTAAATGTTTAGGTTTTGAAAGAGATAAGAATGCCAATCTATTATGTAATTGATCAATGAACATGCTTTTATTTGTTAATGATACATAAATAGAAGAAAACCTGTTTTTATTATAAGAAATTTCAAGAAGTTTTGTAACATAAAGAACTAGCTTAAAACTTCATAACATATAGTTTATGATGAATGTTAGCTATAGTAACACCCTTTCTATTGATTAAGTCCTTAAAAATGTGTCGATGATAATCAAAAGAAGCAAGTAGGTTTGATATGGATTCATGGATGAATACATGGCTACCGATATCACGCAACCAAGGGTGGGTCTGAACCGTAAGATGGTTCGAAGAATAAATGATAGTCAAATGTTAAGTAGGATTTCATGTATATTGATGGTGGATATGATGTACTAATGTCTTATATGAGCTTAGGTCGCATTTGATATTATATACAAGTATGGATGGATGCCACTCGCCACTAATCTATGCTTACAATGGGATAGATAAGAGTAAATAAAAGTAAGCAAAGGATACTTAGTTCATGAAAGAAAGAAGTGCCGAAAATTCAATTGTCACTAATTGTTGCAACTATTATCTATTAAAAGTATTTATATGGTGTAATTAGAGCAAGTCCTAGGTATTTTCAAATTACAAAAAGATTCCTACTAAAAAAGGAAAAGAAGGAATAAATTACAAGGGTAAAGTTGTAATCAAACAAAAAGGGATATTCGAGTACAAGAAGGACAGCATGGATATTAGAAAATGGGACATGTGTCAACTGTCCATGCTGTTTTCCTAATGATGTTATTTATTAAGTAGAATAAGCTCTAGGTAGATCAGGTTAAGGTCGGGTGCTTAGCAACTTAGATGTTTCGAACTAAAGAAGGATTAGTTCAGAAGGTGGCTTATTATTTGGTCGGCTTGAGATCAAGGAAGTTAGTTTGGTGCTTGACCTCGAACTGATGTATTATGAAGGGGTTGGCTTGATAACAGGTTAGTCACCTCAGGATTCTCTTTAATGAGATGGAGAGTAGAGTAATGTAGTAAGTCAAACTGGAGAAAAGATTACTCTTTAGAATTCAACTCCCTTTAAACAGCTTGGTGAACCATATGGGTTTATCCTCGAGCTTGGGAGCGAGTGATTAGGTTATGATCCCTATCATCCCCTCTAAGTTGTTTGAGATTTTGGATCAAATTTAGCTTGGTTGCTTGTTGCCTTTCTTTGGGAACATACGGATAAAGGTTAGCAACATTTAAGGAGCTTAAGAACCTATAGTCTTTAGGTAATTCAATCATGTAAGCATTAAGATTGATCTTTTTTAGCACCTTAAATAGTCCATAGCCTCTAGGAGATAACTTGCTTTTCCTTAAATTTAGAAATTGGTCCTTACTTAGGTGGATCCAAACTAAATCACTTAGTTGAAATTCTCTGTCCTTTTGTCTTTAGCCTTGTCTCTTGAGCTTAGTAGTAACTTGGCTTAGATGTTCTGTAACCTTCCTTGATGGCCTTGATGGCCTCAAATCTTTCTATAGCTGATTAATTGTCATTTTGGCTTAGAAAGGGTACTTGATCCAATGGAAACTCAAGGTTGAATCCATAGGTAACCTCAAATGGCGACATATTCATGATACTATGGGTGATCCTATTGTAGGTGAACTCAATTATGGGCAGGCATAGATCCTAATCGGCCATCTTCCAACCAATAGCAACCCAGAGTAAAGTTCCCATAATCTATTGATAACCTCGATCTATCCATCCATTTGTAGATGGCAAGACATATTGAATAACAGTTTGGTTCCCATTCCTTTCCATAATGTCCTCTAGAAGTAGCTCATGAATTTTGGGTCTCAGTCTGAAACAATGGTCCTCGGCTCTTCATGAAGTTTGATGACCTCCTACAAGAAAAGAAAAGAGATAACGAAAGCATCGTTAATCTTATAAGAGGGCACGAAGTGTGCTATCTTACTAAATTGGTCTATGATTACTATGATGGAGTCCTTCCCTTAGGACGTCCTCAGTACTCCTAACATAAAGTTCATGCTTAGCTTGGACCATGGTTTGGTCGAGATTAATAAGGGTAAATATTTCCCTTACTCTTACCCTTGCCCAGCTAAGTTCTTTACCTTATTGTAAGCAGCACACCTTTCTAGTACGACTTAGACATCTCTCATCATCCTTAGCTAAAAGAATCTAAAGGCTAATACCTCATAAGTTCTATGTTGGGCAAAATGTCCAGACAATCTTCCACAATGAACATGCATTAGCAACTCTCGCATAGAATAGGTTGGGATACATAATTTCGTCTTTCTAAAATAGTATCTGTTTTCCTTATGATAGTCATCAAGTGTTTAGCCATCTTTACATCATGCAAAGATGGGTCCAAAGTGTAGATCCTCAGCATATAAACCCTTAATCGTAGAAAACCTTAATAATCGGGTTTATAGTTCGGTTAAGAGAGTATGTCATCTTAATAAGGTATCGGCTATTACATTATTCTTGCCATTCTTGTACTTGACGACATAAGAAAATCCCTCCATAAACTCAACCCACTTGGCCTATCTTCGAGATAGCTTAGGCTAGCTCTTCAGATATCTCAATAATTCATTATCAGTGTAGATTGCAAACTCTTTAGGTAGCAAACAATGTTGCCATACAATTTGGGCTTGAATCAAGGAGTAAAACTCCTTATCATAAAAAGAATAGTTAAGTATAGCTCCTCTAAGCTTTTCATTGAAGTAAGAAATATGTTAGCCCTCCTACATTAGCATAGTACCTCTGTCTAGTCTGGATATATCACACTTCACTTCAAACACTTTGTTAAAGCTTAGTAAAGCTAAGACAAAGGCAATAGCTAGCTTCTCTTTAACCTCTTCAAAAATCTTTTGCTCCTTCTCTCCCTACCTAAACTCTACATTTTTCTTTATTAACTCAGTGAGTGGGGTTACAATAATGCTGGAGTTCCTTATCAATCAGCTATAGAGTGATGTTAGGGCGTAGAAGCTTTGCACGTCAACCATTTGGTAATCACTCGTATCTTCTCATCATCAACTTAGATGCTACCACCATTCACAATAAATCCCAAAAAGATTACCTCAAGTTAATAGAAGTCACATTTCTTTAGATTGGAATAAAGCTTTTCCGCTTAAAGTTTTAAGAAAATAGCTCAAAGATGCTCTTGGTGAGTCTTTAGGTCAAGACTATAGGTTAAGACTCATCAAAATATACGACGACAAACTTTCGAAATGAGTTATTGGAGTACATGGCTCATTAGTTACATGAACGTACTCAGGGCATTTGATAATCCAAATGGCATCACAAGCCATTCATACAATCTATGGAACGTCTTAAATGCAGTTTTCCATTCATCTCCCTCCTGCATTCATATATTATGGCATTTAGATTTGAGGTCAACCTTAGAGAATATTTTAGCTCCATTTTACTCACCAAGCATGTCATCAAGTCTTAGTATAGGATACCTATACTTAATGGTAATGCGATTAATTACTGGATTATCTACATACATCCTCCATGTTCCATCCTTCTTTGGCACCAATAGAGCCGGTACGATACATAGGCTGAGGGATTCTTGTACATACCCTCTCTTAATCAACTCATATACTTGCCTCTACAACTTATTCAAGATTTAGCCTATAGGCGAGTTTGTTTAGCTAAGTGGAACTTGGTTATAAGTCTATCGCATGTTCAATGCCTTGAATGGGAGGTAGACCCTCTAGCCGTTCACTTAGGAATAGGTTAATGAACTCATCCAGTATAGACTTCTCCTCGACAAGTAGCAGTTAATCTGATCCGCTCATCTCAAGCAATCTTCTAACCAGTAGATAAGTCGACTCTTCTAGCTTCATTTCTCTCTTCATCTTAGTTCAGGTCATCACTAAAGCCTTTTTGTTCATAATTTGACTTAGTTGAGTTTGCGTGTTTTTAACTTGTTCAGTAGTCATAAGGCTTAGCTTTACCTTCTTACCCTCGTACTCTAGGGAACATTTGTTATTCCTTTCATCTTATATCACATTTTGGTTAAACATCCATGGTTATCCAAGAAGAATATGGGATGCACTTATGAATAGTACATCACAAAGCACTTCATTCGATAGTTTCTAATACTAATTGGTATGGTCACTTATTTATTTACTTATAGGGCTCCCTTATCACTAAGTTAATGTAATTTATAAGGCTTGGGGGTGAGGCTTGGTCAGCAACTTCAATTACTGGACCATGAAAACGGATGCTACATTGGTACAATCGCTACTATCAACCATCAATACATACGGCGACCCATTCACCTTATAGCTAATGTGGAACAAATTCTCTCACTATTTGTCTTCTAATGCTAGGCTCACACTTATTATTTACCTTAGTACCATAGTTGCAGGCATAAAATTACCCTCCTCACTATAGATAATCTCCTCTTCCTCGGATTGCTTACTTTGTCCAGTATTTTTTTACTCTTCCACTTCCTCATCAGTACTATCTACCTCAATGGTCGGTACTTCTCCTAGAATCATCATAGTTCTTCTGTTTGGATACTAAGTAACCATGTGACTAAACCCTTGACACTTGAAGCACCTAATCTCACTCTCCTTTCTTCTTGAGTTTTGACCTTTCTCAAACTTCATTGGGATCTCCTTCTCTTTCGCTTAAGTAGTTTGAGCAGGTCAGACTTCAACAACATTGCTAGGTTTCGATCATACAAGAATACTCAAAAAAGTTCGGCTAGTGATAGGTTGGCTATGAGGAGCTCGGGATCTTCTTGCTTGATGCCTCTTGATTCTTTAGGAAGTTCGAATAGCTTCATCAAGTGAACCAATATCCATAGTCTCCAAATATCTCCAATCTCATACTTCAACCTATTAATGAATCGAGACACAATTTAGCCTTCATGCTCAATAATTTTGCAATGAATCATTAACATCTAGAACTCCTTTACGTAAGCATCAACACTTAATCCTCCTTACCTTAACTCCTGTAACCTTTTGAATGCATCCTGTAAATAATAGCTCGAAACAAATCTTCGTCTTATGACTCTTTTCATTTTATCCTAATGTCTAACTTCATGTTCACCTTCTCCTCTATAGGTAACTTGCAGATTCTTTCACCACAAGGTAGCATAACTAGTAAATTCTAACACAACAAGTCTGACCTCAGTATTATCAGGTGTCTCATGACATTCAAACTATTTCTCAATCTTATCTACCCAGTCCAAAGTAGTCCTTAGCATTACCACTCTTAGAAAAACTAAGGATATGCATTCTTAACCCTTCCATTGTAGGAGTTCGGACATTCCTCTCCTTCGGTTCATAATACCCCTCCGCTTCATCACCTACTTCCTCTTCGATCTCTTCTAATACTATTCTACGTCCAGCAACTCTGTCTACTCCTCTAACTTAGTGTGGTTGAACCAAGGCATTAGCTCGGATGTGATAGTCATTGCCCCTCTTAGGTTGTTCATTGGCTTGTCTTTTATAGGGATCATTTTTTGCTTGTTGCCTATCTTCATTTATGGCAATCACCAAACTGGCCACTAGGTCAATAAGTCTATCTAGCTGGTCATTTGTAGAATAGGGTGTATAATTTCCTTATTGACCTTAGCCATTTCGAGCACTACTCTCTTTGCTAAGATCACAACTCTCTTGGTTACTTAGAGTTCCTTGAACACTAGAATTAGACATTGTTATCTATTATAAGAGACAAACAACTAAAATACAATTCAAAGTTCTTACAAATTACAATGATAGAACAACACTTAATACTCCTATATCTATTACAACTACACATGATAAACCAATCTAACATACACTCTGTTTCGCAAACAAGAAATAAGGGAAAATAAAGTACTAAATTTCTTTAGTATGAAACACTCTTCAAACACTTACAACAACTATAGATAGTTTCTAAAACACACTTATAGTAGTAGTAAGCCACTCAGAGCAATAAGTAATAGAAACTTACTTGAATGTAGCCAAACTCCAGTACCAAGATGATACGAATCCATGGATGAACATACAACTACTGATATCACATAATCAAGGATAAGTCCGAACTACAAAATGGTTTGAAGAATAAATGGTGGTTGAAGGTTAAGCAAGGGTTCTTGTGCATTGATGGTGGATATGGCGTACCAACACCTCATACAAGCTTAGATCCCACTTGATATTATACACAAGTATGGCCACAGGCACTCACCACTAATCTACGCTCATAATAGATTAGATAAGAGTAAATAAGTGTAAGTAAATGATACTTAGCTTACAAAAGAAAAAAGTGTCAAAAATTCAATTGTCACTAACTACTACGGTTATTATCTATCACAAGTATTTATATGGCCTAATTAGGAAAAGTCCTAGGTATTTGCAAATTACAAAAGGATTCTTACTAAAAAAAAAAAAAAGAAGGAATAAATTACAAGGGTAGAGTTGTAATCAAACAAAAAGAGATATGTGGGTATAAGTAGGACAGTACAGATGTTAGAAAATGAGGCCTATGTCAATTGTTCATGCTGTGGTCCTAAATATGTTGTTTGCTAAGCAAAACATGTTTTAAGCAGATCAAGTCGGGGTTTAGTGCTTGATAACTCAGATGTTTTGAACTAAAGAATGATTGGTTCAGGAGGTGGCTTATTATCTGGTCGACTCCAGATCAAGGGAAGCTTGGCCTTAGGAATGTATTAAGTCGGCAACAAGTAGGTTCAGTGCTTGACCATGGCCTAATGTATTTTGAAGAGGTTGGATCAGCAACAGGTTGGTCACTTGGGAAGTCTCTTTAATGAGATAGAGAGCAGAGTAATGCAGCGGGTTGGATTGAAGAAAGGATCGCTTTTTAGAGTTCAACTTCCTTTAGACAATTTAGCAAACCATATGAGTAAGTCATCGAGCTTAGGAGCGAGTGATTAGTCCGTAATCTCTTTTAGGTTACTATATGAGAGAAATTTATTGACCAAGAGCAAGTTATAACTAAATTCTAATACAAACTATACATTAACTAAGGTTATTTGATTAGAGAGCGTAACATTACCAATAGTGTTAACTAATTTTTCATTGGCATTTGGTAGTTTAATCCGTATATGATAGGATTTAAGGTATTGACCCAACCTAAATACTAAAGCCGAGCTCATTTACTCTTCATTAGGATATTTTATTTGATTACTTATTTTTATTTGTGTCATTTGGACTTCTATTTCTTGTACAATTCCTAAATTACCCTTATATTTATTTCATATTTACAAGAATGCCTGTAGGATATCCTTTTAACTCTTTTATTTATAAGTTTGCCATTATATATAAATGAACCAGTTAGTGAAGTGGGGTCTATTCGTTTGGTGTGTGTCCATTGTGTCCTATAGCTGGTGTGATTGTTAGTGGTTTGGGTTCTGCAGTACTGGAGCGACAGTGTATCTTGTGTAGACTCGAAAATCGCGGCTGTGAATTGTGTATCTAGACTGTGAGCATTGTGTGTATGGTGTTTAGTGCATGCTTCCATGTTGCAGGATTGTGGCAAACATAGAATTGGAACCGTAATTAACAGTAGAGTTATGTTTGGGGATTTGTATCATGCAGAGTTGTGCTCGTGACTGGATTACAGTCAATGAACAGTAGTGGTTAGAGTACAAGTTACGTGCAGGGCTTGCTCAAATTGAAGAAGAAAGCGCGCTTTGTAGTTTGTTGCGTATTGTCATAGCAATTGCAGCTGTGTCAAGGTTGTCGTGGGTTGTGTACAGTGGACTACAGTGGCGAGACTCGGTGATGGGGTGTGGCTTGTGTTTTGATTGGTGTCGAAATATGCACAAGTAGTGTTCCCAAGTATAGCCGGCGAGTGTTGACAAACCGATTTGAGAAACTAGTGACTGAGTTTAATTGCTGAGTGCTGTGTCCAAGTTGTTGTACCATTGCGCGTGATTGTCTTAGAGTGTAGAAATCGATTTCAGGTCAGTGCTGACCTGAAGTGTGTTGTGTAATCTAAATTACCGAGCTGTTTTAGTGAACAGAGTTTGTTTGTTAGACTGTGCCAAGCTTCCTTGTGAACTTGTGCCGAGCTGCCTAAGGTGCAGAACCGAACTGTTGCAATCTGAAGTGCCAAGCTGTTGTGCAAAAGCCGAACAGTATCTGAGCTGATTAAAATGCAAACCCATATTGTCCTTTTTCCAGAAGACTACCAAGTTGTTGTCTTGTATTGGCCGAGTGTTGGAAGTGTGTAACCACATTAATCTGACATGCGTGTGAGCTGCTGGGGTGTGGTGAGCTACAACTCGGTGTGAAGGGGAAGAACTCTTGAAATTATTGAGCTAAATTACAGCCGAGCCATGGTGTACAGACTGTAGTAGGTGTTGGAGTGTATTTGAATTAAGCTGAGCTGTGCATGTGCGAAGGCGTAGAATTGTACCAAGCTTGTTGGGTTTACACATGTAGGGATGTGAGGTGGACTTGTGATCGTACCAAGCTAAAATTGGTTGTGCCGAGGAGCAGTACTATTGCGACCAAGCTGTTTGATTGGTCTGTGCTACTATGTTGCCGAACTCTTGATAAATTCTGCCAAGGTGTTGACAGTGGGTTGGACCAAGTGCAACTTACCGAGCTTTCGATCTAAAATTGTAGATCCAAACTGTCCTAATTTCCGAGCTATTTGAGTTGTTTTTCTGCTGCTGATAGGCTGATCGGAGCTGCTATATAGTGTTGACGGTGCCGTCCTATTTTAAACATAACTGAACTGCAGAAACTTACGTGTTCGTGCAGTCATGAACTGTATGTGCAACTGAGTTTGGTAAAAGTACCCTTGTGCCGAACAGAACTAAGTGTTGGCAGGAAGCCAAGTTGCTGCGCTGAGACTGTGCGTACTGGGCTGTCACGGAGTCCAGGCTACCAAGTTGAAGTGTCCAGGCCGAGCTGCTATGTAAGAGTGCCGAGGTGGAGTGCGCACTGGACATGCTTAATTGCTGCGAAAGCTAGCTTATATATATGTGAGCCAAGTGTCCAAAATAAAGAGCTGACTTGAAAGTGTGTCCGAGCTATGCTGTCAAGATTGCCAAGCTGAGTAGCGGTTGGAGTTGGACAATTGATGAAGTGTAATCGGGCTATCCACGTGTCGAACTATTGTGTGTTGCTGAATTAATTGCAGAACCGAACTGCAAGTTGGCGAGCTTGTACGACCGAGCTGTTAAGAATTGTTACCAAGCTGTTCTATTCCCAGAGCTGCAAAACTGGTTGCTGTCCGAGCTAAACTATTGATCTACTTTATTATCCGAGCTTCCGAGCTGTTGTGCATGTGACTCTGATTGTTACAACTGCGGACTTGGTCAGAGAAGATATATGCCGAACTGACCTTAGTGTAGCTCCCAATTGCTGAATGGTGGATTGCATTGAGCTGCTGTACTCCGAGATTGCCAAGTTGTTGATAAGTGTGTATGTGTTGTTGTGTCTACCAAATTGAAGAGGCCAAGTGTAATTGAGATTGGTCAGTGCCGAATTGTTGTGTTTACACCATACAAGCCAAGCTAACTCGATTAAGTATTGGTCTGCCTTGCTAAATTTCATATTAGAAATGTTGGTTATTGTCTGTTCTTGATTTTATTTCAAATTGTTGAATTGAGATATACTCAACATGGCATGTGAAGCTAAATATGATTATGAATATTATTATGAAGATATGATATCATGAAATTTGAAATTTGATGAATATGGCACTCCGGGTGAATATTTACATTAGCAATTTTGAGTTAATCAGGTTTTTCAAAATTATTTTTATTTCGAGTATAAGAAAGCCTATGTTATAAAGAATTCGATGATTGACTTTGTAGCTACTTAGTACAAAAGAATGATAAATCAAAGAATTAATAAAGGAAACATTGAGATAATTACATGAGACTAGATAAGATGCTTGATGGGAAGAAAATTTGTGCCCTAAGATCATTAGATAAATTGTATGAGAGAAAATTCACCTATAAAGCAAACCTCTCTAAAGTGTTGGATCAATTGAAGACAATTGAAAGATGACTTGAAATGTTCAAGGATGAAATGAGACTACAGAGGAATGTCGAATTAGAGAGTATTAAAGGAGGAGTTGAGGAGGTGAAGGTTGCTAGAGAAGCGAGAAATAGAGAGGAAGAGTACCAAGTTAAGTTGAAGTTAAAACCCCATGTTCTAGATATGGTTTCATTACCTACTATAGATGCTACAGATGATGAGTCTAGGTACCATCATATTTGCCTTCCACATATTAGGCTCTTTTGTCTTGACCTTTTGATGAGCTTATGTGATATTGATATGAGTTGTAGTAGTATTGTGCTTATGAGTAGTTATAGATTGTTGGTTAGAGTTTACTAGGGCTGTGGTGATGGATATATGTATTGGGGATGTGTTATATTGATTCTCGATACTCTTGTGTTGGAAAGATTTGAGATGTATAGACGGAAAGAAGAAGAATTAACTTATGAGGAAGTAAAGGGAATGCTAATTACAATAAATGAAGAGATTGTGAGATCTGAGCTAGTTAAGCATGAAGAAGTGGAGGCACTTGAGATTGAAGAGTAATTTGATGTCTTACTTCCACAAGATCTACAAGTTCATGATCTTTTGTATGACCTTAAGGTTGTATTACTTCCTTTAATTGATAGTTGCTGGGACTACTAAGGTATAGTTGATCAGATCTATGATAAGTAGAAGGAAGGATCCATGATGAAAAGTTTGGTTGATCGAGCTCATGACGAATGGAAAGATCATCGGTTGATGATAACATTAGTAGAGGAGCTGGAGTGCTTTTATGTTTATATTTCATTTTTGCAGGTTGGTATTTGATCTCGATGGGGTTTGGAGTTGCCAATTACCAAGTTTTGGGTCGGAACTTCTTTAAGGGAGAGGGGATGATGAGATTTAAGGTACCGACCCAACCTAAATGCTAGAGCCAAGCTTATATACTCTTCATCAGGATATTGCATTTGATTACTTATTTTTATTTCTGTTATTTGGACTTTTTATTTCTTATATTATTCCTAAATCATCCTTATGTTTATTTTATATTTATGGGAATGCCATTAGGGCAATCTTTTAGTCCTTTTATTTACAAGTTTGCCACTATGTATAAAAAGAATGCATGTGTAGGGTTTTAGACAAATTTGAACATTAATGAAAAACCCTTTGAGTCTTTTTTCTTGAAAAGCTCTCTCTCATTAGCTCTTATTAATCCCTTTACCAAGGAATGTAGCAAGCAACTCTATTACTCGGGTCGGTGAGTCACATTTGAGAAGTCTTAGGCAGTGTAGGATTTAGCTGGTACATCATATTTGATTAGATAGCTAGCAGATTTGCTAAACCCCTTCACTAAACCTATTCTATTTTCGTTCCTTCAGCAAGATTGTACCTACCACAATGATCGGCCTTATTTGTTCTTGGTCCAGTACATATTAGTATAGGTCTAAGGAGATTGTATATGTTGGTTAGAAGGTGAGATTATGGTGTTGAAGTCTCCATATTACCAATCCATGAGTACAAGTTTCTATCATGTATAATAGAAGAAGAAGCAAACATGCAAGATTTACGTGCACAAGTCATCAAGGTAACATGTTCACCATCTTTAGAATTCTTCCCTTTGAGTATCTTAACAATTTCATAGCAAATCTTAGTCACCAATTGTGATTCATTATAGCTTACCCCAATCAAATATTCTTTAAATAGTATATCAACACCAAATTTAGCAAAAGAATCCTCATATGAAGTATAAATAAAAGAAGTGTTTGTCGTTATAACAACTTTATTTCCTCCTCTCTTTTTAGAATTTTTATACCAATCTAGGAAGCTTGTAACTGCAAAAGAATTCTCAAGGTTGAATACATGAGAGCGTACTAAGTAAGGACTAAAATAGAAGAAAAGCTAGCAAATATTTGAGTGCAAATGAGAGGATATGATGCACCAATCGATGCACATGGCATAATGGGCACTCAATGTGACGCATAAATACTACGGCCACTCACTACTAACTCTTGCTAAAGGAGTTAGATAATAGTTGGAGTTTCTCAAGAAGGCACTCTTAAAGAGGAAGGAAGAAAACTATCCTTTATTAACTCAATTCGCTATCTGTTGATTACAAAGGTAGCCTTATATACTCAGCTATTAAGGTTATAACCAAATAGGAAAGAGATAAGAAGGGCAATTACAAGTATATTCCTAGGATCTTGCGTAAAAGGGGTAAAAACAAGATGATGATACAAGGATTTTTAGAGAATCATTATGGGATCATGTAACTTTGGACATGTGTCACTTGTTGTTAGTAATTTTGATAAAAAGTTGAAAAGAATTGTGCCCTACTATTGCTTAGCGCAAATGAAAGCTTGGGTATTCTAATAGCTTAGCAACTAGGTTAGGTAGCTTAGCAGCGGGTAGGATAGTATACTGATAAGACTAGCAAACCTGATTTGGAGCAGGTTTGGATGATGAGTAGGTCAACTCGACAATAAGGTTGCTTAGAATCTAGCTACTCTAACTTAAGGTCAAGTCATTCAACTCCTTTGAGACTACTAGCATATTTTGGAATACGTCGGTAGTTGTTTCGGCCACAACGAATGTCTTGTATTCAAGTTAGTTGAAGTGCAACAAGCTTTGAATATTAATCGAATCTTCATCCTTTAAGGGTTCTTGAGCTAAGGTACATCAAGTTAAGCCTTGTAGTCCTTTGATTTGGCTTTTGGTCGAAGGTTCGACTTGTTGATTCTTATCATATGACCTGCTTTTTACAATGTGCGTAGTTCATTTTCCCAAAAACCTTGCCCTTTTTATCTTGCTTATCATCACTTGCTATTTGTCTCCTTTGATTTCTAACCAAAAATGTTGTACATTTTCATTTAAATTCTCAATAAAAGTAACTTGCTTTTGCTTTTCAACTTGACATATATTGACGATTGGCAATAGATTCATGGAAAGAACTTGATTCCTCATGTTATTAAAATATCATTGATGGGTTACTGAGCACTAGTTCTCTTAGTCGTATACGGTTCTGAGACCTCCAATCCCTTACACAAAGAATTCTCTCTCTTTAACCTATTGATGATGAGAAACTCTATACAGAAGAAAGATGGCTGAATTCCTTGATAGTTTTAGAAAGTTACACCATGCTATATTCCTTCTCTTATGCCAATGCCAACTATTCTCTATCTAAGGACTTTGTACCAAGTGATCTGACCATCTACTGTCGAGAGTTCCTACCGAATAAAGAGAGCTAGCGTCATACTGACTAAGTACTTCTCTCTCTTAGGCCCTTTTCAATTCTCACGACATCACTTCTTGTCTTGACCTCTTTGTTGTTGCATTATTTTGATTCCTCTTGCCTGTTGTGATAAGAAAATCTTTGTACGGGACCAATGTTGCATTGCTACCTATCCATTTCATTTGACACTATACTAGTTTTTCCCTTTTTGCCATTTCTCCTTTTCGCCATTTTTCATACGTATTAGAAACCCCCTTTTATGTATGCCTTTTTTGTAATTTCTTTATTTGTAATTTCTTTATTTGTAATATTGCCCTAGGGACTTACTATAAATAGTTATTTCTCCTTATAAATCGGAATCATCTTACTTTATAGATAGACATTAAATATACTGTTCTTACAAGACAACCTCTCTAAGTCCATTTTCATACATTTTTATCTAATCTTGCCAAGTAGTTCAAGATTAGTAACGAGTGGACCTTAACATTTACTTGTGGTCATATCAAGTGAAGTGTCAAGTTGTGTTGTTTTCGCAGGTGGATCATATCATATCCTCCAAGCAACTTTACGTTAGTTACTTTAGTCAGTTCGTCAACTTACTTACTCTAATCTTATTGGATATTTTGAAGGATTCATTGGTTCAAATTTGTTATGATAAGTCTTAGTGATAATCGAGTTATTAGGCACATCAATCACTAAGTCCCATTTAGGACTAAATGTCATACTCCGAATTAGTAGAGTCATAACAGTCCTACTGTTCAAACCGCCATAAGATAGAAACTGACCTTACAATCTCTTTCATAGGCCTGATTTACATGAAGCATTTACAACTTACCCAATTTAAAGTAAACAATTCAACATGTAATTACTAATTTAACCTGTGAAAGTCTTTATAACATAGAATTATAGACTTGCTTATCATTGTTTAATATACATAACTTTGTAATTCACATAATTTAAACATATAAGACTATTTAGTGTAAAAGAACAAGAAAATAAGAATTCAAAAGCTTCAAAAGTGCAGCTAATTCTTAGTTTCTTTCCTTAACTCGGCTCCCAATAATAACTAACCTCAGGATAGTTATAATGTAGCATCCTATTGTGCACCAACAAAAACATTATAAGGATGTGAGTAACCAATTGTTTAGTAAGTAGGGATGGAGACATAAGAATATACGACAAGAACAAATAAGGTTTTCAAGCGTAATTAATTAGATGCAATGCAATAAAATGAATGCCATCACATGATGTTATTTGGTTCATCCGTGAAATTAGAGAAATCACAATTACTCTAATTTGGGTTTAAGAAGTTTCGATATGAATGTAACAGCTTACAATCAAACCTAAGCTTATGTAATGAAGTTATCCTTCCTCCCATAACTATCTTAGAATCAATGCCTTTAACCTTGTTGAACCTCTTCTCTTATCACTTATTTGACTAAAGGTGAAGAAGGGACCATTTCAAGTATCTCCTTTGAAGGGGTAGGTATTTGATTAGAGAATTTTAATTATTCATTATTACGTTGCAATGCATATAAAGAGAAATCTTAAGTTTTTTATAGCTTAGTTTTACTTAAGGGTGATCACTTAATCTATGTAGTTCAACAAATCACAATTAAACAAGGCATATCACAAAATAGTTCGATTAAGATCAAAATGACATAATAATACGGATTATTGGGAAAGGTAGATACAGGGACCAATATCACATGAATTAGGGGTAAGTGTGAACCACAAGATGACTCGAATAATAAATGCAAGTTGAAGTTTGAGTAAGGATTCCTTGTGTATTGACGATGGATATGGTACACCAATACCTCATACGAGCTTAAGTTACACTTAATATTGTGCATAAGTTTAGCCAGAGGTCACTTATCACTGGTTTATTATCGAATGGCCTAGATAAGAGTAAGGAGAGTAAGTAAAGAACACTTAGCTCGAAAAAAGAAGGAAAGCTTCTATACTCAATATTTAGTCGATGATGCAACTAATACAAAATATAAGTATTTACATGGCTCAATTAAAGTAAGTCCTAAGTTACTATAAATTACTAAAAAGATTCCTACTAGAAAAGGAAAAATACATATCATACAAGGGCAACTTGATAATCAAAACAAAAAGGAATATCTTTTATAAGGATAGTACTGATGTCAAAAAGTAGGATATGTATCTGCTTCTCAATTAGGTGGTCTAAATAGTTGTTGGGTGTTGAGTAAGGCTAAGTTAGCTAGGTTAGCTTCAGGTTAGTAGCTCGATAGGTCAAGGGTTTAGGGAGAACTTGCTTTGAAAGTAAGGACATGGAAATTTAGGCTCCGTAAGTCGGTTTGGCAATGAGTCAGCTTGACCTCAAACACTTGTAGGCTTCGAACCGGCGAGTTCAATGCTTAAGTCTGACTAAGCTCGACAGCATCAGTAGGTTCTTCTTGTTTTACTTGTGAAATAATGAACAGGTTAGAGTAGCTTGGAAGATACACCAAGTCAAGTCAGAAGAAATGCTTTTCTTTTAAAGATAGCTCTTTTTCGACAACTTGATGTATTAAGGAGATAAGGCCACGTACTAGGGATCGTGTAAGCGGCCTTTGATTACTATCACATAAGCATGCACACAACCAAGCTATTTACAAGTACAACTAAGTATGATATAAAGCCTTTAAGTACTATAGAAGGTACTCCAAAATACAATTATGTATTGATCCCAAACTTATCTAGACTTTAAGTTGCTTACTCAGGTATAGTTTGATGTGTATCTTCATTGTAAGTTCCCAAAATATAAATAATATTTCAGTAATTATACTAATAGGAATTTGACCATCGAACCCTTGACCCAAGCCTTAGCTCAAGGATAGGAAAGCATAGATAGAGGAGTTCTTTTTTCATGCACCACATTTAATGAATCTAAATTGTTGTAGAATGCTAACTTAATGCCCCAGGCAAGCCGAACCTTTTTGTACTTATCGATAGTCTTCAATTGCCGACTAGAAACATGTCTAAACAACTGCTCGGCTCATCCAACCAACTACTTAGTTGACATAAATCCAAGTTGTACCTAAAACATCTAAGCTAAATTCACTTAAGAAAAGTCACTTGATTAGCTCGGTAGCATTATCACTCAACAACACCTAACTTAACCAAATAGTTGTCCATCTTTTTGCTAGGTGCATAACCACTAGTCACCTACCACATGTCCGAGGACTCCTTGTGAAAGAATTTTCTGTATAGGATACCTATTATTTGTTGTATTTCTAATTATAACCTTTAAACATTCCTTATATCATATTTATTTTAGACATTATCCTTTTAATATTTTTCATTTTAGGCAAGATGCTCTAATTTTTTGGGTATAAATATATATTGTACATGTAATTGCAAATCATCTTACTCTTTTTGATATTGAATATATACTTCTCCTTTCATGAGCATTGCTTTCCATTACTTACTTTATTCTTATCTTAACCCTTAAGCAAGGTTAGGTGGTGAGTACCGTCATTGGACCAACTTATATGTCATATCGAGTTGAGCTGTGAGTCTTCAGTAGTTCCTTAGTGCGTCATATCTTTAGAGTAGAACAAGGGTCTACTTGTTTGTTCTCTTTATTGTTTGTGTACTTTCCATCTTTTTTTTTTAAAGCTTTTTGCAAACTTAGACGCACCTTTATGACTGGCCTTGTTAGTCCTTGGACTAATTCATATCATCTAGGTATCAAAGTAGAGGTTTCGTTTGAGTAAGTTGTGTTTGAACCTTCATGAGTAGTAATTATTGTAGTAATGTGTTATGAAGAGCTTAGTTGTAAGTATTTGCGTAAGTGGAAGGTATAGAAGTTTGTTGTGATAGCACACTTTGTTTTCCCTTGTTCCAAACATACGAAAATAGAGCAAGTTTTAGTATGGTTTATTGTTCGCCGGAGAAGCTATTATATTCATAGATTAGTTGAATATTCATGTAGAAGAAGTATCTATGCGTGTTGTTTAGCTTAAGGGGACTATATCTATTGTTTCTTAGAATCAAAGATTATTATTGAGTTCTATAGAAGAGAATGACGGATGTTCATGTCAACGCTAACATTGGTAATGTTGTTTAACATGGGTGATGTTGAGCCTGGTTTTTTCACTCTCCTAGTTTTTTTAGAAATTTAGGTCTTCTCTAAACTAATCAGTATTAAACCTTATTCGTTTAATACCAATCCTCGACTAGGGTTTAAAAAAAAAATTCCTTTTTGTTTTAAAAATAATTTTGGAGTCGCTATCTGACCAGAATTGAGAAAAACAGTTAAGTTATAACTAATTTGGTGGATTGGTTATAATTTAGCCATTAGTCTAATGATTAAAACCAATTTTACAAAATGTTTTTTGAAACTAGAGAATTTGGATTTAAGGTTTAAGAATTTTAAACCCTTACGAGTACCATTTACTTTCCAAAATTAAAATTAAACTTAAAAATCACCTTTTAATTTTGAAAAGAAAAAAGAAAAGAACTTGGTTATTAGTTACTCTAAATGGATAAACAAAACAATCTAAACTAAAGAAAAAAGGAAAATAGATTTTTTTATTTTTATAGTTACCTTGTAGGTACCTACATACCCGCTATTCAGGATCAGATGTACGTAGTTTTTTTTTTTTTTTACGAAAACTTTAGTGAATTGAGTTGATTTTAATTTGAAAATATGCCAGATTTACATTTTTAGTTTAGTTTAGTTTATTTAAGAAAAGTTCTAACAAAAGTTCTAAATTTTATAGATTTTCTCTTCTTCTTTTTTTTTTTCGAAAAATCTAAGAGTAGTCCTAATTTGTAAAAGATTAATTTATTTTTGTTTATTTTTGAAAACTTAATTGTTCTAAGTATCAAAATAATTTTTATTTGCTAACTTATTTATTTATTTTTATTTTTATTATCTTATTTTTTATTACTTATTCTATCTATTTCTATTGAACTAAATAAATAAATAAACTACTAATTTTTTTTTCTTTTTGTTTTTCTTCTCTTCCTTTTTTCTTTTTACATTTACAATTATAAAGAAAAATAAAAATAAAAATAAAAATAAAAATCAAAATCAAAATCAAAATCAAACAACAAAGACAACAATAAAAAAAAAAGTAAAATAAAAGTTTCAAATGCAATGGGCGCATAGGTCGAACCTAGAGCGGACTTCAAGTTGGGCTTCGAATTTGGGTTGGTTTCCAATTAAAGAAGAATAAAGCAATCACTTGGAAGGGGTCACGGCCATGATCAAGGGGTAGATAGCTGCTTCAACTAATCACAGGCTTGATGCGAAGGTGGATGACTGTTGTCTTCAACTGCTCATGATTGTGATCGATGAGTGTGGTGGTTAAGGTTCCGTGACAGCTTGTCAATGGCGTCATTGGGGGCTACGACAGTAGTCGAAAGTGGTTGGGCTTGGAAACTTGCATGGTAGAGAAGCTAATGAGGGTGGTGTTGTGGCTCTAAGATGGCTAGAGAGAGAAAGAGTCGAAGAAAGAGAGTAGGAGCTACAGTTAGAGAGATAAAGCTATTGGAAAGGAGGGAGAGAACTTATGAGTGTTTGTCGTTGGTTGTGAATGGTTGTGTGCGTCCTTTGGATGCTTGTAAGCCCCCTATTTATACACAAATTCACCAAATGAACAAGGAAAGCTTGAATTTGGATTTGAATGTAAATTCCAGATTTTCATTTTTTTTTCTACTTTTTAGAGCTTAATTTGAATGCTCATTTGACTAAATCCAAATGTGCTATTGTTTTTTATTCAAAGTAAGCCATACAGGGGATGAATTCACACCATTAATTCGTATGTTTCAGTAAGGAAAAAGCACGAAATCAAAAGCCAAAGTGAGGGGGTCGGACTGTTCTTGAGAAGGAAAAAGGAGGAAAATCAAGAGAAAATAAAGGAAAATTGTGGAAAAGAGAGGGATAGTTAGTTGACATGGCGCCATATTAACTGACTCGACCAACCTCGACTTGCCACATAGTGTCACATCAGTAAGACCGTCCAACCCGATGCTGCCACGTGTCAGGATTTTCATCCTGATATATAGCAGTGTGTTAGTCAACAAAAAGTAAAAAAGGTTTCCTTGCCTTTACCAAGATTCGAACTCAAGACCTCACACTTAATACCCAAACCAAGTTTACGTACTTAACCAATACGCCGTTAGCCCATGCCTTATCCATATGTGTAAATATGGACTTGATCAGTTTGACTAGATTTAAATTTAAACTTAGGTTCAATGAC
Source organism: Lumnitzera racemosa (assembly GCA_024138005.1). Taxonomy (NCBI): domain Eukaryota; kingdom Viridiplantae; phylum Streptophyta; class Magnoliopsida; order Myrtales; family Combretaceae; genus Lumnitzera; species Lumnitzera racemosa. The sequence continues at coordinate 80,007,979 of JAMXBC010000005.1, forward strand.
TAAATTTCTAAATATAATTTAAAAAATAAAAAATCTACCCTAATAAAAAGTTATTTTCTAAAATCTTTTATTTTTTTCAATTTTTCTAATTTTTTTGTAATTTTTCAATTTTCTAACTTTTTTTCCAAATTTTCCTATTTTCTAAATTTCTAAATTTTTGTGTTTTTGATCTTAATTTCATATTTTTGAATTTTTTTATGTTTTTTCCTAAACTTCATATTTTTTGGGTTTTCTTATTTTTCTATTTTTTTGAATTTTTTCTAATTTAGGATTCTGTAACATAATCTAAAAAATAAAAGGGAGGCAAAAATTAGATGTCTACAGCTATCTCTCTTTGCGATAAAGTTTGAGCAAAACTTTGTTGCAAAGATAAAACGGACACTATTTTTACCCCTACGAAGAACTACTATAACTATCTTAAAATTGATTTAGATGAAAAAAAAAAAAAAAAAGAAATATGGTTGTACCTCTCTAGGCTTACTAACTTAGGTTGGAGTGTCTTTAAGGGACAAACAATCTTATGCTAGAATTGATCTAAAAATAGGTCATACCTTACTAGGCTTACTAACCTAAGCTGGAGTGTTTCTTGAGGATTAGCAACCCTAAAATGGGATCGATTTAAAACCTAGTCATACATTACTAGGTTCACTAACCTACGCGGGAACGTCTCTTGAGAACTAGCAATCCTAAAATGGGGTCTATCTAAAACTTGGTTGTGCCTCACAAGCTCACTAACCTAGAAGGGAGCGTCTTTTGGAAACTAGCAACCCTAAACTGGGATCGATCTAAAACCTAGTCGTACTTCATAAGGCTCACTAACCTAGGTAGGAGCTTCTCTCGGGAACTAGTAACCCTAAAATGGGATCGATCTAAAACCTTGCCATGCGTCACAAGGCTCACTAACCTAAGTGGGAGCGTTTCTCGAGGACTAGCAACCTTAATAGGGGATTGATCTAAAACCTGGTCGTACTTCACTAGGCTTACTAACTTAAGTAGGAGCATCTTTCGAAAACTAGCAACCCTAATGTGAAATTGATCTAAAACCTAATCGTACCTTACAAAGTTCACTAACCTAAACAGGAACGTCTTTCAGGGACTAGCAACCCTAAACTTGGTGTTATGTCAAAAGAAACTGATGAAGAGAAGTGCCTTACGAGCTTGCTAAGAGAAAACTTGGTGAAAGGAAGTGCCCTATAGACCTATTTAAAAAATTTGGTGAATAGAATGGAAATGCCCTATGGGCTTGCTTAAAATAGAAATGCCTCTGGGTTTGCTTAAAGAATTTGGAAGAGAGATTGAGTTAAAATTGCATCTTCAAAGACTAACTAATCACTTGGATGTGGCTGGCTAATTACTTAGAAGGTGAGTGCCTTATAGGCTGGACAAATGAGACGATGAAGAGAAGTGTCATTTGGACTCGTTAAGAAAAACTTTGTGAACAAAAGGGCTTAGTGGGCATGCCTAAAGAAATCAAGCGTCCTATGAACTCACTATAAGATCTTTACCAAAAGAAGCACCCTATGGGCATATTAAAAGAACTCAGTAAACTGAAGGGCCCTATGAGCACACTTAAGAGAAACTTAGTGAATGCCTCATGGGCTTGTTAAGAAAAACTTCATGAATAGAGAGACCTAATGGGCTTGCCTAAAGAATTAAGAATCCTATGAGCTTACTATAAGATTTTTGCAAAAAAGAAGTGCTTTATGGGCTTGGTAAAAGAACTTGGTAAACTGAAGGGCCCTATGGGCATGCTAAAGGTAATTGAGGAACAAAGGTACCTTATAGGTTTACTAAAGACCTTGAAGAGAGTTGAATGGATGGAAGATGGGATAACCCATTCGAGAGATGGTTAGGATAAAAAACTTATCCAAAAACATTACTTGATTTTTTAGGAAACTATTTACGAAAAAAAAAAAGAAACCCTTTTGTTGAAAACTATTTATGTTGAAAAGACGTTGAGTATAATTTCCTTTATTTTGGGAAGAATGAGAAAAACTTGGACTCTTAACCCTTTTTTTTTTCAAAATATATTGAAAACTTAGCTACCTAGACTGGCATGGACTTGAAATAGAGAGACTTTCTCTCTCTTTTTCTTATTCTTCTTCTTTTTATTACCTTTTTTCCTTTTTCTTTTTAATTTGCTAACAGGTAAAAAATCCTTCCTTAATAATCACATAAAGCTTCTTATGTTCCCCCTAACTTGAATGTTAAGCCGTTTGGTAGGGCCTTGTGATTTCAAACATCTTTAAAAAGATAACTTAAGGCTGTTTTAGTCGAAGAGAACTTCCCTTGTAAACTCTTGGTCCATATTACACTCTTGACTACAGTCCTAAAATTATAGTCCATTTTGCATGTGATACGCCTTGATCAATTCATTAGGTCTTTTTCAGTTTAATATTATGAATTTAGGCTTTCGATCCAAAGGTTTCAAAGAGAACTAATGAGGAAGCCTATTTTGAAATAAATATTAATCCCGGGTATACAAATCGAGAACCTTAGGAACAATTAGAAATATACTTACCCCAATTTTATTTAAGGTAAATTATCTTTAAAGATTAGAAGAGCTTTTGTTGTGTAAGGGCGGTATTGTGGGTGAAAAGGCTAAGTGTGAGAGAGGCTCCAAAGTAGATGTAGTGATATTGGATTATAAGCTCGAACTTTGATTCAAAGCTTTGTGTCTTTGGGGCTATTTAGGTTTTTAACTTTTGATTTGACTGCCCCTACTAGGATGGCTTTCACTTGGCTCTTGACTTACACTTGAGCGTAATTTTCCAACCTCTTTTCCTTTTTCTATTTTGTTATTATTTTTCCCCATTACTCTTTTGTTGTTCTTTCTTCTTCTTTTGGCCCTAAGCCAAGTTTTTACCTTTTAAGCAATTTAGGGTTATAAATTCATTGATTTCTATTGTATGGGTTCAGGTGAGGTAAATAAAAGCTTGAGATGTTTAAAATAGAAGTGGCTCTTCCTTATTTCAAAAAACATAACTTATCATAAATAAAACTTGCTTTTGAATTTAACATTACTTAAGCAAGTATAAACCAATTTTAATTCCTTTCTCCTTATCAATGGCCCTAACCTTCGAATTGCCCCTTTATGGGGTAGTTCTTGATAGGATTTAGTTTGAAAATTCTTTAAATAGGTCCAATAGGGTGAATAAGGGATGATTATGTTTAGGATTGGAGAAATGAATGCCTAACTTCTTTTTAATCTACATATCACATTTAAAGTGGACCTCTTTTAAGGATTGAGCTTAAAGAATCCTCACTTTTATGTTGCTCAACTCTTAAAGTGTTTCAAGTTAGTGTGTGAAAAATAGTTTGGCTCTTTTCATTCTAAACCTTTTAAAAGTGAGTTACTGATTTATAGAGAAGGAAATTATTTGCCCCAAACAAAACCATAATACTTGAAAAGGTAATAAGATTATATTATTTCAACTATTACAGACTTTATTGAAAAAAACTGTCTTTTTTCTACCCCTGTCTTGACAAGCGTCCAATCTACTTGAAACAACCAGTGAGCTTATTAGAAGGCATAGGCAAGCTTAAAAGAAATGGAGCTCTAAGTGACTCAATTGGACTATCCCCATGACTTGAAGAAGGAACGTCTTGTTGTAGCTCTGGCTGAATAACTTTTGCATCAATCAGGTCTTGAATCTTGTTTCTCAATCTCTATCATTTTTCAATGGAATGTCCCTTTTGACCCATATGATAGCCGCATCTTGCTTCTGGGTTAAAGCTACATGGTTTATAATTTGAATTAGGAGCTTCATAAGCCATAACCCTCACTACTTTCAAATGATGAAAGAGTTACGTCATTGATATCTTCAATTGAGTGAATTGCCTCCTTTAAGCTCCTTAAGTTTGTTTTTCCTCACTCTTCTTCAGCTTCTTTCTACTTGGGCCTCCTTCATCACTTGTGTTTACTGGCACTTGGTCAGTGTTAAACGTCGAGCGTTGAAATCTTTTAAGCATGGGGCCTATTGTCATTTCTAGAACTGTGGTAATCTTTTGTAACATGGCTATTTTCTCTTCTAGATTTGAGAATCTCCTTTCCAGGTTCGAATCTTAGGATATCTGGAGAGTGGTGATTATTGGGAACAAAACTTGCCATTGTTAAGTCATCTAATCCATCATCCTTTCTAGGCAAGCAAGTTTATCATTAGCCATGTGAACTTGATTGGAAGAATTTCTTCATTAGTTAGCAACTTTTCTTTTCTTTTTTTAAAGAGAGAGAAAGATAAAACTTTATTTTATAGAAACTAGACAAAAATGATGGTTTTTTTTTTATTCTTTTACTTTTACTTCCTTGAGTGAGGAAGAATGAATAGTTTTATTGAAGGATTGTCTACAAAGAAGGAAAGAACGAAGAATGACTAAAGAGAAAAACAAAAATTATTTTGGAAAGATCAGAGTACATGAAACAAAGCAAAAGGGAACCTAACAATGAAACTTTAAATTTATTCAAAGTCCTTCAACTCCATCTAGAGTTTCTAATCTAACTCTTGCAATTGGGCCTTAATCATGTGAAACATTTCTAAAACCCAATTCATGGTTCTCTTACTTTTTTCAACTTGAGCTAACAAAGCCCTATTAGAAGCCTCAGCATACCTAGCCTTTTGCTTCCAGTAGGTAGCTTCAACTAATAGCAACTGTTTATGGATTCTAAGGCAATTGGAAATCTTTGATTGTTCTCTTGTTAGTTACCCGCCATTCGTAGGTCTACATATTTTATGGACAACAATCAATCATTAATGTAGAAAAGAAAGCACATGGAAATATGTAAGTGTTGGGAATTTTTGGGTTAATACATTATCCCCTTAGGTTATAACCCTACTATTATTTTCAAAAACTTGATTGCATTAAAAAATCTTGAATGATTAGTAGGGTTGCAATTTCTTAAGGGTAGTGTATTAACTTAAGCTTTGGAGGGAAGTATATGCAATTAGGGTAGGTCTTGAAAAGGTCTTTAAGCTTTATGACCTGACTTGTTAAAAAACATTTTCATTGGTCACATTAAGCTTAAGTAAGGTGGCCTAATCAACCTCAAACAGTAGTTATACTACAGTACTTGGAGCCTACACAATGGCCCTTCTCCTAGGGTCTTAAGATGGCCTAAGTTTGACCTCATCTACCCTGCATCTTTGATGCAACAAATGATCCCCCATATCCCTATGCGTGTGATATACAAGACAGATAAACAAAAGCTAAGGGTAAACTTTAGGAAATAAGTTTTAGGTTTGTCATTTCTTTTTCTATTTTGTAACAATGCTGCCATTTTAACTATTTGCCAAACCTTGAAGAATTTATACAAGAAGGTTAGGTTCTAAAGGTTCTTAAACTTAATAACCTCACAAGTTTACGAAAAAATGGTTCCTTGATTATATCGAAGTTTAAGTAGGGTAACCTAATCGGCCTCGAGTATTGGTTTCCCCACTATGCCCGGAACTTACATAATGGCTCCCCGTCTTACAGTCCTAAGATAGCTTGGGCTCGACCGTATCTATCATGTGTTCATAGTACAAGAAATAAATCCCCCCTTCAAAACAACAAAATAAATAAAACTAAACCTACAAAAACATTAGTACAGTTATGATACAAACAAAGAATGAATAAGTACATAAACTGCAATAAGGTGATTTTTGGAGTTTAATTTTAATTTTGGAAAGTTGAATGATTAACCCTCTTGACATCCCTAGTGAAATCACCAAGTTGTTGAGCTTAGTTTTTTTACTCCTAGTTTTTTTATAAAATTAGTTAAACCCTACTAGTTTAATATCGATCCTCGACTAGGGTTTAAAGAAAACCGTTCATTTTTATTTTGAAAACAATTTTAGAGTCTCCACTCGACTAAAGTTGAGAAAAACAATTAAGTTATAATCAATTTGGTGGATTGGTTATGATTTAGTTGCTAATCTAACGATTAAAACCAATTTTACAAAATAGTTTTTCAAACCAAAGAATTTGGATGAAGGGGTTAAGAATTTAAAACCCTTATAGGTACCATTAATTTTTCAAAATTAGAATTAAACCTAAAAATCACCTTTTATTTTAAAAATAAAAAAGAAAAGAACTTGGTTATTAGTTAATCTTATTGGATAAACAAAATAATCTAAACTATAAAAAAAAAGGGAAAATAGGTTCTTTTATTTTTATCGTCACCCCATAGGTGTCTATGTACTCGCTATTCGGGATCAAATGTACATATTTTTTTCCACGAAAACTTTAGTAAATTGAGTTGATTTAAATTTGAAAATATACCGAATTTATGCTTTTAGTTTAATTTGGTTTATTTAAGAAAAGTTTTAACAAAGATCCTAAATTTTATATATTTTCTCCTTTTTTTTTTGAAAAATCTAAGAGTAGTCCTAATTTATAAAGGGTTAATTTATTTATTTATTTATTTTAAAAACTTAATTTTTCTAAGTATCAAAATAATTTTTATTTGCTAACTTATTTATTTATTTTTATTTTTATTTTTATTATCTTATTATTTATTACTTATTCTATCTATTTCTGTTGAATTAAATAAATAAATAGACTACTTCTTTTTTTTTCTTTTTCACTTTTTTTCTCTTCCTTTTTTCTTTTTTTTTTACATTTATAATTATAAATAAAATAAAAATAAAAATAAAAATCAAACAACGACAACAATAATAACTAAAAGAAAAAAGAAAAAAAAAGGCAAAATCAAAGCTTTGGATGCAGTAGGTACGCAGGTTAGACCTAAAGCGGACTTCGAGTTGAGCTTTAGATTTAGGTCAGTTTCCAATTAAAGAAGAATAAAGTAATCACCCGGAGGGAGTCATGGCCGTGATCAAGGGCTAGACAATTGCTTTAGTTGATCACGGGCGTGACGTATGGATGACTACTGTCTTCAACCACTCATGGTCATGATCATGATCAAGGAGTGTTGTAGTTAAGGTTCCATGACGGCTTATTAATGGTGTCACTGGAGGGTTCAATAGCAGTCGAGAGTGGATGGGCTTGGAAATTTGCAAGGTAGAGAAGCTAATGAGGGTAGTGCTGTAGCTTTAAGATGGCTAGAGAGAGAGAGAGAGATGAAGAGAGAGAGTAGGTGCTACAATTAAAGAGAGAAAGCTATTGGAAAGGAAGGAGAAAGCTTATGAGTGTTTGTCATTGGTTGTGGATGGTTATGTATGTCCTTTGGATGCTCATAAGCCCCCTATTTATACACGAATTCCTCAAACGAACAAGGAAAGCTCAAATTCAGATTTGAATGTAAATTCCAGATTTTCAATTTTTTTCCACTTTTTGGAGCTCAATTTGAATGCTCATTTAACTAAATCCGGATGTGTTATTGTGTTTGATTTAAAGTAGGCTATGTAAAGGATGAATTTGCACCATTAATTCATGTGTTTCAGTAAGAAAAAAACACGAAATCAAAGGCCAAAGTAAAGGGGTCAGGTTGTCTTGAGAAGGAAAAGAGGAGGAAAATTAGGAGAAAATGGAGGGAAATTGTGGAAAAGAGAGGGAATGTCGATTGATATGGCACTAACATGGCACTGACGTAGCACCACATCAGCCGACTTGACCAACACTGTCCTACCACGCGTCATCACATGATACGTGGCATTTAATGTAGCACTATATGTAGATGTTACGTAACGTTACGTCAGTAAGGCCATCCAACCTGATGCTACCACGTGTCTTGATACATGGCACAATTAGATCCTGTCATATGGTAGTATGCTAATTAACAAAAAAAAAAAAGGCTTCCTTACCTTTGCCAATATTTAAACTCAAGACCTTACACTCAATACCCAAACTCAGTCCATGTACTTAAACAATACGTCGTTGGCCTGTGCCTTATACTCAATTAGTCTAGTCTAAATTTAAATCTAAACCCAGGTTCAACGGCCTAATTTCTAAGTCTAATTAAAAAATAAAAAATCTACCTTAATAAAAAGTTATTTTCTAAAATCTTTTCAATTTTTCTTTTTCTTTTTGTAATTTTTCAATTTTCTAAATTTTTTCCAAATTTTCCTATTTTCTAGATTTTTGTGTTTTTTTATCCAAATTTCATATTTTTTATTCTTTTCTTATTTTTGAAAAATTTTCCTAAACTTCATATTTTGGGGTTTTTCTTATTTTTCTACTTTTTTTGAATTTTTTTTCTAATTTATGACCCTATAACCTAATCTAAAATATAAAAAGGGGAAAAAATTAGGTGTACAAGTGATAACCCCAAAACGCCACCAAAAGTACAGATGAATGAATCGATGAGGTAGTCAATGCCATAGCTAATTTAACCAGAGTTGTTCATGTATTAGCTCATTGACCTATTGAGGCTGTGCAAAACACCTCATAAGCTACTTGACCTATAAGAAGATAGAACCTGGCTCAATAAGCTCAAGGTAGAGGAGCAAGAGGATGAGTACAAAGGAAGATTGACTTAGGTGATTTGTACAAGGAAGAAGATGAAGAGTACGAGGAAGAAGACGAGCAAGCTAGAGTACCTTGAACTATTAACCATATAAAGTTTTAGATCCCAAGTTTCAATGGTTCTAGAGATGCAAAAAACTATTTGGATTGGAAGGAAAAGGTTGAATGTGTTTTTGACTATTATCAGTATGAGATCGTGAGAAGGTAAAGGCTGTTGTGGTAGAATTCTCTGGGTATACTGCATTATGGTGGAAGAACTTCTAGACCAAGAGGAGGTGAGAAGGATATAAAGAGGTCAGCACCAAGCAGTGATGGAAAGGACTTTTAGAAATAGGTTCGTATTAGATACCTACCTACAGGACACATTTACTAGGCTTTAGGAGTTATGACAAAAGAGCTGAATTGTTGATGATTATGTTTGAGAGTTTTAAATGCTTATGATCTAATGTGAAGTGGATGAACCATAAACTCAAATAGTATCCAGATTCCTTACTAGATTAAGAAGTGACATTCGAGATATTGTAGAGCTTCAACAGTTCACTGCATTGGATGAGGCTATAAGAATAGCCTCACGAGTATAAAAAAAGAGGAGGAATAGGTCAAGCCGAGTAGAAGAGTCAATGTCAAAGTTAAATAGAAGAACCAACCAACTGATGGTGAAGTGCCATCAAGAATCTATGAGAAGGGGTAAAGATTTGGGACAAAGATGAGTTAGATTAAGTGCTTTAAATACCAAGGGTTTAGGTATATGGCTACTTAGTGTCTGAACCAAAGGACCATAATTATCAAGGGAGATGTCCCAAAAATTGAAGTAAACAGCATTGATGAAGAGCCTGAGGAGGAGGTTGCTCTTGAGGAGGTTATTGCTTAAGAGAGCAAGCTTGTTGAGGAAGACATGTTTGTTGAAGATCTGGACAAGCTAACTCGTCTAACATACAATAAGCTTAGAACCTTCTATCAAGGAGCAGTAGAGAGAGAATTTGATAAGGATCAAGGATTGATTACATGCTCTTGAGCATGAGGGCTCTCTCAAGTGGTCCACCAAGTTGTTCGAGGAGAGTTAAATGCCAAGGAGCAATGCTTGTCTTAGTCCGATTTGCCAAGCTACTTTGTTCTCCATGTCATGCAAGATGTTGCCGAAGTGAATAACTAGCATGCCGAGTTGAACCCTCTGATAAACCATAGTCTCAGCGCCAAATCTAATTGCAGCAATCCCCACTATTGCCAAGGCCAATCAAAATTGTCAGGAATCGACCATTGGAAGCCAACTCCATGTCCATTATCCCTGAACTAACCATTGTCCAGCTTCTTCTAATGCCGAATAGGCTTAAACCAAGGCCTACCCTTGCCTGGGCCACAATACTATCAAAATCACCATAAAAACGTACGCGCACTAGCCTTTACTAACATCCGTACTGTCCTTTTAGACAAAGGACATCTGTGTTCCTTCTTTTGCACGATTTCATATTTTCCTTGTAAATTATTCTCTTTTGTTTTTTAGCAAATAAGGATCATTCTTTTGTGATTTCTATAACTTAGGATTTGCCTTAATGGGATAATATAAATACTGCCATACTAAAAAAGTAAAAGGATCATCAAAATACAAATGAATACCTTGAACTTTTTCACTATTGTGCTACATGTCCCTCTTACTTTTGCGCTACTCTTATCTAGCCCATCCGAGCATGGACTAGTGGCAAGTGACTTCTAGCCATACTTGTGCATCATATCAAGTGTAACCTGAGCTTGTGTGAGGCGTTAGTGCGTCATATCCTTTGTTGGTGGATGGAAACCTCCGGCTCAACCTTTAACTATCATTTTTTTTTCAAGCCATCTTGCGGCTTAAACCCACCCCTTTAGTTACTTGTGATATCGGCTTCGTGTGTTCATCCACAAGTCCGTATCATCTTAGTATCAAAGCCTGGTTTCATTTAAAGTTGGGTTCTACTACTGTGTTTTTTTTAATATTTTGTCACTTCTCTTGTGTGATAGTGATTCTATTGTTAGCATTGAAGTTTAGTAGTGAGAAGTGTTTTATACACTATTTCCCTTGTTTTCGATACACCAAAACAGAGTTTAGTTGATTTTGTGTTTGTTGAGAAATTGTTATTACAAAGTAAACATCAATGTCGAATTCAAGTGTGCAAGGAACTTTGGGAAACCAAGGAAGTAATACTCGACATGGTTAAGGGTAAGAAGGAAGCTCTTCACCTTAACCAATGGGTGACCGCTTAGATAGGCTTACCGATTTAGTAGCTAGTCTAGTGACTGTCATACAAGAAGATAGACAACGAGCTAAAAATAGCCCCATTAAGGAATGTGAGCAACAATAACGAGGTAATGGTCAGTTAGTTGGGCTAATGCCCTAACTCGATTACCTTGAGTTGAAGGAGTTGATAGGGATGCTAGACGTAGATTAGCGCTTAAAGAGATTAGGGAAGAAGTTGAAGGAGATGATGATGTAGAAGAGTACTATGGAGCTAAAGAAAGAAATGTACGAGCCCTTAAAGTCGAAGGACTCAAGATACAAATCCCAAGTTTTTCTAAAAGTGGTGATGCCGAAGACTACCTAGATAGGGTAGACAAGATTGAAATGTACTTTAAATGCTACAAAGTGCCTGACAATGCAAAGATTAGACTTGCTGTGTTAGAATTCACTACTTATTCCACCTTATGGTAGAAGAACTTGCAAGCCACTAGAAGAAGGGAAGGAGAACAAGAGATTAGGAGATAGGATGATATGGAGAGAGTAATGCAAAGAAGGTTTGTACCGAGCTATTATTTGTGGGATACCTTTAAGAGACTACAAGAACTAAGACAAGGAGCATTGAATGTAGATGCTTATGCTAAAGAGTTCCAGGTGCTAATGATCTGATGTGAAGTAGTAGAGCCAAAAGACTGAACTGTGTCTCAATTCATTGGCGAATTGAAGTATGAGATTGGAGATGTCTTGGAAACCCTGGACGTCAGGATGCTGGATGATGCAATTTGAGCTGCCCAGAGGATTGAAAAGCACCGAACAGGAAGATTTCGACCACCTGCAACTGTCTTAGCAATAGCCGACCTGTTTCGAGCAAGTCACTAAGATTCGACCTGCTTAAACTACTCGAGCAGAAGAGAAGGAACCCCCAAAGAAGTTTGAGAAGGGCCAAAGTTTAAGGAGGAAGATGAATGAGATTGAGTGTTTCAAATGGCAAGGATTTGGACACATAGCCGCTTAGTGTTTGAGCAGGCAAACAATGGTGATCAGAGGTGAGGTGCCGACTATAGAGGTTGACAGTGCAGATGAAGAAGTAGAAGAGCTAAAAGAAGATAGATAAGCCAAGATATTCGATGACGAAGTCATCTATAGCGAGGAAGGCAACTTCATGCTGATCACTCTAGTATTGAGGAGGATGATGAGTATCAATCCTATACTCGAAGACAAACAGAGAGAAAATCTCTTTCATATTAGGTACAAGGTGAACAAATCCCTATGTGTACTGATTGTTAACAGTGGGAGCTACACCAATACAACCTCAACATTTATGGTTCAACAATTGAAATTACCGACCATGCCATACCCAAAACCTTACAAGCTTTATTGGCTCAATGATAAGGGAGTTTTACAAGTGAACAAATAGGTGTCTATATCAATTTGCATTGGCAAGTATCGAAATGAAGTGCTCTATGATGTACTACCCATGAGTGTGTCCCACATTCTACTTGGACAACCATAGATGCTTGATCGAGTAGTTATGTATGGCGATAAGAGGAATACATGTTCTATGGAGCATAAAGGAAGAAAGGTGAAATTGAGCCCTATGACTGCCGAGCAGGTAAAAATCATACAGTCCCAACCTAGTCGAACCCTGAAGAAGGAGGCTTTATTACCGACCTAAGTTGAATTGAAAAGAGAAATGGAACTGGAGGGACTTACCTATTTATTTGTCAGGAAGCTTTTGGAGATGAGACTTAGGGAGGAAGAGTTGTTGACCGAGGTAAAAATCCTACTTGAGGACTTTTTCGATCTGTTTTCAAAGGAGCTACCAAAGGGTTTACCCCCAATCTGAGGCGTCAAACATGCGATTGACCTGTAGCTAGGAGTCGTCTTGCCGAACAAGCCTGCCTGTAGGCTAAACCCTGAATAGGCTACCGAACTGTAAAGTCAAGTAGACGACCTCATGAAGAAAGGGTATGCATGCGAGTCCTTGAGCCCCTATGCTATGTTAGCCCTATTAGTGCTAAAGAAAGATGGTTCTTAGAGGATGTATGTGGATAGCTAAGCCATTAATTGAATTATCAACTAATACAGGTATCCCATACCTAGGCTAGAAGACATGCTAGACAAGTTAAGTAGAGCAAAAGTGTTCTCCAAGATCGATCTCAAATCTAGATACCATCTAATTCTAATGCGTAAAGGCAATGAGTGGAAGATTGCCTTCAAGATATGACATGGTTTGTATGAATGGCTTGTAAAGCCATTTGGGCTATCTAATGCAATGAGTACATTCATGTGACTTATGAATCATATGCTTTGAGAGTCACTGGGAAGGTTTGTCATGGTTTATTTTGACGACATTTTAGTATACAATCCTGACTTGGAGATGCACTGAGAGCATCTCTAACAAGTGCTTACAAAACTCTGAGCTAAACAGCTTTATGCCAACTGGAAAAAGTACGATTTCTACCAATCCGAAGTGATCTTCTTGGGATTTGTTGTGAGTAGAGGTGGTATCCGGGTTGATGAGGAGAAGATAAGAGCGATTATAGAATGGCCCAAGCTGACCTGTTTTGTCAACATGGGAAGTTTCTTTGGCTTGGCATCATTTTATCAACGATTCATAAAGAACTTTAGTACGATTGTGGTCTCACTCACCGAACTCTTGAAGAAGAATGTTGAATTTAGATGGGGTGAGAAAGAGAGGAGGATTTTTGAAGACGTGAAGAAGAAGCTAACTACAACCCTTATCTTAGCTCTGTCGAGCTTTTACAAGGTATTTGAGGTAAAGTGTAATATGTCCAGAATAGGCATAGGTGCTGTGCTGATGCTGATGTAAGAAGACCAACCTATTGCTTACTTCAACAAGAAACTTTGTGGAGTCACACTCAACTATTCCATCTACGATAAGAAATTCTACTCCTTAATTCAAGCCCTAACAGTATGGCAACACTACTTGCTACCCTAGGAATTTATGATCTATACCAGTCGTAAATCCTTGAGATATCTAAAGAGCTAATCGACATTGTCCTAAAGACAAGCCATGTGGGTTGAGTTCATAAAAGATTTTTCTTTTGTCGTAAAATATAAGAATGGAAAGACTAATGTAGTGGCCGATGCCTTATTGAGACAACATGCCCTCCTGACTGAATTATAGATGAGGCTACTTGGTTTTTCAACCATCAAGAATTTATATGCCAAGGACCTACACTTTGGTCTTATCTATACCCGATGTGAGAAAGGATGGATGCTAGACGACTATCATAGGGAGGACAAAGGAGGCTATGTATCTTGACTTATTCCATGCAAGAACTGCTAGTGCGCGAGGTACATGGAGGAGGATTGATAGGATACTTTGGCCAGTGCCGAATTTATGAGGTATTATCCTCTAAATTCTTTTAGCCAAGGATGAAGAGAGATGTCTAATCTATGTTGGAAAGATGTAAAACCTACCGAAAAGTGAAGAGTCAAGCTGAGCCGAGCAAGGACACTACCAACCCTTACAGATCCCGACTAAACCATAGTTTGAATTGAGTATGGACTTCATGTTAGGATTACTGAGGATGTCTTGAGGGAAGGACTTTATCATAGTGGTTGTGGATTGATTTAGCAAAATGACACATTTCGTACCCTGTTCCAAGACTAACAATGCTTCAACCATCTCTTTTCTTTTCTTACAGGAGGTGATTAAGCTTCACGATGTGCTTAGAACTATAGGTTTGGATCGAGACCCTAAGTTCATGAGGACTTTTAAGGGATACTTTAGAGGTGATTGGGAACCAAGTTATTGTATAGCATATCTTGTCATCTACAAACTGATGGGCAGATGAAAGTTATCAACCAAACTATGGGAACTTTGTTACTAGTCCCTATTAGACGAAACATGGCAGATTGGAATTTGTATCTGCCAATCATCGAATTTGCCTACAATCAGACCACCCACAACATCACAAGCATGTCTCTATTCAAAGTTACCTACGGATTCAACCCCAAGCTCCCATTAGACTAAGTACCCCAACAGAGAACTGATGATCATGATCGACCAACTGATGATGATGACCAACCAACCGTTCAGAAAGTTGAAGCCATCAAAATCATGCAACAGAAGGTTGTAGACCAACTGTTTCGAGCTACTATTAAGCTTGAGAAGCAAAGCTGAGGATAGAAGAAGAGAAAATTTCAACTAAGCAATTTGGTCTGGATACACCTTAGTAAGGAACGATTCCAAATCTTGAGGAAGAGCAAGTTATCTCCCAAAGCCGATGGACCTTTTAGAGGGTTTGAAAAGATCAATCCTAATGCCTATAAGATTAAATTACTTGAAGGATATGGAGTATCAAACTCTTTTAACATTGCCGACCTCTAACCTTACACTCTCAACGACGAACAAACTAGAGTTAAACTAGATTTGATCCTAAATCCTAAACAACCCAGAGGAGATGATAGGGATCAAGGATCGATTACATGCTCCCGAGCTCAAGGGCTATCTCAGGTGGTCCGCTAAGCTGTCCGAGGTGAGTTAAGCGCTGAAGAGCAGTGCTTGTTACAATTCAATTTTCCGAGCTACTTTACTCTTCACGTCATCTAAGATGTTGCCGAGTTGAACAACCGGCGTATCGAGCCTAATCCTCCACTAAACTACAGTCCTGATGCCAAATCTGAATGCGGCAATCCTCACTGTTGCCAAGGCCGATCAGAACTGTCAGGAGTCGACCATTTGAAGCCAACTCTATGTGAACTGTCCTTGAACCAACCATTGTCCAGCCCCTTCTAACATCGAATAGGCCTGAACCAAAGCTCACCCTTACCTGAACCACAATACTGTTAGAATCTCTATGAAAACGTGCGTGTACTGTCCTTTATTAACATTTGTACTATCCTTTCTATCAAAGGATGTTCACATTCCTTCTTTTGGACTATTTCATATTTTCTTTGTAAATTATTTTCTTTTGTTTTTACTAAATAAGGACCATTCTTTTGTAATTTCTATAACTTAGGATTTGCCTTAACGGGATGATATAAATACCGCCATACTGTAAAAGTAAAAGGATCATTAGAATACAAACGAATACATTGAACTTTTTCACTCTTGAGCTAAGTGTCCCTTTTACTCCTAAGCTACTCTTATCTAGCTCATTAAAGCATGGACTAGTGGCGAGTGACCTCCGACCATACTTGTGTATCATATTAAGTGTGACCCGAGCTTGTGTGAGGCATTAGTGCTCTGTATCCTTCGTCAGTGCATGGGAACCCCCTACTCAACCTTCAACCATCATTTACTTTTCAAGCCATTTTGTGGCTTGGACCCATCCCTTTAGTTACATGTGATATCGACTTTGTGTGTTTATCCATGAGTCCATATCAGAATTTGTTCCTTATCACTTGTAAAGTAAATGAATAAGTTTGTATGCTTATAGTGGATAGTAGGAGTTGTACCAATGTGGCATCTTTTAACCTGATTAAGAAACTCAAGTTGTTAACCATTTCACATCTGAAGCCATATAAGTTACATTGGCTAAATGAGATGGGAGCACTACATGTCACACAAATAAGTGTTGTTACCGATCTCAATTGGAAATTATTCTACTGAAATTCTTTGTGATGTATTATCCACGTGTGTATCTCATGTGTTGTTAGGCAGGCAATGGCTTTTTTACTAGAGAGTTATGCATAATGGATTCTGGATTATGTATGTATTCAAGAAGGATGGTGAGAAAATTATCCTGAATCTTATAATGCTAAGCCAAGTAAGTAGATTACAAGTTAAGTTAGCTTGTGGAAACAAGAAGGCTTAAGTCCTAAGTCAAGCAGAGCTACAAGAGATTCTTAAAGTTGACATGTTGACCTTCCTATTAGTTAGGCGACTATTAGAATTAAAGGAGTAAGTTAAGTTACCCCTAGAGATTAAGGAACTACTAGAAGAATATGTCAGCCTATTTCCTAAATAGCTACTTAAGGGATTGCCTCTATTTCCAAGCATAGATCATTGTACTGACTTGATACCTAGCGTTTGCTTATCGAATAAACCAGCCCATAGAGTGAATCTTGACTAAGTTGCAGAAATCCAAAGGCAAGTCAATGAGTTATTAGAGAAGGGATATATGAGGGAGAGTCTCAACCCCTGCACTATGCTTACATTGTTTATGCCAAAGAAGGATGGCACTTGGAGTATGTGTATGGATAGTAGAACTATTAACAAGATTACGATCAAATGCCGATACCTCATCCTGAGGCTAGATAATATTTT
This sequence comes from Lumnitzera racemosa, assembly GCA_024138005.1. Taxonomy (NCBI): domain Eukaryota; kingdom Viridiplantae; phylum Streptophyta; class Magnoliopsida; order Myrtales; family Combretaceae; genus Lumnitzera; species Lumnitzera racemosa. Next base: position 80,024,829 of record JAMXBC010000005.1, read on the forward strand.
AAAAGAATTGAGTGGTAAAAATGTATTTAATAAGAGCAAACCAAAAGTCATGGTACTACCAAATTCAAATGAGATAAAGAGATGAATGGAAGACTGCTTTTAAGACTTGACATGGCCTGTGTGAGTGGATGGTCATGCCCTTTAGATTATCAAACGCACCTCACTTTTATAAGACTGATGAATCATGTTTTATGACATATGATTGGAAAATTTGCTGTCATCTACTTTAACGACATCCTTATCTATAATGTCGACCTAACAATGCATATTGATCATCTTAGAGATATTTTTGATATCTTACGAGTAGAGAGATTATTCAAAAACCTAAAAAATGTTGTTTTTACTAGGAGAGAGTAATCTTCCTAGGTTATGGGGTTAATGGAGATAGAATAAAAATTGAAATAAAAAAAGTACAAGCCATTATTAAGTGGTTGAGCCCAACCTCATGTGCCAAGGTGAGGAGTTTTCTTGGATTGGCATCATTCTACTAACGCTTTATCTAAGGATTCAATTCTATATTCTATAGTAGTACGTCTTACTGAGTTAACAAAAAAAAAATGTTGAGTTCAAGTAGTGAGAGAGAGAAGAGAAGACTTTTACCAAGGTGAAAGCAAGGTTGACTTTTGCCCCCATTTTGGCCCTACATGACTTTAATAAGGTATTTAAACTTAAGTATGACACCTCAAGTGTCAACATTGAAGCTATGCTCATGTAAGAAGGTCAACCTATCGCTTATCATAGTGAGAAGCTTTAAAGCACCCAACTGAACTATTCCATGTATGACAAAGAACTCTCAACCTTAATTCGAGCTCTTCGTGTATGGTAACATTATCTTATGCTAAAGGAATTTGTCATATACACAGATCATGAGTCTTTGAGATACTTACGAAACCAATCCAAGTTGTCTAAATGCTTAGCTCGATGGATTGAATTTCTAGAAGGATTTAATTTAGTCATAAATATAAGTAAGGCCAGAATAATGTAGTTGTTGATGCTTAGTCAAGAAGGTAAGTTTTTCTCACTAAGTTGCAAACTAGATTGTTAGGGTTTCCAAACCTTAAAGAGTAGTATCATAATGATTCTTATTTTATCCTTTTATATAAGCACTGTAGAGAAGGAAGAGTAGTAGATGAATACCATGTAGAGGATGGTTATTTGTTCTGAGGTAGCAAGTTATATATGTTGACCTATTCAATGAAATAGCTACTAGTAAGAGAAGCCCACAGTAGAAGACTCTTTGGCTACTTTAGACAACATAGAACATATGAGCTGTTAAATGATAGGTTCTTCTAGCCTAAGATGAAATGTGATGTACATTGTATGATAAAGGGATGCAAAATCTGTAAGAAAGAGAAGAGCCGAGTAAAACAAGGGAAAGTAATGCTTCTACTTATTTAGTAAAACAAGGGATGCAAAATCTGTTAAATGATAGGTTCCCACTCTCTAACGTCAAGTGGGAACCAAGTCATTATTTAGTACTTCTTGTCACCCTTAAACCAACGGCCAAAAGAGGTTGTCAACCACACCTTAGGATTATTGCTTTGAGTTGTAGTTGGAAAGAACTTAGTTAACTGGGAAGTCTGCTTGCTGGTAGTAGAATTTGCTTATAATACATGCCAACACTAGCCACACCCCATTTAAGGTTGTCTATGGCTTCAACCTCAAGCTACCCCTTGACTATACTTCGATGCTGCTCACTGACTAAGAAGATCTAAAAGCAAGGACTAAAGCTTAACCCTTCTAGCAAATCCACTAACGAGTTACCCAGCACATCAATCAAGTTGCTAGAAAACTGAAGGAGAAAGACAAAGAAAGGAAGAGTAAGCAGTATTAACCTAGTAACCAAGTGTGGCTACACTTAAGTAAGGAAAGGTTTCCAAATGAGAGGAAGAATAAGTTGTCTGTCAAAGCTGAATGACCATTTAGGATACTCTAGAAGATAAACAATAATGCATACCAATTAGAGCTATCATAAGACTTCAGAGTATCAAACGGGTTTCATGTTGCTGACCTCAACCTTTATTGACCCAAGGAGAACTTAGACAAAAACCAATTGGATTTGATCCCAAATCCCAATTAGTCTAGCAAGGATGATAGGAATCTAACCACCAGACCCTTAACTCGAGCTTGAGTTCGAAGACTGGAAAGCATCTTTAGACAACTTCTTTCTTCATACACTACATTTGAGGAATCTGAATTGTTGTAGGTTGCTAACCTGATGCCTTAGCTAAGCTGAACCCTCTTGTACTTATCAATAATCTCCAATTACCAACTAAAGACACATCTAGACAATAGCATGACTCATCTAACCAATTGCTCAGTCAACCTAAATCGAAGTTGTACTAAACATGTTTGAGCTAAATTCACCTTGGAAAAGTTACCCGATCAGCTCAATAGTGTTGAGCTGTCAACTTGGTTTGGCATCATCACTCAGCATCACCTAGGCTGACTAAATAGTTGTCAATCTTTTTCCTAGGCGCATAACCATTAGTCATCTGCCAAATCTCCAAAGACCCCTTATGATAGAATCTTTTGTATAAGATACCATTTTTTTTGTTGAATTTCCAATTATACCATTTGAATATTCCTTATATCATACTTATTTTAAACATTACCCTTTTAGTTTTTTTTTTTCCATTTTGAGTAGGATGCCCTAATTTTTCAGGGTATAAATACTCACTGTACATACAGTTAGAAATCATCTTACTATTTCTAATATTAAATATACACTTTTTTTATGAGCATTGTACTCCATTACTTACTTTACTCTTATCCTAACTCTTAAGCAAAATTAAGTAGTGAGCACCCTCACATCGAGTTAAGCCGTAAGTCTTCAGTAGTTCCTTCGTGCGTCATATCTTTGGAGCGGATCTAGGGTTTCCTTGTTTGCTTTCTTTATTGTTTGTGCACTTTCCATCTTCGTTTTCAAGCTCTCTAGAAGTTTAGACTTACCATTGCGATCGGCCTTGTCAATCCTTAGACCGGTTCATATCATGTATATGTACATTAAATCTATTACTATTTTGTATTTTGGTCTATTGATCTAGGTTTATTGTGTCATTACTTGTAAGTGATCAAGTTCTTAGGTTATTTGTTAATAGTTTGCATCTAACTATTTTTTTTATTCATTTTCTAATTTATCCTTTGAATATGGTTTATTCAAAAGTCTTAAGAATGTCCTCTAACCTATCTTTTGAAGTCCATCTAACTATATTTCATACATACGAAGTCTCTGATTTAGCTTCTAAACACATTTCTAATATAACAGTTACCTAAAGCTTTTGATTTATCCTCTAATTTCACATGCACTCGACTTTTTTAGCTAAATCTCCACAACTTCAACTCACTCTTCAATCCGAATCAACAATCAGATAATACTTACAACCTCAACTTCATTCCCCATCAACAACTATCACTTAACACTCTATTAGATATAATTTAACCAAGGAAAATTTACATTTTAGCCCCACTTCCAATCAAATTATCTATGAAATAAAATTTTCACTCCTAAAAAATCATTACCTTTAATTCATTGTCATAAAAAACTATTAAATATTCAGATTATAACATAAATCATATTGGCCCTTAAGAAAATAAAGTACACCATTGGCCCACTATTTTCATGAAAATAAAAATTTCTTCAAAATCTAACTTTCCAATTTTGAAAAACTATTCACATAGCATGAAAATATAGTGTTTAAGAATCTTATATTTAGAAATTGAGACAAAAACTACATCATTTGACCTTTTGAAAATGTGATAAAAACTCAGCATGTGCATCTAATTTCTTAAGGAATATATATTTACATTCAAAACTCAAAAAAGCTGGTTTGATTTTGGAATTCTTCATACAAAATTATAGAGAAAAACCAGGGGGCTTGATTTGTTAACATAGTTTAGTATTCTTAAGGAATTTACGAAAAATTAAAACTCACTAGTAGATCACTCTTTGGCCACTAACAGTAACTCCACCCTTGTCGGTAGCTCCTAGCATAGGTGGCTATGTTAGGTGGTGGTTAGGTAGAAATTCTAGGTCTTGATCAAGTGTCTGAACCTTATTTAACCTCATTTTGCATTATTTTTTCCAAATGTTTTCTAAAAATTCTCTAAAGCTTGTAAAAAGTGTTTCCTATTTTTTCTAAACTCCAAATAGGAAAATGAATTGCAAAAGAGGGATTATGCTTAAATAGAAGGGCTAAGGTAGGTGGAATATTTATTTGGTAATGTCTTAGTTAATCTACTTTATCACAAACTATGTGTCCTAATCCATTCATAATATTGCATAACTACACTCTTCAAATTGCTATGCCAACTCCTTAATTTCTTAGTTGCAACCTTATTGTTCTATAATTTTTATTAATTTTCTATAATTATTTAGTATATTTTAGCATTTTTCGAATATTTTAGATAATTACATGCATATTTTTTATACACGTAAAATACATTTAATATAAATAAACACTCTTAAATATTAATTCATGTCATTTTATAATTTTTTAGCATCCATATGATTTATATCTAAACAATCCTTAATTATTAGAACTCATTTCACACGTTTCTGATCGTTAACGAATAACATACTTATATTCAGTAAATGTATTACTTTATTATTTTATTAAATCCAATCTTACAAGGCTACTTCTACCAATTCATCTAGCTTCATCATAAAATTCGAGTTCAATTGGATAATTTTTGTGATTACCCCATATTTTACATACTAATTCCAAACCATCCAATTATAAGGCTTACATTGAATCAATTTGTTCTAAGAGTCCATTTCCATATGTTTCCCAACGGAATTACATTGACATTGTTCCATTACTCCAAATTTGCACTTAGGAATTTCACATAAGTTACTAAGTTCATCCTAAAGCTTTTTTAGATTATGAAAATACATTGTAACATTAGTATTTCCTTGCTTGAAATTCAATATTTCATTTTACAGCTAGTTTAATAGAAGATTGTTAATAAACCAATTGTTTTACAAATATCCTTCCATAATTCTTTTGCAGATTCAACACATATGAATCCCTTAGGTAGCACTTAGGAAATGGAATTTAAAAGCCAATATTGAATAATAAAATCACATCTAATCCATCGTTGCCCATTTTATGCATTAAGATCTGGTTTGATGCAAGTACCATCTATAAACCCTATCTTGGCTTTTGCACCTGGAGCTAAACGAATTGATCTACTGTAGCTCAAGAAATTATAACCATTAAGAACTACATTCATAATAATTGTACGTGGATCGTATGATTCTAAGAGATGAAGAGGATTGTTGCACTTTGGATCCATAATCACGCTACTCGATGATAAACAAAAGGAACTAATCGGTCAACCATATAATCTACATTTTGATACCATGTTGAAATCTAGAATTTAATTATTAAATTGAATGAAGAGAAACACTTACTTAAATGAAAAACATTAAAGCATGAGAAATAGAGAAGTAGCAATGAGCTTTAGAGTTGTTGAGAGAAAACAATCTAACTTCAATTAACTCGCACAATTGATAACAAGCATGTACTCTAATAAATGTAGTAAATTAGTCTTTACACAATTTCTATGGTTTGTTCATAGTTAGGGACAGACATAATTACTTAATTAGGGGAGTAGATTTGCTTTGATAAATTAATACTAAGATTACCAATAAGAAAATATATGCTTGATATTGTAGTTATGCTACATCTTATATATGTTAAATTGATTTTGTTAATGATTACATCAACTATATTTTCTAAAACCTTACAGGAAAGAAATTTTTTAGTAAATGATTAAGTATGCTTGGTGCACTTCATAAATGAAATCTAATTATTAATATGTAGAAAAATAAAATAAAATTAATACATAAAAATTATATAAATTTTATTTCAATAAATATAAATTATAAAAGATATTTGAATAGGAAATAACAAGTAGAGCAAAAAGAGCAATTTGATATGGATATGAGTATTCTATGATATTTTATGAGAACTTCATTTTGTTAGCAATGTTAAAAAAATTATTGAATATAAGTTATTATGCAATCAATTGTTTAATAAAGCACAATCATATCAATAACATTAAGGAAAAATTACAAATACCCTTCGTAAACTTTGATTTAGGTATTAATCGATCCCTTAAACTTTTGAAGTGTGTTTTTAGACTCTCTAAATTTTAATAAATTGGTAACATAAATGATATTTTCTTTTTTATTATAAATAGTTACATTATTGTCAAATTTTAGAAGGTCTTAAGGTACATTTTAATAAGTTTGGGGGGGGTTTTGTACATTAATATTAAAGTTTAAGAGAGTTATTTTTCAATTTATTGGACTTATTTACAATTCTTCAAAGTTTATGGGATTTTAAAACATATTTTGAAGGTTGAAGGGGTTAATACGCAACTAAGTCAAAGTTTAGGGGAAATATTTGTATATTTGTTTAATATTAATTGTGAAGGAAAGATTTCACAAAACCAAGTCATATATTTTGTATTATTTGTTGATAATTTATGCAATAAAACTAAGATAATTGTCAAATGAACAATGCAATTATTATATATTGTTTATTAATAATAAAAAATAACAATTTTAAGAGTATTTATTTAGTTAAATATACTGTTGGAACAGATGAATCTAATGTTATCGTTAATGTCAAAAAAGGTTAGAGAAAAAAAAAACAAATACTTCATTCAAGCATTAAGCATATCTTAAAAGAATAAAATGATACTTATGATATTTGAACCCAAAATCTTATGTTTGGTAAAATAAATAACTAATTATTTAACTATACTAACCATCATATTATATATTTTTTTCTCTTTAAGATATATATATATATATATATATATGTATAATATGTATTTTTTTTCCCGATTTTGGGTTTGGCTGTGGGACTGGGGGCTGGGTAATTCAACTGTCCATGCCGATCGAATCATCCTGATTAAAAGCTCCACCGAGTTTCTATGCATAACCGGACTGCTTCTAGCATACGGTCTCAGACCGGATTGAACACCACCTGGTCCATCAGGGTTTGACCAACCAACACTGGCGATAAAAATCAGAGGTGTTTAAGAAAGAAAAGCCACGAATGAAGATGTAATATCCACGATTTTGTTGGATCTGGGGGTAGGTGTAGCGGAGAGACGCAGAGATCTTTCGTAGATCACGGCCATAGATTTCGTGCTCCACGCCTCGAATCAAGTTGGAAATTTCAGTTTAGTTACATCTTATTCGACCAGGTTGGAAATGTATCACCACGTTATACATTTATCCATATTATTAAAACCTTAGTAAGAAAAATTACTGTTTAAATTTTCAATATAATTTTATATAATAAAAAAAACTAACATTAAACTCACTTTTAAATTATAAACATATATAAATATAAATAAATTTGCCCCATTAGTTTATACCGTTTTCATCGTAACTTCTCTTCTCTTAGTTTCTTTCTCGCCATTAATCTCTCCCATCACTCTATCGACTTACTTCATTTGCCTGCTTCTTTGCATGTAAATCCTTACTTTCGTAGAAATTTTATACTCGTAACTTAAATACGTCACGTCGTTTGTTAGTATTATTTAAACGATAAAAGCTTTAAGTAACTGCTCTCACATTTTTTTTTTAAATTTCACCAAATACCCTTTAAAGTTTATGCTATTTAATTCTATAAAAATAACTACTTGGTTATTAAAGCTAATTTTTGATAATAAGCTCCTTTAGTCCTGCTATCTATCTTAGTCTCTTCTTTCTCTCTCCCATGTTTTTAGCGGCAACTCTCTCTCTCTCTTCTTTATACAATAAAGGATTCTATAGTTTTATCTTTTATTTTGATAGTAATCATTTCACTATTTATTTTTATATATTTTAATCTGAATAATTAAATTCCCAGTTTGTTTAATATTTTAGATTTAAAAACGATTAAATTAAAAGTGAGATAAATGATGGTATCGATCCTGTAAAAAAAAAATGATAGAACCATAGAAAAATTTTTGTACATGAAATTTTCGATTAAAATAAATAGATAATAACGATACTATAAATGATTATGTGACTTTTGAAAATAATAGAGTAATAACTAATAAGAAATATTACCAAAAAAAAATTAGATAAGAGAGATTGAAAGGTTTAAAAAGCTCTTCTTAATATAAAAACTAATGCATGTGTTCTCAAAATAAAATCCAATTCATTTGTTAAAAAAATAGATAGATAATAATAAATTTATAAGATATCACTATAGAAATGTATATTAAAATTTAAAATTATCAATAAAAACCAATATTAATAAAAATTACAATTTCTTATAAAATAGATAATGATAAATTTTAAAGATATAAATTTAATATTACTTAATTTACACATGTATCGTTAATGTACCATTCGCTATTTAATATTAAAGTAAAAAGCATTTTGTCGATATCTTACATGATAAATTGGAGAAAAAAAAATTAAAATTAATTGAGCTTCCTTAACCCACCGTATATCCCGGCATTTCTCTCAGTATCACAGAAGCATAGAAAGCGCATAAAAAGCAATTCACTTTGTAACCCTCTCTCTTTCCTTTCTCTCCTTTTAATTTTAAAGTTAATGCATGTGAACGCATATGGTTCCATTACCAAATAAATCCATCAGAAGAATAATCCAAAAGATATGGGTAAAAAGCCTGTCGAGGGTTAATGTACCCGGTTGGTTTATGGTCACACAATCTAAAGTGGAACTGGATCTTTTATTGTTCCGTACTGCTTCCTATGGTCACGATTCAGTCTACCATGTGATGCCAAGTATCGCCTGAACCATAGGGAATTGATTGATTAACAAGCACCAACCTCATACCGCTTGAGGGGGAAAAAACCCAAAACTAAAAGTTAGGATAAATATTATAAACACTATCTAAATTTTGTTAAAATATATAATTTACTATCAGTATTTTCAAAAAGATAAATTTACCATTTAATTAATGTTTTCATAATTATTTTTACTATTAAAACTAATTTTGTTAAGTTTATTTATTCATGTGAATATAAGAATAAATCAAGAATTAAACCGTAACTATCAATGAGTGAGCAATTCACTGTTTAGAAGTTGATCGCAACCAACTTTACCTTAAAGTAGCAACCCTTGCCACCTTAAATATGGGAGATGGTCGATGTCAATTGGTTGATGTTGGGCATTTAACTGAATGTTATAATTAAATAGAGAGTTAAATAAATAATTTTAATTAATAACAATTAATAAAGTGAATGAATTACGATTTCATTGTTTTAAAGGTGGAATTGAATTCCTCCTTCAATTGTGATACAATTCCAATTTACATAAGAGGAATTGTAATTCTACCTTTAAGGAGTCAAAATTACGATTTTACTCCATTTTATCAATTATCATTAATTTAAAATTATCTATTTAATTTCCATCCTAATTATTTAGGATATTCAATGATTAAGAGCGTTTTTTTATAAATACTATTAAATGTGTATTTCATTCCATAAGTATTTTTTAACACACAAAGAAATTGCTCATTCCAATCATCATTTCATATCATTCAACTTTTGACCATCTCATGTACCAAACATGACAATATATGCATCTAGGTCATTGAAATATTAACTAAGGGGCAATTTGATTTACCTAAGAGAAGGAACCACGTCTACAATTTTCTTATAATTAAAAGAATTTTAATATCTAAACTTGATTTATGCTTAGATTCAAATAAAGCTTGATTATATGTAGACTTATCAAGACAAATAATACAATGCTAAACTCAATTTAATTAATTATTTAAATAGCTCGTATTTGAGTTTTGTTTTAACTATATTTAAAACTTCAGTCCAACTCATGTAGCCATTAAACATTATTCGTATAGCTTGCATGTAGGTTTAGTTTGCATCCATCATTACACAATATCATCCAAGCATGCAACCTTTGCTTTTCTTGTTTTTTCCTTCCCCCTCACGGTTGGGGATACTTTCTCTTGATGTCTTCCTTTCCTCTTCGTGAAGTGTGATTGATTTAAATTCAAAAGCAAAACAAGCCATTTTACTACCATTGATGACTTATTTATTAGGGCTTAGAATCTCACGTCACTCCACGCTAAGTTACAACCACCGATGATAAATATTAGTATTAAAGACCAATAAAGAGAGAGAGGCCCCACTTCTTTACGTAAATACCTAACCTAACCCCAACTATCATCACTACCCAAAATCTCAAACCTGAATAAAAGAATCTTCATTTACAAGTCTTTCTTTAGCACAATATATCTTCATTTACAAGTGATTCCATCACGATATTATCCACACCGGCATGATCAAATTATGGTGAAAATCTATGTCTAATTATAATCTTGGTGCATCTTTATTCAAATTTCTCAGGTAAGAGTAATTCTCCTCTCCAACTCATGAGCATAATTTGTATTTCCAAGACAAAAAACATTATATCACCATGTGGATGTAATTATATTTCTAGATGAGTTTTATTATGAACTATTATGTTGAATTATGCATTTGAAAAAAAATATTAGCATGTACATAGAATACCGATTAAAACATTAAGTAAAGAAACATTTTTATATTTTTAAAGATTCGTAATCGATCATCAATATGTATTTAGAATAAAGAAACTCATTATGTTTTATATTTTTATAAGAAAGTCATACATACATACATATATAAATACATACATGTATATATATTACAAGAAAGGTGACTTCTACATTTGATGTATTTGCATTTTTCGTTTGATAAGTTTTTCTTCAATAAACTAACTCCATGTTAGTTATTAGGGGCAGAAAACCTTATCTTTTATTGATTCCGCAACAGAGTTGTCAAACTTTTGTTTAAATTCTTCTTTTATAGTTATGGGGAAGATAATCTTTAAGGCAGAAATTGTATAGGGTTGTAATTTTTTATGTGCATGAACATTGATATCCTTTAAGCATGAAATGGGAAGAAGTAATACTTCTTCCCTCATTTTAATGGGGTAAAAAACATATTTTATAGAAAAGCAACTGAATTAACGATGTTCGAGTACTTGTTTAAGATTTTTAAGAAAAAACTTTACATTGCATACTTTTCAAAAAGTAAGTGAATGAAAAAGTTCAAAGAAAAATAATTTTAGCTCTTTTCTTAAATATAAAAACTTAACAATACATTTTTATCTGAGCAGTGGACAAATTTACGGTCATTAGATATCCTTCCTTTTCCTAACATGACCGATTTTTTTTGTTTCTTTTTTTTTTTTATTTGGCCGACTAACATGACCAAATTCTTGCCGATTTTTAACCAAGACATTGGAATAGGTCTACATTTCTGTTTTTTTTCTGACCCTAGTAAATACGAATAAAATATTATTATGCCTTGTACACTATGTCATTTTCAACAGCGTCTTCATTAAAGTAAGAGTTTGGAATCCTTCTTCCCTAATTGTAATTAGGAAAAAAACATATTGTATAAAAAACCAAACGTGCAAAAGACTTTGTTATTAAGATTTTTGGGGAAAAACCTTTACATGGCATACTTTTCAAAAAGTAAGTGAAAAAAAAAAGTTAAAAGAAAATAATTTTAGCTGTTTCCTGAAATATAAAAACTTAAGAATAGATTTTTATCTGAGCAGTGGACAAATTTACGGTCATTAGATATCCTTCCTTTTCGTAACATGACCGATTTCTTTTGTTCTTTTTTTTTTTTTTTTATTTCATTTGGCCGACTAACATAACCAAATTCTTGCCGATTTTTAACCAAGACATTGGAATAGGTGTACATTTCTGGTTTTTTCTTCCAAACGGTTGACCCTAGGGGATACGAATAAAATATTATTACCCCTTATACACGATGTCATATTCTGCAGCGTCTTCATTAAAGTAAGAGTTTGGTATCCGCTTTACTTTTCCAAGAACAAAGCAACCTCAACATTCAAAAGTCCGGGAAAGCCATCTCGCATGTATAAAAGTATAAAGAAGAACAAAACATGTCTTGAAACGTGTGATCTCATACATTTGAAAACAAAACTTTTGAGGTCATTTCCTTTTTCCTACGTGATATGATATCTTAATTCGGCCCTTTCTCTTTCCATGTCCTCCTCCTGTTGTGTTGTGTCACCACCAGCCTGCCTTTAAGTCCTTCAGACACTACCAATGCTTTTCCTCAACTACTTCTGTCCTCTCTAAAACATCAAAGAAGCAGGAAAAAGAGGTGAAAGTCGAAGCCAGAATGACAACAGGGAAAGCTTTAGCACTTTTCTCCTTGATGTTCACGGGGCTGGCTAGCAATTTGATTGTGGCTAATGTAAATGGAGACAACCCGAATTTGGCAGGTCACTATCGTGGTCAATTGAAAAAGTTGCAACATTTGAAGGAATCCATCCTCAGCACTAGTCCTGTTTCTCTTCCTCCTTCCTCCATGTCTCCTGTTCCGCAACCGGTACGGTTCGCTTCCAACGGAAAATTGTTTAGGACTGTGTTCATGCCAGCTGAGCTATTTTTTCCTCGGCAGTCTGTCAATCAGTCTTAATACCACTTTTTTCATCCTTAATGATGATTAGTCATACAATGCTGATGTCAACTACTAACATATGAGATCGATCGAATGATGATGCAGGATGGAGGTCATGGTTCGCGCGTATACCGCGTAACATCATACGGTGCTGACCCAAGTGGTAAATCGGATAGCACTAAGGCCCTGTTAGCTGCTATTTCAGATGCATGTGGTGGCCCAACCCATGGCTTCCTCATAAGTGGGATCAAGAATCTGGGGGGTGCACAAATCAGCCTTGAAGGTGGAAATTATTTGATTAGTAAGCCCATCCAGTTCCCATCTTCGGGACTCGGTAATATCATGGTATGTATGGCTTATGAAAATATTGAAACTTGTGGCAACTTTTGTGTGAATTTCTAAATTATTTTTGCCTTCTGATAATCCAATATTTATTGATCAGATTCATGGAGGAACTTTAACGGCGTCCGATTCATTTCCTAGTGATGGATATCTGATTGATTTATCATCTAGCTCGTCATCATCATCATCGTATAATTACGAGTATGTTACTCTCAAGGATTTGATGCTTGACTCCAATTACAGGGGTGGTGGCATTTCAGTACCAAATTCCCTCAGGACAAGCATAGATAATTGCTACATTGCTCATTTTACCACAAATGGCATATTGGTGCAAGGTGGTCATGAGACCTACATCAGGAATTCCTTCCTTGGGCAACATATCACTGCTGGAGGTGATCCTGGTGAGCGGAAATTTTCGGGCACAGCGATAAGCCTAATGGGCAACGATAATGCCGTGACCAATGTGGTTATTTTCTCTGCTGCCGTTGGGATAATGGTGGGTGGTCAAGCCAATACCATATCCGGTACGCATTGCTATAACAAAGCGACAGGATTTGGTGGCACTGGGATTTATTTGAAGCTACCTGGTTTGACACAGACGAGGATTGTGAATTGTTACATGGACTTCACTGGTATTGTGGCCGAGGACCCTGTACAGCTTGATATTTCGGATAGTTTCTTCCTGGGAGATGCGTATGTTTTATTAAAATCGATCAATGGAGTGGCCAACGGGGTCAACATCGTGAATAACATGTTTTCGGGTTCGAACAGAGACATCGACATCGTCCAATTGGATGAATCGAATAGACCTTTCAAGGAAATCGATCAAGTTGTGGTTGACAGGAACAACGTCAAGGGAATGAACCTGAAATCAACAGTTGCTAGGGGATCAGCAGAAGGGAATGGGAGTTCTTGGACTGTTGACTTCAGTTCGGTTCTGCTATTCCCCAACAGGATAAACTATGTTCAATACTCATTGAGTGCCAATAGCGGATCGTTTCCGAACCATGCACTGAGGAATTCATCGGGAAATCGCGTCGTTGTCGAGACGGATGTGGCTGTTGCTGCTGCCAGTGTATTTGTCGTGGTGGATCAAGGCTCGTAAACTGAATTCTTTCTTCGAATTTGACCCGACAACTGTGAATAGAGAAATGCCGTAGTATTATTACGTGGATGCATTTGATTTCGTGTATAGCATTGTATTTCAAAAGCATAGGGGTAAGATTACAACGTTTTGCTGTGTTTCAACGAGACTGGTAGTCGAAGTAGATTAAATCTAAGCATTGAGAACTGAACACGAGACGACATCATCATTATTATTATTATTATAATTAATATTAATATTATTTTTATTTTTATTTCCAAACCAAGTAGACGCTTTTAACTTTTACCTTGTTGGCTAATTAAATCTTTTACAAGCATTGAATTATTACTTTGAAGTCAATTGGATCGAACCATCCAAGTATACCAACCAAACGGTCAACAAGGTCCACACAAGAATATATATATATATATATATATTAGGCCTACTGTTGACAGGCCCAGAAATTCTAGGTACTTCAGCCCACCTTTGGGCACATTAGTAAAAGAAATCAAGCAAGTGTGCAGGAAATACACTTTTCATGGCAACATTACAAAATTTCACCGAATGCAAATATATATATATATATTTTTAGAGAGAGAGAGCTATGAGATGTATTTGCTAAAGTGGATGATACTGGTGTACCAAAATCCGGTGATTACAATATGTTCGGAGATGGTAAAACATCACAGCGATTGAGATTTTTAGTTTGTTGATACATTATTATAGGACTTAATACTCCTAAGGCCTATTTTGACCTATATGGAACATTGATCAATACGTTGACTTAAATGCGACCTAATGGAGTTCAAACTTGACTTATTTCTTGAGATACTCAATATATATCTGTCCATCACCACTAACATGAGTTATCCATAGCTTGGGAGTCATAGTTGGAGTGTTATTACCCTCTTATGGCATTCATGCTCTAGTCCCCAAAAGGTGGGAACTCTAGTCACAAAGCTCGAGTATAAGGACAAAAGGGGATATGCCAATAAGTCTACTTCAACCTATATTGGATTGTCAATCTATTGTGTACTATGTCACCTTAAGGAGTTTTGGATCTTAACTAATTAATGAAAATATACTTTCCCATCTGGATGAGAATTAAATATATCCACTTTCTGTATATATCTTTATTTTTTGCTATTATAAATAGGGGTTTATCCGCATAAGTAAAAGCATTTAGATTGACTCCTAAGCTTTTGCATTCTTTGTCATCATAAGTTTAATGATTTAAGTATCAAAATAATTATATCGATATTCAGCGCTTTCACAGTGTACTGTTTGACAATTCATAGGTCTTTCAACTAAGGCTAAATCTAGAAACTCTATTGGTGAAGTTCTTGAGATGACATGATCTCTATTTAGATTGTTGTAACATCCCTTTTGATATAAGTTTCTGTCTTTCATCTTTAACGAATGTATGTATGTGTGTGGGTATAGATGTAAGAGTTATGTGCGTGTTGCGTATCAAGTAGCATTGTATGTGACCAAGAAAATGACTTCAATTATACATATGAGATGATTAGGAAAAAAGTATAAAAAGGAGGAGTAAACAATCTTGGTGAGGCTTTAATATATATGGTGATAGGTAGAGGAACATGATAACATCAAATTCCAAAATATATGAAGAATATGGTAGAGTTTTTAAAATGTTTAAGTGTTTGATTTTTAAAATAAAGTTTTGGCAGAGTAATGACGTTGATGGAGGTTTTTCTCTTATGTAAATAAGGATGTAAATATAATATTTATAGGAAATAATAGTCAATTCCATCCTTTAGATCATAATAATGATTGATGGTTAGGATTAAAAACTTATATTAATAAATCTTAAGTAGACTCTTTTTATAGATTAAGCTCAAATAAAAGCTCTATAATTATTTTAGTATATGCCAAATCAAGAATGGTTCAATTGGGCGGACCTATCTATCGAGCTTTTCTCTAAATTTATCATGTCAAAACTCTTTTGATCATCCTGAATATTTGAACTCGACTTTTTAGATTTCATCACCTTAGTCTAAAAAGTCAAACCTAATTAATTAATAGACTTAAATCCTAAACTTGAATTTATCTCTTTATAGGTTTTCATATCAAATCTTCTATGCTTATTTATTTATTTTTGTTTCCTTCCTTTCTTCATCTTTATTATTGTTGACACATCTTCTTCTAAGTAAAATTTGTGTATTGTTATGCATTACAATCATCGCGAATACCCATATCAATCCCTATTATTATTGACACACACACACATTCGTTAAAGATGAAAAACCAAAACCTATATCAAAAGGGATGTTACAACAATCTAAATAGGGATCATGCTGTCTCAAGAACTTCACCAATAGAGTTTCTAGATTTGGCCTTAGTTGAAAGACTTGTGAATTGTCAAACAATACATTATGAAAGCGTTGAATATCAATATAACTACTTTGATACTTAAATCATTAAACTTGTGATGACAAAGAATGCAAAAACTTGGAAGTCAATCTAAATGCCTTTACTTATGGGGATAAACCCTTGTTTATAGTAGCAAAAACTAAAAATATATATAGAAAGTGGATATATTTAATTTTCGTCTAGATAGGAAAGTATATTTTCATTAATTAGGTTAGATCCAAAACTCCTTAAGGTGACATAGTACACAATAAATTGACAATCCCATATAAGTCGAAGTAGACTTATTCGCATATCCCCTTTTGTCCTTATACTTGAGCTTAATGAGTAAAGCTCCCACCTTTTGGGGACTTGCGCATGAATGCCACAAGAGGGTAATAACACTCTCTATAACTCCCAAGCTATGGATAACTCATGTTATTGGTGGCGGTTGTAAGCCCTAAAACCAAGCTAAATAATCGTAGGGTTGAACTTAGAATCCAAAGTTTAGGGCGATCGGTTAAAGGATCCGATCAAATCCAAATTATAAACTATTGAGAGGAATATTAGTAAAATTGACCCCATAAACTTAAATTTAAGAAAATAAGTAATAAAATAGGAGACTATAAAATTTTCAAATTCTAAGCATAATAAGTATTAATTACCGAAAATGCGAAAAATGTAATGAAATAACTAATAAATTACTAGAGATAGATTATATGTATACTAAAAATTTTAGAATGACCAAAATAATAGTCAAGAATGTTCACGTGTACACCACATGTATTTACGTGTAGATAAAAATATGCGTAATTACCCAAATTGGCAAAAAACTAAGCAAATAATTAAAGAAAATTATAAAATAATTATAGAAAAATCAGAGGATGATAAGCTGAACCAAGATCAAGTCATGGCGGGTTCAAACCAGAAAAAGAAAAATTAACTAATAAAATTTGGACAACCTAAAAGCTAAAAATCAAGGAATTGGGGCAAAGTCTTATCAAATTAATGCAAATTAATTGCTACAATTGTCTATAAATAGGGGAAAAAAATTCCAGAAGTCATTTAGTCAGTTTAGGATCTGAGAAAAATTGAAACACTGAAAAAATCAAGAGAAAATCCAAAAAAAAAAAAGAAAATTGTGCAGATTAGGCAAGTGAACCAAACGAACCACTCACCACTACCTGAGACTGAACCACCACCACCACCGTACACTAGAACCACCGCCTGGACCGGCCGACAACCTTGGACCGGGCTTGGACGGCCAGAAAGCTTTGGACCGGTTAGTCTCTTCAATGACCCGATTTTGAATAATTTTGTAAAATTAGTTATTTTGCCTAGAAAATTATGAAACTTGTTATTATGAGGTTTTATTGTATGTAGATTAAGGGGAAAATAGTGATTTAGTTTAATTAAATCTGTAATTATAGGGTCCTTAACAAATTGTTCAAAACCGAGCATGACTAAACCGGAAAATAAATAGGCTTAGAAGTGTAGTTTGGAGTTCAAAATTTTTCTGTAGGATGCTCATATGATGTAGAACAGTGCTATGAAGCCATTTTTTTAAAATTAATTTTTGAAATTTTTAAGTTAATTTTTAGCCTTATAATGATGGGAAAATTGGGTGATTTAGGGTTAATTAGGTGATTAGGATGTTAATTACTGATTAGGATATTAATTATATGTTTAAGGATGTTAATCTCTGAAGTGGAACCCTAATCCTAACCTTTAGGTATTAAGTATGGTTAATTAGGGAAATTAGGTAAGTAATATAAGAAATTAGTAATATGTGATATTGTAAATTAATAAATCTAAAAAAATAGAGTTATTTAGATAGTATATAATAGACATCAGAAAAATAATAAATCTGAAAATAACAATTAATCTTAAGAAAAAGTCTCAAAATGTAAGATTTTTACACATCGGGAATAAATCCGATGCCACAATTAGGGTTAGCGTGTACCAAATAGATTAGAATAGCAAATTACGACCCAATAGGACATTTGGACACTCGAGCTTAATGTGATTAATTTCACATTAGGATTCGAGCATATTTCAGGCTTAGAAATCAAAGTTTAAAATCTCATTTAGGATTTAAACACCGAAATAGAGTACACGAATCATTAGGACGTAATGGGCATACACGGACAAAAATGAATTAAAATATAACTTAGAATAGGAAACCGTAAATTTGAAGTACTAAAAAGACCCATTTGTATTATAGGACATTCAGAGATAAAATTAGCTTGCAATTGAGGGATCAAGCGATCGAGCAAATCCAAGTAAGTTGGGTTATTGCTTATTGTAATAGAGTACTAGTTTCGTAGTACTCGGAGACTTAGGCTTGTATATGATTGTGATTATAAGTAGTTTACGCATGTGTTTGATGTATCTGAATTCGTGCTGAATGTGTATTGTGAGTGATTCTGTGACTGATTGAATTGGTATGAAATTGTTTGACTACCCTAAACGAAATTTAATATTAGTTGACCCTAAATAATTAATAATGTCATGCATTGCAACCCGTTAGGGGATTATAGGATTCTCTAACCAAATACCGACCCCTTCAAAAGGGACAGCGCAGGATTGCAAAATGGTCCCTTCTTCATCCTTAGTCGAACTAAGTGACAGGAGAGGAGGTCGCGGCGAGGGTGAAGTCAATGGTTTGAAGGTAGTCGCGGGAGGAGCGAGGTCTCCATTGCACAAGCTTGGGTTTGGTTGTGAGCTGCTGCATAACATGGAAACTCCTCAACCCGGATTGAAGCGGGTGAAATTTCTCTGATTTCACAACGGACCGGACTACGTTGTGCGATGACACTTGATTGTTGCATTTCATAAAAATAATTGTTTGATAACCCTATTTGTGCTTGTATGCATTCATGAGTCTCCAATTCAACTTACTGAGCTGTAGTTGCTCACACCCTTATAGATCCTTTTGCAGGTTCTGATTTCTGAACACTTAAAGCACTATACTGCCCTACAATTACCCAGAGGTTAGTCTGTTAGAAGCTAGGGGTGTGAGGATCAAGTTACTTAGTATAGTGTTTAACTAGAGTGACCATGTAATTAAGAATGAAATACTAGTAGTTATTCTGTAATCTAGTAAACTATTATGTTATGTAAAACTTACTGGGAAGCTCTGTGGACATATATATATATATATATATATATATACTATTGTACATGTTATTAGAAATTTGCATTATTATCATAATTGTAGTTTAATTGTTAATCGGACTGTTTACTTCAAAGCGAGGAGTCGTCGACATCTTGTGTAGGTCATGTCTATGGTAGGCACTGTGAGACCAGTTACTATCATAGAATGGTTTACACGGTGGGACTGTTGCGACTCTGCGACTTCGGGGCGTAACAGTTTTCAGTTGGTATCAAAGCGTAGTTTTAGTAAACTCGCTTTGAAGCGTCATACTTTAAAAAGAAATAGATATTATAGAAGTAGTGAGAGTGGGTAATATTAAGTGGGCGATAAAAGATTGTATAACATAAGTAACCTTAATTTTTAACATAGGAAATATTAATTGGATTAATTATAATTACAGGGCCGAAGGGGAGAATTAATTCATAGTTGGATACGGTTTGGATGGAATGGAGAAGTATCTCCCATTGATTATAGGGTTAAATTACAATGGCTACTGATGGAACTAGCTGATTGGAATATATTTAGGACAGTTGATGAGATGATCAATAAGTTTCATGATCGAATGTGCTATAGCTAAAAGGATGAGTGGGCATGGATGGAGATGAGTTTAGGCCCCCATTATAATAGATACACCGTTATAGCAGCTTTTGAGCAGAGATGGTTGGAGAAGGAGGGAATTAACCCTGATGATGCCCTTACGGTATTTTCCTGCTAGGTTAGAGGATGGGAGACCATACCCTGCCAGTATTGCACACATCCTTGCTGACATTCCATACATTCCTAGACAGTACCCACCAGGGATCATTGATTGGTTTCCACAGTTTCCAGAGCCTGCTGGGGATGGTATAGAGATACCATTGAACCCTAGTCCTAAACCTGAACCTGAGATATCAGGACCACCACCAGAAAATCCACCTCCAGTTGAACCCCAAGAGGATGGAATTCATATAGAGGAAGACCCCGAGGAGGACCCAGAAGAAGAAGATTTATAAGAAGAAGATCCTGAAGAGGAGCAGGAGAACGAGGATGAACCTGGTGTAGATTTACATGCCTTAATCATGCAGGTGATTACAGACACCGGGATAGCTGGAGTAGGAGCTGGTAATCCAGTTGAGTCAGATGATGATGATATACAGGAGGTGATTGTAATCCCTGAGACTCTAGAGATAGTATATATAGACTCTGCATCAGAGACTGAGCATGAGGATCATTCGGTAGGAGGCCATATGGTTATGATCCCTTTGATGGAGTAGCTACGACGGATTCAGAGGAAGAATAGTTTAGTTGGATGACTGACATGTTTAGTTAGGTAGATTTTTGGATATGATCCAGTAGTGATTTTGATGGAAACTGATGTATTTTAGGATCTTTTGATGTATTTTGACTTTTGATGTATCTTTTTTACTTTTGATGTATTTTGTAGCTTCTGGATCAAGTTAGATGTACGCTGTAAGTAAGTTTGATGTAGCCAGTTGATGTAACCTTTTATCTTGTACAGTTGTAAATATCGAGTCTGTACTAAATTATGTAAGGAATGATGTAATCGAGTTGTAAATTTGATGTATGTATTTGAAAGTTATCGAGTTGTATCTTTTGTTTTGAAGTTGTAATAGTAATGATGTAAGGTTGAATGAAATATACAGTAAAAGTTAGATTTCTAAGTACGTTGACTTTAATACTATTGTCATTACTATTTGATATGAGTACATATTGCAAGTATTTATTTATTTATAAACATTCTCTAAACAAAAGTAGGGATAACTTATAGATAGATATGAATGCAGAATTATAAGTTAAACTAGTAAGCGATTTTGAAGCTGGAAACGGGAGTAGTCAAGGAGGAATTGAAGGGAATCAAAACCCTCCACCACGAGCACCATCACTACCAAGAGACCAACATAGACAAGATTTACCTCCGCCGCCTCCACAAGAAAATATGCCTATTGGGCAAATACTTGCCAGTATGCATACAATGATGAGACAGCAAGGAATGTTGATCCAACATCTTATGACTGGTGGTAATGTGGGAAACAGAAGACCCCAAGAAGTTGAACAACGAATAGAGCGACCTCAAGAGGTAAATAAACTTCCTGAGTTTATAAAAGTCAACTGTTATTTCGAAGGGGAGATGGGTAGGCTAGATGTGGCTGATGACTGGTTAGCCCAAGTTGAACGGAGTTTTGAGGCTTTTAGAGTCTCTGAATCCCAAAAGTTATCTTATAGTACATTTATGTTAAAGTTAGATGCGAGAGTATGGTGGGACTCGAAAGCAAGGCAACTTGGAAATAAGATTGATTGGCAACAATTTAAGGAGGAATTCAGGAAGGAGTATTTTCCCCATAGTGTTCAAAACATAATGGTGCGAGATTTGTTTGAACTAAAGAAGGGAGGTATGAGTGTAACCCAGTATGAGACTGAATTCAATAGATTGTTACAATATGTACTTGGTTCATATCGGGATAATGTTGAGTTAAAGAAAGATTTGTTCCTTATTGGATTTGATCCCACAATGTGTTGTAAGTTGTTGGATTACGGTTTTACCACTTATAATGAAGTGGTAGATAAAGTAAGACAATTAGAAGATAATCGTATGAGGATGCAAGCAATGTGGAGTCAAAAGATCAATAGAGGATATTGACCAGGTCCATCATTTAAGAGATCATATCCTAGTGCCTCCAGTAGCAGTTCTAGGCAGAAGAGAAGGAGACCAGTAACTTTGGCTAGTAACCTAGCGCAATCAGTACCTAATTTGAGCTTTTATGACAAGGATGGAAATGTCAAGTGCTGGAAATGTGGTGTAAATCATTTTCCAAGAAATTGTGTTCAGCTTAGGGGAAAATGTTTCATATGTGGAGATTCGAACCATGTGCTGAAGGCATGCCCTAAGATGAAATTAGTAAAGTGTAATAAGTGTGGTAGAAAGGGCCATTTCTCCAGGTATTGTCCACAGTTTGTATAAGGAGCTAAGCGAACAGAAGGTGTTGATATCACTACTGCACCTGCTCGTATCTTTGCTCTGGAGGATATGGAAATTGAGGAGAATGAGGATTTCTCAGATTTTCTGGAAGAGTACTACCATGATGATGTTAAGGAGCTCATGGGAGTTGAAGAGGAAAATAATGAAGGACTTGTAACTAGTACGTACTCAGACTATCTATTGTAATAATAATTCTAAGTGTGAATTAAATTGAAATATTTTCATTTTAAGATTTATGAATGTCAGTGTAGTTGGTAACCATAGTAATAGTACATTCCAAGACATATGCTGATAAATGGACAACCTGCTTTTGTGCTGTTTGATATTGGTGCATCTCATTCCTTTGCAAGTCAGAAATTTGTAAATGAACAAGAGATTAGTGTGGTTACTGTTAATGTAACTTATAAAGTTAGAACTCCGACTGGGGAGAAAGTAACAACACGAGAAGTAACAACACGAGATGTAGTAGCTGATGGTAGGATAAAAATTCAAGAGAAGGCGTATCCTATAAGTCTTGTGATATTACCTCTACAAGGTTATGATGTTATAGTGGGAATAGATTGGTTATCTAAGAATAAAGCCATTGTGGAGTGTAGAAATAAAATTATCAATCTTAATGAGTGAGAAACTATATTTCAAGGAAAGGCTGGTGGAAGTAGGTTGAATTTATCAATGATGGAGATATGTGATAAACAAATGGAGACAAAGGTAAAGGAGGGTGATTGGAAATTTTGTTGGGTGTTTGCTATAGATGCAAAGAAGGAAATACCCAAGGTAGTAGACATACGGGTAGTGAATGAGTTTCCAGATGTATTTCTGGAGGATCTACCAGGTTTAGCCCCATCCCGAGAGTTAGACTTTACTGTAGAGTTAGTTCCTGGAACTGAACCTATTTCTAAAGCTCCATATCGGATGTCACCTATGGAACTTCAGGAACTAAAGAAACAACTTCAGGAGCTATTGGATAAGAAGTTTATTCGACCGAGTGTTTCACCATGGGGAGCACCGGTATTGTTTGTGAAAAAGAAGAATGGTACTATGAGATTGTGTATAGACTATCGGGAGTTAAATAAGGTTACCATTAAGAATAGGTATTCGTTACCTCGCATTGATGACTTGTTTGACCAACTCCAAGGTGCAACTGTATTTTCTAGAATAGATTTAAAATCAGGATATCATCAATTGAGAGTTAAGCCGGAAGATGTACATAAGACTGCATTTAGAACTCGATATGGTCATTATGAATTTTTGGTGATGCCATTTGGCTTGACAAATGCTCCGGCTGTATTCATGGACCTGATGAATCTCATATATCAACCATATTTGGATAAGTTTGTTGTAGTGTTTATTGATGATATTTTGATTTATTCAAAAAGCAAGGAGGAGCATGCAGAGCATTTACGATTGGCATTACAGAAGTTGAGAGAGAATCAATTATATGCCAAGTTAAGTAAATGTGATTTTTGGTTTGATAGGATTTCTTTTCTAGATCATATTATATCTGGTGAAGGAATCTCTGTAGACCTGGATAAAGTGAAAGCAGTAATGGATTGGAAGCAACCAACCACAGTGACTGAGATAAGGAGTTTTCTGGGTATGGTTAGATATTATCAACGGTTCATAAAGGATTTTTCCAAAATTGCCAAACCGTTGACTTGATTGACCTAGAAGGATGTAAAGTTTAATTGGAGTGAAGATTGTGAAAGGAGTTTTTAGGAGTTGAAGAAAAGACTGGTTACAGCCTAGTATTAACATTACCTGATCCGGATAAGCCTTATAATGTGTACAGTGATGCTTCACGGAATGGATTAGGTTGTGTATTAATGCAGGATAGAAAAGTTGTTGCATATGCATCAAGACAATTGAGGCCACATGAGGGGAATTACCCAACTCATGATTTAGAGTTAGTTGCTGTAGTGTTTGCCTTGAAAATTTGAAGACATTATCTTTATGGACAACGGTGCAAGATGTACACTGACCATAAGAGTTTGAAGTATTTCTTTACTCAGAAGGAGTTGAATTTAAGGCAAAGAAAGTGGTTGGAATTGATTAAAAATTATGATCTGAATATAAATTACCACCCTGGAAAGGCCAATTTGGTGGCGGATGCATTAAGTCGAAAGAATTATGAACGGGTTGCTTTACTATTAACACCTCAATGTGAATTAGTACATGAATTTGAGAGGATGCAAATTGGGTTTGATTAGTGTGAACCTAATAGCCAGTTAATGAACTGGGAATTGCAACCTACTCTATTAGAGAGAATAAAGTAAAAGCAAGAGGAAGATAAGGGTCTGATGGAGGTAAAAGAGAAATTAAGTAACGGATAGGACCTTGACTTTAAAGTGGATGATAGAGGTCTAATAAGGTTTAGAGGAAGAATATGTGTACCACAAGATGCAGACATAAAGAAGCAAATTTTGGATGAAACACACATTACAGGTTATACTGTGCACCCGGGAGGAAATAAAATGTACCAAGATCTAAAACTTATGTATTGGTGGAATGGGATGAAGAGAGAAGTGGCACAATATGTATCTGAATGCATGACGTGCCAACAAGTCAAAGCAGAATACCAAAGACCGGGTGGACTATTACAACCTTTAGAAATACCAAGATGGAAATGGGATCATATTACTATGGATTTTATAGTAGCATTACCAAGGACTCAAGTTGGATACGATTCCATTTGGGTAGTCGTGGATAGATTAATGAAGAGTGCACACTTCTTACCTTATCGAACAGGTGATTCAATGGAAAAGATGGCTAGGCTGTATGTTCGAGAAATAATAAGGTTACATGGAGTTCTTGAGAGTATTGTTTCTGACCGAGATAGTCGGTTTGTATCAAAATTCTGGGAGAGCTTACATAGAGCTTTGGGTACAAAGTTGCAATTTGGTACAGCCTATCACCCATAAACAGATGGGCAGTCTGAGCAAACAATTCAAACTTTAGAAGATATGTTACGAGCTTGCGTATTGGATTTTGGAGGTGATTGGGATAAATATCTACCGTTGATATAATTTGCCTACAATAATAGTTATCATGCAACCATACAGATGGCACCTTATGAGGCGTTATATGGGAGGAAATGCAGATCGCCACTGCATTGGGATCATGAAGAATATGCCATGATTGGACCGGATATGATTAATCAAACAAGTGAGAAGATTAAGATTGTGCGACAACGAATGAAAGAAGTTTAGGACCGTTATAAAAGTTGGGCTGATTTGAAGAGAAGACCATTGGAATTTGACATTGGTGATCATGTTTACATTAAAATAAGCCCATTCAAAGGACTTAGACGGTTTGGTTCAAGGGGAAAACTGAGCCCACGATACATTGGTCCATTTGAAGTGTTGGAGAAAGTTGGCAATGTATCGTATCGAGTAGCTTTACCTCCAAGTTTATCGGGCTATCATAATGTATTCCATGTATCCATGTTAAGAAGATTCATTAAAAACCCGAATGCAATAGTGGAAATAGAGCCAGTGGAGTTAATAAGAAATTTCCAACTGGTGAGACAACCCATAAAGATATTAGACAGTCGGGTTCAAAAGTTAAGGAATAGAGATATGGAGTACGTGAAGATTTAATGGAATGAAGGTCCAGACTTGGAGATGACTTGGGAACCAAAAGCTGCGATGATGCAGCAGTATCCATGGCTTTTCTAACTTTCAGGTTAGTAAAAGTATATAAATTATTTTATTTAGTCATTTAAGTGTAAATTAGATATACAGAAGTTTTGAGGAAAAAACTTTTTTGAAGGGGGTGGAATTGTAAGCCCTAAAGCCAAGCCAAGTAATCGTAGGGTTGAACTTAGAACCCAAGGTTTAGGGCGATCGGTTAAAGGATCCGATCAAATCCAAATTATAAACTATTAAGAGGAATATTAGTAAAACTGACCCCGTAAACTTAAATTTAAGAAAATAAGTAATAAAATAGGAGACTATAAAATTTTCAAATTCTAAGCATAATAAGTATTAATTACCGAAAATGCGAAAAGTGTAATGAAATAACTAATAAATTACTAGAGATAGATTATATGTATACTAAAAATTTTAGAATGACCAAAATAATAGTTAGGAATGTTCACGTGTATATTACATGTATTTACGTGTAGATAAAAATACGCGTAATTACCTAAATTGGCAAAAAACTAAGCAAATAATTAAAGAAAATTATAAAATAATTAGAAAAAATCAGAGGATGATAAGATGAACCAAGATCAGGTCGTGGCAGGTTTAAATTAGAAAAAGAAAAATTAACCAATAAAATTTGGACAACCTAAAAGCCAAAAATCAAGGAATTGGGGCAAAGTCTTATCAGATTAATTGCTACAATTGTCTATAAATAGGGGAAAAAATTCCAAAAGTCATTTGGTCAGTTTAGGATTTGAAAAAAATTGAAACACTGAAAAAATCGAGAGAAAATCTAGAAAAAAAAGAAAAGAAAATTGTGCAGATTAGGCAAGTGAACCAAACGAACCGCTCACCACCACCTGAGACCGAACCACCACCACTTGGGACCGAACCACCACCACCACCACCACCCTACACTAGAACCACCGCCTGGACCAGCCGATAACCTTGGACTGAGCTTGGACGGCCAGAAAGCTTTGGACCAGTTAGTCTCTTCAATGATCCGATTTTAAATAATTTTGTAAAATTAGTTATTTTGCCCAGAAAATTATGAAACTTGTTATTATGAGGTTTTATTGTATGTCGATTAAGGGAAAAATAGTGATTTAGTTTAATTAAATCTGTAATTATAGGGCCTTAACAAATTGTTCAAAATCGAGCATGACTAAACTGGAAAATAAATAGGCTTAGAAGTGTAGTTTGGAGTTCAAAATTTTTCTGTAGGATGCTCATATGATGTAGAACAGTGCTCATATGGCGTAACAATGGTCAGATACATATTGAGTATCTTAAGAAATAAGTCAAGTTTGAACTTCATTAGGTCGCATTTAAGTCAACGCATTGATCCATGTTCCATATAGGTCAAAACAGGCCTTAGGAGTCTTAAGTCCTATAATAATATATCAACAAAATAAAAATTTCAATCGCTGTGATGTTTTACCATCTCCGAACATATTGTAATGACCGAATTTTGGATTTTGGTACACCAGTATCATCCACTTTAGCAAATACATCTCATAGTTCTCTCTCTTTATATATATATATATATATATATATTTGCATTTGATGAAATTTTGTAATGTTGCCATGAAAAGTGTATTTTCTGCATACACTTTTCATGGCAACATTACAAAATTTCACCGAATGCTAATACATGCGGGAAATACACTTTTCATGGCAACATTACAAAATTTCACCGAATGCAAATACATCCCTCCACGTTCTTACTTGATTACTTTTACCACGTACCTTATTGAAACATGTCTAATGTGCCCAAAGGTGGGCTAAAGTACCTAGAATTTCTGGGCCTGTCAACAGTAGGCCTAATATATATTTTTTGTGCGGACCTTGTTGACCATTTGGTTGGTATACCCAATGCCTAGGATGGTTCGATCCAATTGACTTCAAGGTAATAATTCAATGCTTGTAAAAGATTTAATTAGCCAACAAGGTAAAAGTTAAAAGCATCTACTTGGTTTGGAAATAAAAATAAAATTAATATTAATATTAATTATAATAATAATAATAATGATGTCGTCGTCTCGTGTTCAGTTCTCAATGCTTAGATTTAATCTACTTCGACCACCAGTCTCTTTTTTTTTTTTTAATTAATGAAATGACAAAGCTTATAACTTAAAATCTTCAAATATAACTAATAACTAAACAAAAGAAATCCAATAAGTCAAAATTCTTCACAATAGAACGAAATCCCATAATTCAAATCTTCCCATTATCGTACCTCCTTTCTACATGATCAAGCAGCACCTTCACAAAACTCAAGAAACTCTTAACCATATTTGAAACCTTAAGTTCAGAATATGTAATGTTATATTATATATATATATATTATATAGTAAATTATACATAGTATATATGTATATTATAGTGTATATATATATAAAGTATATTGATTATGATATATTACATATACTATGTATTTGTTTGCATTATATAATATAGTATATCATATATTATATATAGTATATATTATGTTTGGATTATAGTATAGTATATATATAGTATTATATATATATATTTTTAAATTTTCGAGATTAACCCGACCTTAAACCATTGGGTCAAACTATCAGTTCAAGGGTGATTCGATAGCCTACTAACTCAGCAAGTTGATATGATTAAACTGTTTAGGCCTTTAAAGTCCAAAGGTTCAACAATTGATTCAGGCCTATCAAAGCGAGTTCGAGCTAGTTCAATGGCCTAACAGGCCAGTTTTAGACTAATTCACGATTTAAAACCAACCCTTACATAAATCTACGTATATGTATATATATATATATATATTGATATGGGTGCATATCTTGTTGGGGCTAACAAAAAAAAAATGCATTGCATTTAAATTGGGCTTATATTTTTCCAAAACCAAAATGATACAAATCTACAGAAGGAATGAAAGTAAATGTTAGATCACATAAATACACTATGAAGTTTTAGTCAGTATTACGATCGAATCATGAAATAAGTTAAACATTCAGCTTCATATTTACTCAAGTTTATGTTCAATTTAATAAAAGTTGGGTTGAGTTTGAGCTTATGCTATTTAAGTAAAAAATAAAGTTGAGTTTGAGCTTTATAATATTTAATTCAACCAACTAGTGAGTTTATCACACTCCAATGTTAGTAGAGCTTAAGTTGAGTATAAATATTGATGTTATTTTAATTAGAAGAAATTATGGATAACTTAAATAAAGTTTGAGCTTGTTAAGTGACACTTTGCGTTAAGTTCAAACTTGAATTTTGTATGTTTAATTAAATTCATTCTGAATTTGAGCTTAAAGAGTGAAACTTCAAATTAAACTTGTGCTCAAGCTCGAGTTTGAGCACTTTATCATATCAACTCAAGTCATGACTTAATTTTGTTTTAGGTGCAAATATTAATGCAATAATGCTAACATATTTCAATAATATACTCTATATTAAATTCCTTTCAATATATATAGAGTTAACAATTTGAGACTTAACCTATTAAGCTAGACACGATATGACACAATTATAAATCGGTTCAGGTCAACAAAAACCAATATGAATAATAAAGGGGTCAAACCCGAACACAACGTATTTAAATTCATGTTCAAACACTAGGGTTTGGACCTAGACCCTTTTACTATAAACCCATTCATTAAATTGGTGCCATAAACGAATGATAGGTCCAACCCGTAAACCCATTTATCCTTAATAATTTTATAATACTTATACTTGATTTTATCTTATTCTTATTTTACTTTGCTAACTAACCATAATAATTTTTTTTTTTTATGTTAGTCTAAGGTTTCTAATATTCATTTTGGCTTTGATTCTTCTACTTCCTAGCTACAAATTTCACAAAACTCGTTCCTTCATCTTATCCTAGGTCAATTTTCAAGTATTTTCTTTGCTAACATCGACAATCGCAAGTCATAGTGCCTTCTCCATCCCTCTTGAAAAGTTACAACATATAGTTGAATAAATGTTTAGGAATTACATTGTTTGAGCATGTTATCTATAACAACTTTTAGTAAATTACAAACATAACTAAATAAATGTTTATGGGAGTGCATACATATATATATATATTGGAAATTATACAGAGCAAGTTTAAGAGGGCTTATTGGTATCAAATCAATCATAGTGATTGAGTGTTCACTTATTCCCCCCCCCTCCCCCCCACTCCCCGCCAAAAAAAAAGGAAGAAAGATAAAAATAAAAAAGAAAAGAAGGAAAAATATTAGACGCTTTTACTAAATCTATAAGTATTTCACAGATTTATTTCTAACTTTTTTATCGATAAATAGATTCAACTCGAACACAAACATGCTAACAAAATGCAGTTTAGGTTTTCAGGCACGATTAACAAATGAATCACGTCACAAGTTAAGATTTTCTAGATATAAATTCTTTTAGACGACATGACAACAAGAATTGTTAACCCTAAATATATATCACCATCATGCAGAACATACCAATTAACCAAAGTAATCTAAGGTATCGAGAATATGAGGTCCCTTTGCTTTTAAATTTGTTACCAAAACATTTAAGCAACAAAATTTCATTTGTTGTATTAAGTCATTGTTGCTTAAAAAATGAAAGGAAATGAATATTTTGCATAAGGTAATATCATTAGAGTATTGCCTAACTAAATTGAAGCATAGAGGTTGTATCAGTATTGTCTGGTGGATATTGGCATACTCTTATAAGCCACATGTTATGTAATTACGATGTTGTTTTAATGCGATAGTGGTGGTTACGTATAATAATTGTGGATTTTACAACATGTTTTAAGTCTTATCATGTCCACACCGATGCATGAACAGGCAATGTTGTTACATCTTTAGTTCTTGGACATTACAATAAATGTACAATTGATATTATAACTATTTTCATATATGAAATCAAATTAGCCGTGCAATATCGTGATTAATCTGTATATGATCTTAAAAGTAATAAGATATGCATGATAAATAGACAAGCAATTTTACAAATATTTTCATGTATCCTCAATTTTTTCCATGGAATATAATTTAAATTATCTATCTAATTTTTAAGGAGAGATTATCTTTTATTCAAATTTAATGTATATTACTTTTTCAATTTAAGGAATATAAAGGGAAAATAACAGATTAACACATCATCGTCCTTAAAGAAATATTGAAAACTCGAAATGGAGATGCAACACTGTTCCACTAATCCATATATAGTTTGCAACATGAATGGAAAATGTAATGAATACTGTACGGAAAACCAGTTAATAGAGAGAAAATTCAATATGAATACAACTAGAATTGTGTAATGATCGATTCCGAGGCATGATATAGTTCGGAAGGTCGATGAATTGGCTCCGCTTGAAAATGGATAGGCTTGAATCGTTACCCACACTAGCAAGTCATAAACCAACAAATCGAGTAGACAATTCATCCTTTTAAAAGAGAGAGAAAAGAGAGCCCATTAAGTAAAAAAGAAATTGGATGATATCCGTTGGGTTATAATATATTAAAATTATCATTTTTATAATAGTAAAAGATAATTTTTTAAAAATAATATTATCAAATTAATGATAAAGGATTAATAGTAAATTGATTATGTATTAAAAATGGATGGAAAATTTAATTTAAGTTAATATAAGTATTTTGTATAAAACTTATTAGATGTTAAGAAATTAAATATAAGGAAAAGATAAAATTTGAAAAGAAGAAAAATAAAAAATTTTAACCACATTAATTTAGAAATTAATAAAAAAATTAGAAATTATTCATAAATTAGTACAATTAAAAAAAAGGAGAAAAAAGATCACATTTGGGAAAAATTACATGAAAAATTAAAACTGAATCAAGTTGGAAATTAATAAAAAAATAAAATTAATAAAAATAGAAATAAAAAAAAAAACACGATTCAAGGACCGATGCCAAGCTAGTTATGATTCATCCCACATCTAATCCATAAACAGGCAATTTCGAGCTAGGTCGAGACCCATTTTGCCTGGTGAGAACCACTAAATACAGCACCATATCAATTGCCTCCGGTGGTCCCAGTAAGATGAACAGATGTAATAATAAATTAGCTGAACTAAATATATATCGTGATTTTACAATTTCTTCACACAGCGTTAGATCTTAACATAAAATAATCCAAGAACAATTCCAATGTTAAGTATTAGACTACAAATAGTAAATGGATTATTCATACTAACTTTTGATTCTGAAAATTCACTTAAAAGTAAATAAAGTGGGAATAAAAATCTAATTTGAAACGTATAATATAAGCATGAATGATGGAGTGGGACAATCATTTATGGTCTTTAAATATTTTAGAAGTGGGTTGTATCTCCATCTTAGCGACAATATGCCTTCTTTTTTCTCCATTTTTGGTAAAGTGCACAGGGAGGGCCGTCGTTGGTTGCCCTTTGTTGGTATCCGCATAATCTTAATTTTTTTGTTTCAATAATTTGTTATCACTTTTGATCTCCGCGTCTAAAGATTATCTATATCTTGATTTACTTGAGTGCATGTTGACTATTTTTAACATATTTTGATTGTTGCTGATGCAGAAGAATTAAGATTTCAAGTTATAAACCATTTAGATTGTCATAAGTAAAGAAAAAAGAAATCATAAATCGGTTAGTTTCATCCAGAGGCTAGTCCAAGAATGATAAGAAGTATCATTCGTCAAATCCAAAAGGGCGTTAGAAACGTAGCTTCTCATATTCGTTTTGGACTTGAAAATAGTATTAAAAGGTCATAATTTTTTTCTTATAATGTATTAATAAAGGTCAATTTGAGTCTATTGTAATTTAAACAAACACAATGCTATTTGAAAGTTAAAACGGTTTATTTTAACTAGATATCAGGTCAGGTTATTGAAGAATTAATGTTATTTCGAAAAAGTAATATTTTTTATTTTATTTGTTTCTTAAATTGATAGAATTCATATTTTATTCGGTTTTCTTATTTATTCTAGGTTATGAAATTAAAAATAATTTATAAACTATTTATATTCATTATCTTTTACATTATAATAAAAGTTTGTTGTTCACACATATTGTGTAAATTATGCTTTAAGTTGCGTCATTGAATGAATTACGAACATTTTATTTTCATTAAGCCAAAAAAATGGTGGTGAAACTTGAAGAAAAGATAAAAATATATGTAAGAAATAATGTAGGTGGACTTAAAACTTTTGGGCTTTAAAATTAGATTTAATGGTGATGAGTCATGTCCTATAGGTAATTTTAGAAAATCCGAAGAAAACTTAAATGATTGGATAACGGAAATATCGTTAAGAATCTTTTCCCAAGGTAATTGACTCTACAAGCGCTCAAAGGTACCTGAGAATTGAGATGGAGATCTCAAAAATAATGGATTAATATTAATATATTTCAGTGTTATAATCTATTTAACATCAACATTGATATAGATTCAAATTCGCTTTCCATTGAAGACGAATGAGGAGGAAAGAGAAAGGAGAAAAAAAAAATACATAAACTTGTATCGCCTCCTCTTTTTTCTTTCTTTATTATTGTTGACACATCTTTTTTAAAGGATTCTACTATTATTACCATTCAACGTCGAAGTGAAACTGGACTAAAACCTTACGTTAATATCTATACAGTCTAGAGGCATGATTCCTATTACGCTAGTAAACTCGAAATATGAAAAGCAGGAATATACATTGAACTTAAGAGGACATTAATATAGTAATGCGGGTATCAATATCACTGGAGTAGTTGTAAAAAATTCAGTATAATCTAATGAGTCATCATTTATGCAGTTAGAGTAGGTAAGCCATTATGTGACCAATACATTGACTTTTAATGGATGTATCATACCCGAAGCAGATGACAAGCAATTTCTTGATGAACTACGCTTTCCTGCCGGGATTTTGAGAATACGAGATTAATATATCTCGAGAAAGAGGTAATGCAGGCTGGTAAAAAAGAAAAATAGAATAAAAAAAAAGAAAAAAAAAAAGAAAAAAGAGGAGGCGATACAAGTTTATGTATTTTTTTTTTCTCCTTTCTCTTTCCTCCTCATTCGTCTTCAATGGAAAGCGAATTTGAATCTATATCAATGTTGATGTTAAATAGATTATAACACTGAAATATATTAATATTAATCCATTATTTTTGAGATCTCCATCTCAATTCTCAGGTACCTTTGAGCGCTTGTAGAGTCAATTACCTTGGGAAAAGATTCTTAACGATATTTCCGTTATCCAATCATTTAAGTTTTCTTCGGATTTTCTAAAATTACCTATAGGACATGACTCATCACCATTAAATCTAATTTTAAAGCCCAAAAGTTTTAAGTCCACCTACATTATTTCTTACATATATTTTTATCTTTTCTTCAAGTTTCACCACCATTTTTTTGGCTTAATGAAAATAAAATGTTCATAATTCATTCAATGACGCAACTTAAAGCATAATTTACACAATATGTGTGAACAACAAACTTTTATTATAATGTAAAAGATAATGAATATAAATAGTTTATAAATTATTTTTAATTTCATAACCTAGAATAAATAAGAAAACCGAATACAATATGAATTCTATCAATTTAAGAA
Organism: Lumnitzera racemosa; assembly: GCA_024138005.1. Lineage (NCBI taxonomy): Eukaryota > Viridiplantae > Streptophyta > Magnoliopsida > Myrtales > Combretaceae > Lumnitzera > Lumnitzera racemosa. Next base: position 80,059,421 of record JAMXBC010000005.1, read on the forward strand.
ACAAATAAAATAAAAAATATTACTTTTTCGAAATAACATTAATTCTTCAATAACCTGACCTGATATCTAGTTAAAGTAAACCGTTTTAACTTTCAAATAGCATTGTGTTTATTTAAATTACAATAGACTCAAATTGACCTTTATTAATACATTATAAGAAAAAAATTATGACCTTTTAATACTATTTTCAAGTCCAAAACGAATATGAGAAGCTACGTTTCTAACGCCCTTTTGGATTTGACGAATGATACTTCTTATCATTCTTGGACTAGCCTCTGGATGAAACTAACCGATTTATGATTTCTTTTTTCTTTACTTATGACAATCTAAATGGTTCATAACTTGAAATCTTAATTCTTCTGCATCAGCAACAATCAAAATATGTTAAAAATATTCAACATGCGCTCAAGTAAATCAAGATATGGATAATCTTTAGACGCGGAGATCAAAAGTGATAACAAATTATTGAAACAAAAAAATTAAGATTATGCGGATACCAACAAAGGGCAACCAACGACGGCCCTCCCTGTGCACTTTACCAAAAATGGAGAAAAAAGAAGGCATATTGTCGCTAAGATGGAGTTACAACCCACTTCTAAAATATTTAAAGACCATAAATGATTGTCCCACTCCGTCATTCATGCTTATATTATACGTTTCAAATTAGATTTTTATTCCCACTTTATTTACTTTTAAGTGAATTTTCAGAATCAAAAGTTAGTGTGAATAATCCATTTACTATTTGTAGTCTAATACTTAACATTGGAATTGTTCTTGGATTATTTTATGTTAAGATCTAACGCTGTGTGAAGAAATTGTAAAATCACGATATATATTTAGTTCAGCTAATTTATTATTACATCTGTTCATTTTACTGGGACCACCGGAGGCAATTGATATGGTGCTGTATTTAGTGATTACTCACTGGCTAACTCGTCAGGACCTAGCCTAGAATTGTTGGTTCACTTAGCCGGATATGGGATGAACCATAATTGGTACGGTACCAGTTCTCGAATCGTGTTTTTTTTTTATATTTCTTTTTTTCTAATTAATTTTAATAAGTTTTATTTTTTTATTAATTTTTAACTTGATCCAGTTTCAATTTTTATGTATTTTTTTCCAAACATGGCCTTTCTTCTCTCTTAATTGTACTAATTTATTAATAATTTCTAATTTTTTAATTAATTCTTGACTTAATATGGTTCAACTTTTTTATTTTTTCTTCTCAAATTATATTTTTTTCATATGTTCAAGTCCTTAGTATCTAATAAGTTTTATAAAAAATACTTATATTAACTTAAATTAAATTTTTATTCATCCTTAATATATAATCAACTTATAATTAATCCTTTATCATTAATTTGATAATATTATTTTTAAAAAATAATTTTTCACTATAACAAAAAACATAACTTTATTATGTCAAAACTTAATAGATATCATCTAATTATTTTTTTAAACTTAATATCTCCTTTTATCTCTCTCTTTTAATCACCGTAAACTTACCGGTTCATAACCTATTAGTTTGAGCAACGATTCAGGCTTACCCATTTTTGGACCAAACCAGTTTGTTGACCCGAGTTCATCATTCGAATCCGATCCTTACGTGGATCTAGCTGTATGCGTGTCGATTTTTCTCTCTATTAACTGGTTTTCGTACAATATTCATTGCATTTTCCATTCTTGTTGTATTTAAACTATATATGGATTAGTGGTACAGTGTTGCATCTCCATTTCGAGTTTTCAATATTTCTTTTAGGACGATGATGTGTTAATCTGTACTTTTCCTTTATCTTCGTTAAATTGAAAAAGTAATATGCATTAAATTTGAATAAAAGATAATCTCTCCTTAAAAATTAGATAGAAAATTTAAATTATATTCCATGGCAAAATTGAGGATACATGAAAATATTTGTAAAATTGCTTGTCTATTTATCATGCATATCTTATTACTTTTAAGATCATATACAGATTAATCACGATATTGCACGGCTAATTTGATTTCATATATGAAAATAGTTATAATATCAATTGTACATTTATTGTAATGTCCAAAAACTAAAGATGTAACAACATTGCCACACGTTCATGCATCGGTGTGGACATGTGAAGACTTAAAACATGCTGTAAAATCCACAATTATTATACGTAACCACCACTATCGCATTGAAACCACATCGTAATTACATAACATGTGGCTTATGAGAATTTGCCAATATCCACCTGACAATACCGATACAACCTCTATGCTTCAATTTAGTTAGGCAATACTCTAATGATATTACCTTATGCAAAATATTCATTTCCTTTCATTTTTTAAGTAACAGTGACTTAATGCAACAAATGAAATTTTGTTGCTTAAATTTTTTGGTAACAAATTTAAAAGCACAGGGAACTAATATTGTTGATACCTTAGGTTACTTTGGTTAATTGGTATGTTTTGCATTATAGTGATATATATTTAGGATTAATAATTTGTGTTGTTATGTCGTATTTTATATTTATATCTAAACAAATTCTTATATAAAAAAACTTAATTTGTGATATGACCCATTTATTAATCATGTCTGAAAACTTAAACTACAACTTAACATATTTCATTAGCATGTTTGTGTTTAAATTGAACTTATTTATCGATTAAAAATTTAGAAATAAATCTATGAAATACTTATAGATTTAATAAAAAGTGCTTTGTAGAAAAATTGTGACACCATTCTAATATTTTTCCTCCTTTTTTTTAATTTTTATCTTTCTTTCTTTCTTCTTCTTCTTCTTCTTCTTTTTTTTTTTTTTTTTTTTGAGATAAGTGAACACTTAGTCACTATGATTGATTTGATACCAATAAGCCCTCTTAAACATGCTCTATATAATTTCCATTATATATATTTATATATATATATATATACTCCCATAAATATTTACTCAATTTTGTTTGTAATTTATTAAAATTTTTTATAGATAACATACTTAAACAACGTAATTCCTAAACATTTATTCAATTATATGTTGTAACATTTCAATAGGGATGGAGAAGGTACTGTAACTTATGATTGTCGATGTTAGCAAAGAAAATACTTGAAAATTATTGTCGATGTTAGCAAAGAAAATACTTGAAAATTGATTAGGATAAGACGAAGGAACAAGTTTTGTGAAATTTGTAGCTAGGAAGTGGAAGAATTAAAGTCAAAATGAATATTAGAGACCTTAGATTAACATTAAAAAAAAAAATTATTATGGGTGGTTAACAAAGAAAAATAATAATAAGATAAAATCAAATGTAAGTATTATAAAATTAGTAAGGATAAATGGGTTTGCAGGTTAGACCTATCATTGGTTTACGGGACCTATTTAATAAATGGGTTCATAAAAAGGTTTAAGATCTAAACCCAAGTTTGAACAAGAATTTAAAGGTGTTGTGTTTGGGTTTGAGTCCTTTATTATTCATATTGGTTTTTGTTGACTTGAACCGATTTATAATTGTTTCATATCATGTTTAGCTTAATGGGTTGGGTCTCAAATTGTTAACTTTATATATATTGAAAGAAATACAATATAGAGTATATTATTGAAATATGTTAGCATTATTGCATCAATATTTGCAGCTAAAAAAAAATTAAGTCATGACTTGAGTCGATATGATAAAGTGCTCAAACTTGAGCTTGAGCATAAGTTCAATTCAAAGTTTCACGCTTTGAGCTCAAACTCAAAATGAAATTAATTAAACATAGAAATTCAAGTTTGAACTCAATGCATAAAGCAACACTTAACAAGCTTAAACTTTATTCAAGTTATTCATAATTTCTTCTAATAAAAATAATATCAATATTTAAACTCAACTTGAGCTCTACTAACATTTGAGTGTGATAAACTCATTAGTTGGTTGAATTAAATATTATAATGCTCAAACTCAACTTGAGCTCTACTAACATTTGAGTGTGATAAACTCATTAGTTGGTTGAATTAAATATTATAATGCTCAAACTCAACTTTATTAGTTGCTTCAATAGCATAAACTCAAAGTCGACTCAACTTTTATTAAATTGAACATGAACTTGAGTAAATATGAAGCTGAACTTAAGCAAATATGAAGCTAAACTTAAGTAACTCGTGAGTATGTTTAACTTATTTCACAATTCAATCCTAATAATTGTTCAACCTAAAGTTCATTATTTGATTTTGATGGGAACAAAACAAAAAGCATATAACTAAACATGTTGTTTTTGAAGAGAACAAAACAAGTGGACGATTAAACTAAGTATAATTTGATTATATTGAGGTAATTGAATAAGATTAATTAATTTGCTTAATGATTAAACATATCAATTATCTCTATAAAAAATTTAATCTTTTGAGTGGTGATCAAATGATCTTGAAGTTATTTGCAAAGAATATTTGTTTGTTGTGTATAAAAAGAATTTTCAAGTGATATTTGGTCTACTGGGTTGATGGCTTAAGGAAGAACCAGGTTGATGGTATAAAGCCTTGAAAAACACATTAAAAAAAAAAAGCACACTGACCTGGAAGAACCGGCTTACCGGTTCTCTTGCCATTTAACTTTCCGGTAAAGTAATTTTATTGACTTGCTGATAGTTAAAAATACTGGTATGCAGGTAAGTCTGATACAACTAGCCGTTAAAGCATTTAATGTACTGTAATGGGAAGAATTGAATGAGATGATATAAATGCTTAACAACCCAACTAAGGACAGAACAAAACTAATCTTTTGCTGAAATATTTTAACATTCTCTTATATTCTTGTTGTCTATAACTCTCATTGTCTCTTGTATCATAAATTGCTAATATTTAGAGAGATTTGAAGTGTAATGCTTATAAGCTATTAGTTATAAAGTATTGAGAGTTAAAAGCACCACATCAATAATTCTTGAGATTGAGTTTCATGTTGTAAGTTGAGATTGTGATTTGTATTGAGAGTTGTGAGTGTGAAACTTGTGTAATCAAGTTTGTATTTGTGTAATTCATGAAGCTTGAATTGAGAAATCAATAAAGTGGTGTAAAGTCCTCAGTTGGAGACATTGTGTGTCTGTAGAGATTAGGAGGCAGTCCGAACTCCATGTTATATCAAGAATTAATATTCTTTATCCTTATCTCTTTTAATTTCTACACTTATCATTATTTTATTATTACTTTAATTACTCTTATTATTGTATTTAGTTGTTTATATTGAAAAAGAATTGTAATTTATCCTTAAAACTCAATTCACTTCGCATCTTGAGTTTAGCCTAGTATTCTTTAATAATGACTAAAACTTCATAGTGTATTTATGCGATTTAACATTTACTTTCATTCCTTCTTTAGATTTGTATCATTTTGGTTTTGGAAAAAATATAAGCCCAATTTAAATGCAACGCATATTTTTTTCTTTTAGCCCCAACAAGATATGCACCCATATCAATACATATATATATATATATACATATGTATGTATATACATATACATAGATTTATGTAAAGGACAGTTCCGAATTGTGAATTAGTCTAAAATCGACTTGTTAAGCCATTGAACTAGCTTGGACCCACTTTAGCAAGCCTGAATCAATTGTTAAACTGCTGAGTTTTAAGAGCCTAAGCAATTCAACCAAAGCAACTTGTTGAGTTAGTGGGCCATCGAACTACCCTTAAATTGGCAATTTGGCCCAATGGTTTAATGCCAGGTTAATCTCGAAAATTTAAAATATATATATAAATAATATATAATATACTATATATGTACTATACTATAATCCAAACATAATATATATATATATATACTACATATAATATATAATAACTAATATACTTTATATATATATACACCATAATATACATATATACTATATATAATTTACTATATAATATATATATATATAATATAACATCACATATTCAGAACTTAAGGTTTTAAATAGGGTCGAGAGTTTCTTGAGTTTTGTGAAGGTGTTGTTTGATCATGTAGAAAGGAGGTATAATAATGAGAAGATTTGACTTATGGGATTTTGTTCTGTTGTGAAGAATTTTGACTTATTTAATTTCTTTTGTTTAGTTATTAGTTATATTTGAAGATTTTGAGTTATAAGCTTTGTCATTTCATTAATTAAAAGAAAAAGAAAAAAAAAAAGGAAAGAAACCTACACATAGTGAAGTTGCGAAGGGAGTTGTTTGTGAGTATTTGACTTTATGATCATTTTCTTTTGAGAAATGAAAAGAAAAAAGAAATCATAATTTTCTAAAATGGTCTATTTCTTCTTTTTCTTGCTTTTTGTTTTTCTTTTCCTTCTCTTTTTTCATAAATGAGTAATTAGATAAAAAAATAAAATAAAAGAATAAAAGTAAAATAAAATAAAAAGAAGAAAATGAGGTAAATGAATCCAGACCTAGCTTACAGTAGCACGCATGAGTTAGGTAGAACTTTGGATTAAGTTTGGGTTTGGAGAAATTGGTATGGGATGGATTTTGGTACATATTCAGGTTGAATGGAGGAGAAAGAATAGTGGCTAAGTAGGTTGTCACAACTTCATCCAAGGTGTATTTTGAAGGGGGAATTCAACTTTCATAAAAATAGTCATTGGTAAAAATGAGGTTGGTCGTGGTGCCTCAATGTTTAGTAGTGGTTTGCTTGGTGGAGCTAGGTGGTCGGGTTATGGTGGTGGTTGAGTGATCATGAATGGGGTTCTTTAAAGTGAAGTGTAGGTGCATTCTAAGGTTTTGGACTACTACGAATTCAATTGTGGTGGTGGATTTGTAGACAAAGGGTAGGGAGTTGTGTTTTAAGCTAGTGCTATTGCTAGTAAACCCTAGTTGGTGGTTTCTTAGGTGAAAGATCATGGTGAAGCTTGGGAGTGATGACTTTCAAGAACTTGAGGCCTTGTGAAGCTCCTTGTATGATTAATTTTGCTCGAGTTGCTATGAACTCGAACAATTCTTAGAGAGAGGGAAGGAACTTACATTTAGAGAAGAGAGACTAATAAGTGTGTTTATGAGTGGATCAGTCAAAATTTGATGATGAAAATGAATCCTTAGACCCCCTTTTTATGCTAATCCTAGCTTAACAAAGATTGAGAAAGCCATAAAATGGAGTAAATTCAAAGGTTTCAAGTTAATGAGTTTTAGATAAAAACATTCAAATTTGACACTATTTGGAAGTAATTGATAGTTAATTGAAGTTAATGAGTATTTGTTCTTACCTAAAATATATAAAGGAGGCTTAGTTTTTTGATGAAAAAACTCAAATCAAGCAACTTCAATTCAAAGGAAAATTTGAGTTTTTCAAGTTTTTCTTGATTTTCAAGATTCATTTTGATCCTTTAAATGGTTGAATTCAAATGTATTTCTAGTGTCAATGCAAAGTTTCCTAAGTATACTTTGCGATTTCACCATTAATTTGGTGAATCGTGAATAAAAAGGAATAAAAAAGGCCTTGAAAGTAGGTACCCTACACTCTTGAGAAAGGGATGGAAAATTCGAGAAAGAGATGGAAAAGTGCTAAGTGCATCCAATAAGCACATGACACGTGTCTTGATTAGGAAAAAAATAAAAATAAAAATAAAAGGTGTTAAGTACCTAAGTTAAGACTCAAACGTAGATCTCCTTACATGCATGAATGTGCCTTCTACCATCAAGCCATTAGCCTATCTCGTGCAATCAAATTGCATTTAAAACTTGCTTAGCTCAACATATTAATTCCATATGCACTTGTCTCTTCAAAATAGACCCTAATGAATTATAGTACTTATCTATATTCTAATATACTTTAATTAAATTATTATATTTTTATTCTAATTCTAATATTCTTACTTTACTAAAAAAATTTATTTTTTACATTTTTTATTTTTATAAATTTTTTTCTAAATTTTCTATTTTTTTTGTTTTTATCAATTTTCCAAATTTTTGTATTTTTTTCAATTAACACCCTTTTCTTTATTCTAGGAAGGAGAAAAACCAAAATTACAAGGGGCCAGGGTCGAGGGTAGGGGAGGTAAAAAGGCGTGTCTACATTTGACATGAGGCCTTAGGAGAGGTATGCTATCAATAATGAGAAGAAGAAGGCTTTAGTATAGTTGTAACCTTCAACTAGGAAAGTTGCAACTCCACCTATGAGCATGACTAGGAGATATCCGAGCTGGTTTACTATAGGGTGAGGATTGAGGGTGGCGAGGTCTAGCGAGCATGAATGGGCATACAACATTGGGGGAGAGAGGTCTTTTTGTATGTACACATGACCATTTGAGCTCAAGCTGAGGTTGTTGTTCTTGGAGTTCCAATTGGGCTTCTTAAGCTATTTTAAGGTCAACTCAGTTTTGTTGCACTGGAACGCATGGCAGTAATTGCTAGCCTTCCAGGTGATTTTCCTCTTTAACTTATGGAGGCTGACAGCTTGTCTCTTTTGGTATTTCTTCCACTAGAAGGCCAACTATGATGGTTAGGTTTACAGTAGCTTTGGGGCGGCATGTAAAGATCTTCAGTGGACTAAAATCAAAAGTGGAGCAATGGAAGGATATGTTCTTCCTACCAAGTCCGTTAAGAGAATGCCTTTTTCAACTGGGTGGTTGAAGCCAATTAGAACCATTAAGGTTGAGTACTTCCTCCTTAAGGATAGGGATGCAAAGGAGGAGATCCTTCTGGAGTGGGGGCCTTAAATGATAGTTGATAGCTACATCAATGGGAGGCTGTTGTTTGAGAGAGAGAGGTATTGAAGTTGGTCTTAACTAAGGAGAGGCATCCAAGAGTTTGCCACACTGCATTGCCATCATGAAGGGGGAGCTCAGGTTGCTTGTCCTTTGTTTTGTAAGTTTTGTCACTATTTTGTGTATTTTTCCTAACTTATGAATTTTGTTTGCAAACCTGTAGTTTGCTCCCAACAACTTTAGGTGAATCCTACTTGTGGCTTGAGAGAAGTGCATGTAGGAGGTAGCTACCCTAAGGAAGAAGGCTTGAGCTGGGGAAGCAGGCATATTAGGTCCAAAGGATAAGGATGTGGATGCTTCTGAGAAGAAGAAAAGGAGGGAAGGTGTCTTTCTATAGAGGAAAGAGCATCAGGAAGGTGTATGGGATCTGGCAGTTGAAGTTGTATTGGAGGTGCTCCCCTTAGCAACAGTAGCCACTTGAACTCTTGAAGGGGGCTTTGGTAAGATTGCCTTAGCTCTTGTTGTTAGGCTTCTAGTGGAGGATGAGTCTACCCGAGAAGGCTTAATAGGGTAGCTATAGAGGGATCGAAGCTTCGGTGATAGGAGCCATAGCAGTAAGAGTTACGATAGTGGGACTTCAAGGAGACCCCTCAAGAACATAGCGTACACATGATCCTCATCGATAGTAACCCACCATTGGGCACTTTAGCATTGATTCCATCTAACTTTGGGCTTAACCTTATAGAGCGATTGTGAGGTTAATTAGAGGAAGAGTTCGAGGAGATGGCCTTAGGCAGATTGCAAGAGATTAGTTGAAGCTTTCGTTGATGTTTTTATCTTTTTGGCTTAGCTCATTTATCTTAATGTTGTGTTTGTTTGTATGAGGCTGTTGTGCTCTATTGGCATGCCTTCCAACAACACCATAGGTTCTTATCGCAGGTAAGTTTTTGTCTCTTGTTTTTATCACTAGTATTTTATAGAGCTTAGGCACTAACTATTCTTGTTGCATGTGGTGCGTATGAGGACCACTGAGCTGGAGGAACAAGTCTTTAAGCTCTAAGAGGAGATTAGACTGGAGAAGGAGCATGTTGATGCATGGCCTCCTCTTCGAGTAGCAAAATAAGGGGCTCACTGGCTAGGTGGTTAGAGCATAAGCTGAAGCAAAGGCGGCAAAATCGTTGTTAGATGCTCATATATACGAGCTTACCGAAGTGAAGGTGGAGCTTAAGAGGAAGAGTAAGGAGTTGGAGGAATCTTGAGCTAGGTTCTAAGCTTATGAGCCATGCTAAGGGATAGCTAAGACTTGACTTTAGAGGCTATCTAATGAATTTTCAATGAGATCACCTTTGGTCTTAAATTCTTGAAAGTCGTAGCTAGAGCCGGGTTAGATAGAGGTTGAATGGTGTGAGAGGACGTACTTAAGCAATTTTTGCACCTCAATCTTGAGTTCCTTAACTAGCTCAATGATGATGTGCCAAAAGGTATATCTAAGGTGATCGGAGTCAAGTTACCGAACCTTTAACCTGTAGTCGAGCCTAAAGATTGGAGGGGTTGGCACAACAAATCCTTCTATTTTAACCAACTCTTGTTAGGGTCGAGTACTTCCTTACCGAGTCACCTTTAATGCTATGCTGTTTGATCGCCTGTTTTTCTATAATATGCCGAATTGATGAGTACTCTTTGGCGCCGATCTAACCAATTATTCAATATCTTCCTTGCCTAGAAACTAAGAGAGAGAGTTTGGATTGACTAAGCCATCCTTTCTCGGATAAACCCATTTGTCCGTACTTTTTGTCCGCATCTTCAAACAACCTCATTAATGCAGTACTACTACATGTACAGTATCATATGTAGGATTTGTAGCACCAATGATTGTTTTTCTTGTATATTTATTTTTACCCTTTTGTATCGTGTACATTGCTTCTTAAGGAAGTGTGCTTTTTGTCTTTTTCGTTTTGGGTAAGTTTCCCGAGCTTACGAGTATAAATATCCTTGTACTTATAACTATAAAGAATCAGGTTATCATTAATACACTTCTGTTTTTTTTTTTTCTCCTTCCTTACGTAAACATCGTTTGTTTATTCTTGGCATTATTCTTATCATTTCCTTTAAGTAAGGTTAGGTGGCGAATAACCTCATTGGACCAATTCATACATCATATTAAATTGTGCCGTAAGTCATTACAAGTTCCATGAGTGCGTCATATCCTCTAAAGTTGTTCGTGGGTTTTGCTTAATGTTTCGTTCGTCATTTTTGCCCTTTTTTGCACTTTCCCCATTAATCATTTGCGAGCTTTCTGCAAGCTTGGACCCGTCCAATGATCAGCCTTATTTGTTCTTGGTTACGGTTTACAACATCTTGGTATTAGAGTAGAGGTTCTGTGTGAACTATAGTTTATGTTCATTTGACTACTGTGTTCATTTGACTATTGTGTTATTAGCTGTTTACTTTCTAAAGTGTTTATTTGAATTTTGAATCTGTGAGGAAAAATGATAGACCTAAATATGAATGTTGGTACTGGTGATGACAATGGAGTTGTTCACCATGGACGATAGTCTTAGGGAACTCCTAGAAGTACTGATGAGAGACCTGATGAGGTAGCTAACCTCTTAGTAGATTTGAGTTCATATGCCATCTTGCCAATCCAACGAGGCCATGCAAAACACTTTACAAGCTACTCAACTTGTTAGAGGTCAGAACCTAACTTAACTAGCTTAAGGTAGAGGAGTAGTGGATGAGTAAGGCGAATGATAGACCAGAGGGAGCTTGATGAAGAGGAAGAAGAAGAGTATTTTGAATAAGAGCGTGTACAAGTCCCTAGAGCATCCGACCATGTGAAGCTTTAGATTCTGAATTTCAATATATCTGGGAATGCTGATGAATATCTGGAGTGGGAAGAGAAGGTCGAGCGTGTATTTGATTATTATCAATATGATGATTATGAGAAGGTAAGGATTGCTGCTGTTGAGTTCTTTGAATATGTTGTCATGTGGTGGAAGAATTTTTAGGCCATGAGAAGACGAGAGGGGTACTAAGAGATTAACACTTGACTAAAGATAAAGAGAGTGCTCAAAAACAAATTCGTTCTGGAAACATATCTCTAAGATATTTTCACTCAGCTTTAAGAACTGAGACAAGGAGGTCGAATTGTTGATGAGTATGTTCAAGACTTTCAAGTGCTTATGATACGTTGCGAAGTGGAGGAACCACTAGCCTGAACAATCTCAAGATTTGTTACTAGGCTGAGATGAGACATTCTAGATATTGTGGAGCTTCAACGATTGAACACCATGGATGATGTTATTAAGATTGTCCAGCAAGTAGAGAGGCAAAGAAGGAGCCGAGTACCGGCAAAGATGCTGACTAGTCGACTTGGATAGGTAAGTTACCAAACTCTGGTGAGTTTCGAGCCAAGAAGTAAGGCTGATGTAAGAGTCAAGCAAAAAGGCCGAACTAATGATGAAGTGCTGACCTGAACTTATGAGAAGGCGCAAGGGTTTAGTAGGAAGACCAGTCAGATCAAGTGCTAGGGGTTCTGATATATGGCTGCTCAATGCTTGAATTGACGAATGATGGTAATTACTCATGGTTAAGGAGGACGTGCATGTTGAGGACTTAGAACAATTACTCATGATTATCCGATATACTATTAACGTAGAACCTTTATGAGAGGAGGAGTAGAGAGAAAAAATTTTTCATGCAACTTGCAAGGTAAATGATCAAGTGTGTATCCTCATCGTGGATAGTAGAAGTTGCACTAATGTAGTATCAACCGATCTTATCTCGAAACTGAAACTGTTAACTGTTGCATACTTAAAGCCTTATAATTTGCATCGGTTGAGTGAGAGAGGAGCATTACATGTCACTTGACAAATATTACTGCCGATCACTATTGGGAACTACTCTGACCAGATTTTTTGCGACGTACTGCCCATATGTGCTTCCCATATGTTGTTAGGTAGGCTGTGGTTGTTTGATAGGAAGGTCATTCATGATGCCTATAGGAACACATACATGTTTGAGAAGGATGACCGGGAGATTACACTAAACTCGATGCTGCCTAGAGAAGTCAATAAGTTGCAAAGGAAACTTGCTTACAGATCGAAGAAGGCTCTAGTGATGAGTAGAGTCGAGTTTTGAGAGGCCATTAATACTAATGAGCTAACCTTCTTGTTGGTCAAGTGACTATTCGAAATGAAGGAGCAGGGTGAGCTTCCCAAAGAAATCAAGGAGTTGCTAGATGAATATGCTGACCTATTCCTAGAACATTTACTTGATGGGTTGCCCTCAACTCAAGGCATAAAGCATTGTATTGACTTAGTACCTGGTACTGTACTGCCGAATAAGTCAACTTATCGGATGAATCTTAAGCAGGCTTCTAAGCTCCAATGTTAAGTTAATGAGTTACTGGAGAAAGGCTCTGTAAGAGAGAGTCGTAGCCCTTATGCTATGCCTGCACTTTTAGTGCCCAAGAAGGATAGAACCTAGTGGATGTGTGTTGATAGCTGAATCGTAAACAAAATCACGGTCAAATACAGGTATCCAATCTCAAGACTAGTAGACATGTTAGATGAATTAACTGGAGCCAAGATTTTCACCAAGATTGATCTTAAGTCTAGCTACCATCAAATCTACATAAGGCTAAGAGACGACGGGAAGACTACATTTAAGACTCAACATGGACTTTACTAGTAGATGATCATGCCTTTTGGCTTGTCGAATGCCCCGAGCACTTTCATAAGACTTATGAACCATGTGTTGAGACATCTCATAGGGAAGTGTGTTGTGGTGTACTTTGACGACATCTTGGTATACAACATCGACATGCCGAGTCACTGTAAACATCTCAAAACAGTCCTGGATATCTTTCGTATCGAGAGATTATTTAGCAATTTTAAGAAATGTTGTTTTTGTCAAGAGGAAGTGGTATTCTTAGGCTATGCAATTACTGGAGGAGACTTACGAGTTGATGATGAAACGATTCAAGCAATTGTCAAGTGGTTGACTCTTATTACTTGTGCTGACATGAGAAGCTTCCATGGACTGGCTTCGTTTTACAAAAGGCTTATTAGGAATTTCAATACCATCACCGCGCCACTTACCAAGCTAACAAAGAAGAACACTGACTTCTGATGGGGAGAAAGGGAGGAGAGAAGTTTTACTAGCATAAAAGAAAGATTAACCTCCACCCCAGTATTATACTACTTAACTTCGACAAAACTTTTGAACTCAAATGTGACACATCAAGCATTGGAATAGGCGATGTCTTAATGTAGTAATGCTGGCCAATTGCATTCTATAGTGAAAAGCTCTAAGGACCATAGGTGAATTACTTTGTGTATGATAAGGAACTTTTGTTACTAATCCAAGCAATGTAAGTATGGCAACATTATTTATTACTGAAAGAATTTGTCATAGATACTGACCATGAATCGCTGAGGTACCTTTAAAGTCAAACCAAGTTGTCAAAGTGGTAGGCGAGATGGGTTGAATTCCATAAGGGATTCAATTTTGTAATTAAGTACAAATAGGGAAAGAGCAACATAGTTGCAGATACTTTTTTGAGGAGACGTGCACTTTTATCAGAATTGTAGAGTAGGCTGTTTAGGTTTGTGAATATCAAAGAACAGTACTTCGAGGATCCACACTTTAGACCAATAATTCAGCAATGTGTGGATGGGAGGACAGTGAATGAGTATTATTTAGAAGATGGCTACCTATTCTGAGCGGGGAAACTGTGCGTACCGACTTGTTCCTTATGGGAATTATTAATTAAGGAAGTCCACAGCGGAGGACTCTCCGAACACTTTAAAGAGAGGAGGACCTTTGAACTATTGAATGGCCGATTCTTTTGGCTAAGGATGCGGAGAGATGTATACTGAGTTGTCGAAAGCTATACTGTGTGCAACAAGACTAAGTACCGAGCCAAATAAGGGAAAGCAATGCCCCTACCTATTTTAATGAGGCCGTGGACTGAATTAAGCATGGACTTGTTTCACGGACTGTTGCGAACTACTTAAGGCAAAGATTCTGTAATAGTCATCATGGATCGGTTTAGTAAGATGGCATACTTCGTGCCTTGCACTAAAACTAACGACGCTTAGGATATTGCTTCTTTTTTCTTACAAAAGATTGTGTGGATACACGCCGTACCGAGAAGTGCATTCTCCAATAGAGCCTTGAAGTTCTTGAGCCATTTTTGGAGAATCTTGTGGCGTTGGTTGGGAACTAAATTACTCTTCAGTACCTCATATCACCCCAAACTGACGACCAAACGGATGTAGTTAATTGTACTTTGGGGTCATCGCTTTGAGCTATAGTAGGCAAGAACTTGGCTGATTGGGATGTTTACCTGTCAGTGGTTAAGTTTGCCTATAACCGAACCGTACATGACACCACTAAGCAGACTCTCTTTGAGGTGGTTTATGGATTCAATCCCAAGTTACCCCTTGACCATGCCCCTACACCAACACCTATATAAGAGGACCGTGATGCCTCGGCTAAAGCATAATCTCTCCAGCACATCTATGATAAGGTCATTTGGTACATTAACCAAGTTGCTATAAGAATGCGAGAAAAGACCAAGGGTAGGTCGGTCAAACAATTTCAGCTGGGAAACTTGGTATGGCTGCAACTCATCAAGGAATGGTTCTCGAACAAGAGGAAGAATAAATTATCTATGAGAACAGAAGGACCTTTCAGAATCCTCTAGAAAATTAATAACAATGCTTACAAGTTGGAATTGCCTGAAGATTATAGGGTTTCTGACGCCTTTAACATTACTGACCTTAGTCCATATCCCCTTGACAGAGAATTGAGTGAACACCATTCGGATTTGATCCCAAATCCAAAACAACCCAGAAGGAATGATGGGAATCAAGCTACCGTTCTTTTGACCCACAGTCAAGCCCGAGGACTAGAGAGGCTAGTAGGATAAATCCTTCTGTTCAAACCAACCCTTACCAAGGCCGAGTACTTCCTTACTGAATCACTTTTAATGCTGTGCCGTATGACTGCCCGTTTTTTCTATAGTATACCGAGTTAATGATTACACTGTAGCGTCAAGCCGACCAATTACTCGACATCTTCCTTGCTGAGAAGTCGAGAGAGAGAGAGAGAGTTTGGATTAACTAAGCCATCCCTACTCGAACAAGCCTATCTGTTTATACTTTTTATCCACATCTCCTAATAACTTTGCCAATACAGCACTGCTACGTATACAATACATATGTAGAATCTATAGCACCAATGTTGTTTTCATTGTATATTTATTTTTACTCTTTTGTATTGTGTAAATTGCTTTTTTAGGAAATGTCCTTTTTGTCCTTTCCCGTTTGGGTAAGTTATCTTAGCTTACGGGTATAAATACCCTTATACTTGTAGCTGTAAAGCATCAGATTATCATTAATACACTTCTGTTTTTTTTTTTTTCCTTTCTTACGTAAACAATGTTTGTTTACTTTAGACATCACTCTTATCCTTTTCCTTAAGCAAGGTTAGGTAGTGAGTAACATCATTGGACTAATTTGTGCGTCATATCGAATTGTGCCGTAAGTTCTCGGAAGTTCCATTAGTGCGTCATATCCTTTGGAGCTGTTTATGGGTTTTGCTTATTGTTTCATTCATCATTTTTTCCTTTTTTTGCACTTTCTTATTAACCCTTTTCAAGCTTTATACAAGCTTGGATTCATCCAACAACCGGCTTTGTTTGTTTTTAGTCGTGGTTCGCAATATCTTGGTATTAGAGCAAGTTAGTTCGCAACATAAGGGGTCCATTAGAGAGAGTGGGCATGATGACTAGATTGAACCAAGGAAGGATCCTTAGCTTTTTCTCTACTTTGTGTATTTTGGGGTTTTCCTTTTCTTTTTATTGTTTTTCTTTTTTATTATACATAAGGTTGGGAAGTTGACTATAAACCTCGTGAATTTTACGTTTTGGACTTAGAATCGAATTTGAAGAACCAATGATATTCCTTAGGCTCAACTAGACAGAAGAAATTAAAACCTTAAAATTTTAAATTAAAACCGACAAAATTTTAAATCAAAACCTTAAAAATGAACTTGAAAAACCTAGAGATAAAGTTCTAAAACCCTAATTGCAGACAAAGACTCTAAACCCAATTACATTTGACCATAAATTAAAAATCTGAATGAAATAAAAGCTATATACCTTAAACCTTAGAGTTGTAAAACTTTAGATTAAATATCAAACACAATGAAAACCCTAAATTAAAACGTTTAACTTAAATTACATAAATTGCATAAACTTGATAATGAATGGTAGAGATATCTAAAAATGATAACAATCAATCAAATTAACTTAATTAAGGTAATAAATTAACTTAACTACTAATTTTCCTTAAATGATACATTTTCTCTAAAAATAACGCTAAATCATAAGTATACCTTAAAAGTCCTCAAACCTTAAAAAACCCTAAAACACGAGAAGCCCTGAAATGAATTAAAAACTCTAATTTAGTATCCAAAGCCCTCATTTAATTAATAAGCTCTAATTATATAGCCACATTATTAAGTAATTACTAATAATTTACTAAGTTGCTGGAATAACCCCTTTTTGAAATCGTAATCGATTAGCGATAATTGATTCGAACCCTTAGCAACCCTAAACTAATTTGATAAAATGATCCAATAGGCTTAGTTAACTTAATTAAATATGAAAAACCCTAAACTATGTTTAACTCTAGTCATCTATACTAGTAATTAGAATTGTAAGCTTAAATTGCATTATAATCATCTATTTGCATTCATGCATCATAATTAACTAAAGATAATCACAATTAACTATACAAAACAAGATAATTAGTTGGGAAACAAGGGACCACTAGCCTTTAGTAGACACATTATAGCCTTAATTGGCTAAATCATAAAAAGCAAATTAATCCCTACATATGCTTATACTATGCAACTAAGAATGGAAGGGATTTGTTCCCTACCACATCTACTTATAATCAACCCCTTATTTGACCCCCTCCATTGAAATTTTACTATATATTCTTCCCTAGAATAAATCTTACAAACACTTTCCACATAATCCAAAAAGAAAAGAAAAACAAGAAGGAAAGAAATAAGAGTAAGCTTCTTAGACCTGATTACATACCCAAATGCCCCAAGCTATAACTCCCCACCACCACCTCAAAATGACACAAAATCATTGCATTTGAATCTTCGTTTATCTCCCTTTCTTGCTGACAAACATCCTTGACCAAAAGAGTTTTTTTTTTTTTTTTTTTTTGTAAAAAATGAAGTGAAATGAGACCTTTTAAATTTCTACTGATGTTAACTTACACCTTTTCAACTTTCTTTCTAGTTTGAGTTTATGAGCATGATTTTCAGGCTTAAAAACTAAGGAAAAAAATTATTAAAATGCTACCTTTGCTTACCATGTTTACATGGCCATACATGTGTATTTTTTTAGATTTTTAGTGTAGTAAACATGTTACATGTAACTTTAGAAGCATATAAGTTGTAGTGAGATAATAACTTGAAGAAAAGTAGAAGAATTGTCATTATATCTTCATTATCATGTTAGAGCCACAACATATGTATGTATATTCCCACTATATTTTTTATTTCTCATGTTTATTTTGGTAGGAAATGGCTTTAGGTGCATTTTAGTGATAGTTTGTGTATGTTCTAGCAAGTTAAGTACATGATGCGTAGAAAGCCCTAAGAAATCATCTTAAACCACCTCAAACATGTTGAACAACATGTTATAAAATCTTTATTGATGGGTTAATCACATGATTAATTAAAGATAATTAGAATTTAGGACTTAATCTTGCAAGATGGAGGCTAAGTAAGGTTTACAATGAGTAATTAGGCCTAAAATGGACATTAGGTTTAGAAAAACCCACTTGAGACTCAATAAACCACTAGTATCAGATATTAAACACTTAGTAAAATGTGTTATTTAGTGGACACATTGGGATATTTAGCTGATTGGAATAAGTTAGTTCAAGTTTAGGATCTTAGAATGAAAATTAGGCCTAAATTAGTTTAGTTAGTAATTAGGGCCTTAGAAATATGATTAGGAGCCCAATAAATGAAAAGAATCAAATCTGAATCCTAATAGAAAATGACATTATTTTAGGCCTTTAGTAGGCTTAAGCCTAAAGTAATAAGTGGAGTTGAGCTTAAGGCCTTAAAATGCAAGATAAGCCTAAAAAACATTAAAAGAACCAAAAGTAGAGCCTAATAACTTAGTAACCAAATTTGATATCTAAATTAAAAAGCTTATAAAATAAAATATAAAAGGCCTATTAAGTTTAAAAGCTCATTAAGACCACCCTCTATAGGCCCCTTAGCGAGCTAAGGCCTTAAACTAGTAAAAAGGGCTCATTTAGGCCACATGAGTAATATTAAAGCCCAAATTGAAAGTTATGGAATTTGAATGGAAATTTAAACTTAAAATGCTTGAATAAAAGTCCAAAAGGTCAAGTATAAGGCCTAATATAAGAAATTAAGCCTAAAGCTTAAAAGCCTAAAACTAAGCCCAAACTCTAAAGTAGTCAAACAAATACTATTAACCAACGAATTTGTTTGAGTTAAACCAAATTCTTACAAGTCTAAACACCCCAAAAGGACCTTACCAAATGAAAGAACACTAAAAAATGATGAAAATCAACTATAAGAATGCAAAAAACAGACTTAAATTGAAGAACTTATAGCGAAACAAGTTTAAACAATACTCAAGGACTTAGAGTGTGTTTCAATAATTATGTAGACTTTTAGGTACTTGAAGAAATCCTCTTCCAATTACTTACATATATATATTATTGTTCTGTTTTAGGTAATTTAGTTTCTAATGCAAGAACATTGAAGGCCAGGACAAGTGGAAGAGCAAGCCAAGTGAGGGAGTATCAATAAATTCTTACTTGCTTGTATTTAATAATTGCTTGATGTTCTATTACTTACCCTTGGTTGTTTGTTCAGTGACTAGTTATTTTGTATGTCAACATCCATGTGATGGCCTTATTAAAATTGATAAGTTTAAATATTTGGTCAAATTAACCGAATATACCTATCACATGTTTATGACCCATTAGTTGCGGACTGAGATTTTTATAGTATTCCTAAGTTTTCAAAAAAAAAAATAAAATTGTGAATATGTATTTTTTTGAAATACTTTATGGTCAAAGGAAGATTTATCAACTTAGTGAGTACTCATAATAGTCGCTTGTGACATTTAATTTGTTAAGGTAAAGCTAGTATACCATCTTTAGTTAATTAATAACAAGTCACCTAAGTTAGGACTCACATGGTTTAGCCAGTAGGGCATTATGTAAATTTGTTGATAGTATTGATTGTTGATAGTGGATAACCCTAGATAGGATCTATGTAGTTGATTAGTATGGTATTCTTGAATAGGGCAATAGTCAAGTTTCGTTATTGGGATGGTACCTACAGACAGCTTCATGCAAATAAGGTAGGGTATCATGTACGGTTAAGTACGGGAGATAATCAATGTAAATCTATACCTTCCATGGTTCTAAAGCCTCATGAATGTGCTGCTTGTGTTTACTAGGTGTGCATTCATTTTGTATGTAGCTAAACCGCATGATTGTTAATAATACTTGATAACTTGCTTCAAATGGTAGTGACAAGAGATGAACTTACCGAGCTATGGTATGCTCACCTCCCAACAGTTCTTTTTTTTTGTAAGTAACCAAAAGCTGGGAATGGGCTAAGATCAGAGTGTAGAGTGCTCCTTAAGCAACTGGATTAGACGGATAAGATTACTTTAGTAAACTGTATTAGTTAAGTTAGATCTTTATAATATTTAGTAAATCGCGATATCATTGAAGTTTAATTATCTCGTCTTATTGTTTTGTAGGTGATTTTGATTTTTTATGGTCTTGGTAGATGGTGGGTTGTTAGGTACCTTAATTACTTGTATAAATAAGTAGTTGTAAGTAAAATGAATAAGTAACCTTAAAAACTTACTAGTTAAAGTCTTACAACCTCTAACCTCTAAGTTGTAAGGCAGTCTTTATATCATAGGTGCATACGTGATATGGAGATTTTAGGAAAAGTTACCAGACCTTGTTTTAGGGCATTATATTGACTCCTAAAGCATTGTAAGTTTGGTTGCTTTTCTTTTCTCACTTTTTCCTTCATCATTATATCTGCTTGAGCATCAGTGCTTAACTAATATACTTGAATGCCTAATTATTTGGATTACTAAGTCATGCTTGATGCTTGGCATAGTAGTGCTTCAACTAGGTTAGCTTGGAAAGGATGTTTCTAGTTAGGACTTAGTTTGCTTTGTTCGGTACTTTAGTTGCAAAGTAGCTAAGTGGGTCGTTGGACTAGTATACTAATCAAGTTAGTGTTCATGGTCTCATATCATTAACCCTTTGGGCATAAGTGCCACTAAGGTGCCTAAGATTGGGGACTTAAGTTAGCTTTATTGCTCGGGGCTTTAGGATTCTCAAATGTAAGGACCTTCGAGAGTGCCCGGGCATCAAAGAGGTGTCTCTATTTGATGGTTCTTGGAACCTTTTATCCCTTGAGGTTGATGTAGTATCAACAAAGGGGTAGGTTTAAAGATGAAAATCGACCTAAGAATGAGAGTGTATAGTGTAAATCATCAAAAGAGAACAATAGACAAGTGTAGGAAACTCATATTTCCATTAATTCATTGAATATATACATGTACAATGGGCTAGTTAAAAAACTTATACAAAATAGGGCTTAGGTTACTTGTATTTTAAGTTATAGGGATAAGCAATCCATTAAGAGTCTCCAACTTGTAAGCTCTATTGCCTACATCCTCCCATACTCACATGAGGTCCTTCTAGTTAGGCGCAAGCTTTCCTTGCCCTTCTTGAGAGCTTGTAGCTTGTAGCTTTTGGCATACTAGGTTGTTAGTGTTGGAGACCTTATGCCTAACCGTCTTATTGTAGTATCGAGTTACCTATTACTGATAGGCTACCACTCGATCTTTGATAATGTTGTATACCTCATTAAGTGTATTAAGGCTTGCTTGTAGGGCCATATGGTTGGTGTTGACATCGAAATTTCAAACCTTGCTTATTAGTAGCTCCATCTTAATAAGTAGAACAGCTTTGAATCCAAAGGTAAGGTGTAAAGGGTATCTCTCCAGTAGAAGTATTGTGAGTTGTCCGATATCCCTAAAGCATATTGAGGAGCTCATTGCACCACCTATTCTCTACTTATTCCACTTTCTTCTTGAAGTTACCAAAGATAATCATATTAATTACTTTGACTTAGCTATTGGATTGAAGGTAGGCTACTAAGGTATATTAGAGCCTTATGTGGTGCTTTTCATAGAAATCTCTAAATTTGGTATTGTTAAGCTACCTCCTATTGTCTATGATTAAGGCATAGGGAACCTCAAACTTGGAGACGACGTTAGTGAGAACAAAGCCTTTGGTTACTTTAGTAGTGATGCTCGCGATCGCTTAAGCTTTAACCCATTTCGTAAGGTAGTCCACAACCACTAAGATAAATTGACCACCTCTGGACATGCTTTAGAGAAGGTTTTGAAGATGTTGAGCCCGCATTAGGAAAAAGGTTATAGGCTTATCATGGGTTTTAGGATATGGCTAATGAGGGTGTATTTTCAACACTTGTAGCACTTTTGAACCATCACCTTTGCGTCTTCCTTCATGGTCGACTAGTAGTAGCTGAGGTGAAGGGCTCAAATGTATAAGGCTTAAGCTTAGATGTAGTTGCTACATATTTCAAAGTAAATCTCCTCGAGGGTGTGGATGCCTTCCTCAAGTCTAAGGCATTGGAGAAGTAGGACATGGTTTGCGACGACGGAGGATGTCGTTAATGAGAGTATAGTTCATTGCAACATAAGTCAGTTTCTTAGCCTCGATCCTATCATCAGGTAATGCTCTAGACCTTAAATGTTCAATAATTTGGTCCATTTGGCAAAGCTCGGCTTGAGAAGGTTAGATCTCGAGTACCTCCTACAATGGCTCTTCAATTGTGCGCTTGGGGAGATACTAGATGAAAAGTGACTTATTCTAGCTATATGGTGTCAGGATGACTGTTCATGAGCTTTAACAATCTGTTTGCTTCATAATTCTAAGCTTGAGGAATCTTGTTTATCTTCCCTGAGGTGAAGCTCGAAAGAACACCTTGGATTGTTTAGAGGTAGTTTGCCATAGTCTTTCCCTTGGTCTCATGTTCCTCTCTTACTTTTTATACCACAAGCATGGAGTT
This sequence comes from Lumnitzera racemosa, assembly GCA_024138005.1. Lineage (NCBI taxonomy): Eukaryota > Viridiplantae > Streptophyta > Magnoliopsida > Myrtales > Combretaceae > Lumnitzera > Lumnitzera racemosa. The sequence goes on from JAMXBC010000005.1 coordinate 80,082,259, forward strand.
TGAGTAGATTTTCAGCTTCTTTACCCTAATATCTTTTGCTATATTCAGGCCAACAATGAGTGCTTTGCATACAGCCTCATTGTTACTTGTTAGGAGCCTAAAGATGAGTGCATATAGGACCTTTGTACCATAGGGCTCTTGCAAAGCTACACCTACTCTACTCCCTCCCCTCTAACCCCTAGGTTACCCTTCTTGAGTGGAGGATTCGTCAATATGGAGAGTCCATACTGGTATATCTAGTTTTGCTTGTGCTTCCTCCTCTTCAATGATGAGAATCAACCTCTGACTACATCCAAGCCGAGGTAGACCTATCTAAAGTCTAGGCCGATCAACACTTGCCGAAGTAGAGTTGAAGCTAGAAGGACAAGAGGAAGAAAAATAACCATTTAGCAACAAGTCTGTCATTGACCAAGTAGCGGAGAGACCACGTTGTCGAGAGTAGGATCCACTAGGCATAACATAGAGAGATTAGTGCTAACTAACTATAGAACTCGACAATTATGGGCCAACCTCTCTAATGTCTCAACCAAGCCATGTGAGACTGCAAGGACTCCTTCCCGAACCCATATATCCAACTGTCGACCCCATTTGGTTCGGATACTATTCCTTCTAAGATATGTCGAGTGACTGCATGCCGACTTTCCCTATAAAACGTACCGTTTTGTATTCTTACACATGTTTTCCTTTATTTTATTTATGGGCCCAATTCTTTAGGGTTTAGGGCCTTATACGTTAATTACAGTTTTGCCACTAGGGTTTAGGACTTGCTATAAATAGCAAATTTGTATAGGTATAGAGATAGACGAACAGGGATAATCATATTTGATAGTGAAACTTTCTTCTTTCGAGCAAGGCTATATTTGAGCTATCAAAGCTTGCATTTGCTAGATTATTGAGTACTGAGTAACTCTTTAATCTTTTTTGTGTTCTTATCAATCTTAACCATAAGATTATGGTGAACCCTCATTTAAGCGAGTTAGTAAGTTGCATTTAACCTCTCATTTGAATCTCAAGTAATATTTGGTGTTCGTGAGTTGTATCAGACCATATTTCGAGCTTAAACCCTTAACTGTGTTTGTGTCTTAGTACGTGATATTCCTCTACATTCATACTCAAACCCCCCTATTCTCACCCTTTATTTTCCATTCTCACTTGAACCTAGATTCCATTATATTCCTTCCGACATTTGTTGCTCGCAATACGCATCACTTCAGTATACTTAGCTATGAAGTCTGTGAGGACTTTGTGGCTTAATAGCCTACCTTAAGTAGAACTACACTCCATGGGCATTGACCTCCAACAAATATACATGGCTCCAAGCATTTGGCTTTTGTTAGATGGTTCGCAATGGTTGGTTAATGAGGATGATAGTTGGATGGGCTTAGAGTAAGGCCTCAATTTGAACTCTGATAGGTTCTTTAGTAGTTTAAAGAACTTATTACATTTGTTTAGCACTTCTGAGCACAAAGGGTTAAGTATGATAACCTTACTTGTGAGTTATTAGACTTCCTTGATGGCTTAGGTAGCTTACATGTTGCAAGTAGCTTGTATTTATTCGAATTAGTCTCGATGCCATGCTCTATAACCATGAATCTGAGGAACTTACTCGAAGCCACCCCAAAGATGTACTTTTGGGGTTTGAGCTTCATTTGATACTTTGCATAGACTTTCTAAGGTCTTGCATAAGTCTTTAATATGATGCTTCCTTTTTCTACTATTAACAATCATATTGTTGATGTAGACTTTGATGTTTTATCTAAGCTGGGGCTTGAAGTGGTTGTCACTAACCTTTAGTATGCTACCTCGGCGTTCTTCATGATAAGGGGCATGACCTTGTGGCAGGACGTTCTAAAGTCGGTGACAAATGAGGTGTGGACCTCATCTTTAGGGGCTATACTGATCTAGCTGTAGCTTGAGTAGGCATCTATGAAACTAAGCATGACATGGCCTGACGTTGAATTGATGAGTTGGTTAATCTTGTAGATGAGAAAACAGTCCTTTAAGCAAGCCCTATTGAGATCTATATAGTCTACGCAGATACGTCATTTCCCATTTGACTTCTTTCACTAGTATAGTATTCACTACTAAGTGGGATAGGGTTCCTCCCTAAGGAATACAACTCCTAGCAGCTTCTACACCTCTTGCTCAATTGCACCTTATGGCTCTAATGCAAAGTGTTCTTTCTTCTATTTGACAAGTTGCACCTTAGGGTCTATTTGGAGGTGGTGCATCGCTTCAGGGATGTCAATAATGCCTAGCATATCCTCAGAAGATGATGCGAACACATAGGTATTGGCTTAAAAGAAATCAATAAGTTGGTCTTCAATAAGTAATGATGTCCTTACCTACGTGGTTAGCTTTAGGCTATTCTTGAGCATGATTTCTCCAGTTTTCTTAGTCGATTCCTCCCATAAGCTTTTCCTTTGGCCCTAATTCTATGAGCATCGCGTTGTCTTGAGATCGTACCTTAACATAGAGGGATCTAGACAATTGTTGGTTACTACGTACTTCGTTGACTTTGGTTAGTATAGGTAACTTCCCCTTAAGGCACTTTTAGCTGATCAGCATATCAAACATTGTGATGTTTAGTTGTCCAAGTATAGCTTATATGGGAACTAGTGGTTAATGACCACAAAATTAATTAACTATATGGCAATGTGCTTGTTATTGCCTAATCGAACTGGAATGGTGATAGGCCCCTTGATAGGCATAGGTCTACCACCTCTAAAGCTAGTGAGGCTATACTTATATGGTTATAATGGCTCCTTAGGCTACTCTTTCATCTGTTAATAAGCATGATAAAAGAGGATGTTTGCTAAACTACCATTATCAATGAATGTCTTAGGGGCATCGAAGTACCTGGGTTTTACATTGATCAGTAGGACATCACTATGTGGGTACTCGATGCCCTTGCTATCCTTAGTAGAGAAGGTGATCATAGTGTTGATCTTCACCTTCTTACCTTAGACAAGAAGGACCTAATGCTTGATTGGTGATGACGAGCTTGCTCCTCCTACCTTGAGGCTTCCTACTATTATGTTGACTTAGCCCTACTTACATTGATGTTGTTGGTCATCGAGGAGGTCTTCTTGTTGTTGTTGCTCAAGTAGGTCATTAGATTTGGTTTCTCTCATCAATTATGAGATGGTTGATTTAGCCTTTGTGTATAAGGTCTTCAATAGCATTCCTCAAATGGTAGCATTCATCAGTGTTGTACCTATACACGTTGCGATAGTTGTAAAACTTGTCTAATCTTATAACTTCTGGGTTTTCTCGAACTTAAGGAGCATGAGGGAATTACCTTTCGACTTTGTAAAGCACCTCACTAAGAGGATGATTTAGGGGCATGTAGTTTGTGTAATTTATGAACTTCTGCTTTTTCCTCTCTTAACATTCCTTAGAGAAGGAAGATGGCTTGATGTCTCTTGGGTCGAAGTGGTCCTTGATTAAGCTGCATTTGTTATGGTTAGTCTTAAACCCCATCTTTTTCTAAGACCATGTACTTTTCTACTATACACATGAATTCCTCGAGAGATTTAAGGTAGTTTAAGGTAATGGCCTAGAATAACTTACCTTTTGGGGTTAACTCTAATGATGAGGGCCTATAATGTAACCCCTTTATCTAACTTGAGGACTTAGAGCTTGGCCTAGTTAAAGCGCTCCAAGTAGGATTGGAATGTCCTATTGGACCATTGCTTGATATTCTAAAGTATGGAGGAGTCCTTGTACAATACCTTATTGTTGAAAAGCGCTGCTAAAACTTCGTGGTCAACTTATTGAAGCAGCTATTCAAGATATTCAACAAAGTATTAAACCAAAGGAGCATGGCATTCGTCAACATGTTAGGGAAGGGCTTACATACGACAATGTTTAAGAAGTTGTAGATACTCATCATTGTATGGAAGTGGATGAAATGGTCATTGATGTTACCCAAACCATTGTAACTACTTAGGTGTAGGGGCCTAACACCTTGTTGGAGCACCTCCTTGAGTATAACAAAAATGAAGGGGCTCCTCATTATGCTTTGTTATGAAACACAAGCCAAGACTTGGCTTTGTTTTTGTCGTACATGTTGGAAGCACAATGAATGTGTTCATCCAACTCTTAGGCATTCATGTCCATGAGTGGCTCCTAAGAGCATCCTAGAGAGAGCTCTTTAAGTACTAAACTTATGCTAGATTGCTCACCCGACATGTGTACCTTACCACTATTACTCTTTGATCAATTGTGAAGGTCCTTGAGAAGATGACGGTTAAGTTAAATATGCTTACGTAGGTGCCTTACGTTTGCAATAGGTGCCAAAGTGGATCTTATGCTTTGATTGCTTAGTCTTGTAGACAAGCTGACTATGGCTTCTTCTTGGCAATGTTTCTCTTGCACCTCTTTTAGGGTAGCTACTTCCCCATGGAGAGTAGCATTGGATTCTTGAGTTTGGTGGCTTTCTTCAATCATTTAGTGAAAGATCAGCCTGAGTTGCTATAGCTCATAAGCTAAGTTGATTGGAGCAAGTAGAGTGGATAAACGTAGTGGTGGTGGTGATGACTTGCCACTATCAACTTGTTGAGATGCTTAAGGATGTGTATTCTTTCTTATTATCATGTTTTGAGTGGCTTTGCTTAAAGCAGTGGGCACCAAATAGTGATAGTAGAATCACAAATAGTTGAATGAAGGTTGCTTTGTGTAGCTTAACTTCCTTACTTGACAAAAGACTTGAAAAAAGCCCTTGGTGGTTGTATTGTTTGGGGCCCTTTGATGATTATGTTACAGGAAATATTAAAACGAGAGAGTAAGAGAATGTGTTTGGGTGTTTGAGAGTGTTTTAGAAAGTGTTTCAAGAGTGCCTAGGGTATTGAGGAGTGAAGTAAGTGAAGAGAGAGAAGAGATCCTATACCTTTGGCTCAGGCCAAGGAGCTTACCTATAAAGGAAACATGTTGTCTTGGGGTTTGGTCATACATAGTGTTTGCATAAGACATGTGCTGTAAGGGGGATAGAACAATCTTGTGGCTTAGTTGGCTATGAACATACTATTGGTTATGTTTGGATCTTGGGATGCTGACATGACTAGAGTTGTAGGCGTATCAACCGTACCACAGATGTTAGAAGGCCATTAATGAAGAGAGAGAGAGAGAGAGAGAGAGAGAGAGAGAGAGAGAGAGAGAGAGAGAGAGAGGTGAGAAGTGAGAGCGTTATGGGCATTGAGCTACATGTTGAATGCCTAATGCATGCTAAGGAGGATGGAGATAGTCTTGGCATGAGTAGTTGTGTCAAGCTCTTTGAGGATTACGAGGTGCTTGGGGTGGCTTAAGCAGATCAAGTTAGCTTATAGAAGGATAAGGTAGGGTAAGGTACTTGAGGTGTCAAGGTGCTTGGGATGGCTCGAGCAAGTCATGCATGGTTGGGCCCATGCTTGTTAGATGAGGCTGGGCTCTTTATATTAGGGAGCTACTTAAGGGTACTCGAATAAGTTGAGGCATGTAGATTAGACCTTGGGAGGCTAAGCTTAAAATGGCCTATCAACAGGTTTAATTTGGAGAAAAAACCAAACCCAATTGAACCATACTCACTTCCGTGCTTATTTGTTAAGGCATTATGATAAGAAGTTATTAGACTCTAGCAATCTTGCTTTTGGACCTCTTTTGTCATCATAATTCCAAAAACTAACACAGTAGCTAGGTTTAGTAATACATATATAAACGATAATTCATTTTCAATAAGGCAATGCTATTGATATTTTTTCCATAAATTTTGGAACTTTATTTATTAAAATCATAATTTTGAAAATTAAAATCACATATGAAAATGATGTAAACTGGCTTTCGTTGGTCAACATATGTTAAAGCCTAGTTCTGATTTTCAAATCCTTTACTATCAATTATACATTTTATCTATTTATATTAAACGAATAAGAAATATTTGATTCTTACTTATTCTAAGCCAATAGCCACTAATATCATTCTATGTTTACTCTCAATACCACAACTCTTCAAAATAGCCCATTTCTTTACACTTATTTGGCATGGCATGTTTACATACTACCAAATGGCAAAAGGAACTACCATATCTTCACAATTAAACTCCATTTGCCTCAACAACACATATTGCCAACCGCCAAATGAAAACTAACTTATTCGCAACATTCAATCTTCTTCATCTTCTTTAAACATTTTTCCTACCATCACCATTTTTTTTTAATCTCTTCAACAACATCAAATCCACCCATTTCATCATCCGTCTCTAGCTCATTTGCTAGTTTTAGGTGATTTTGTTTCTTTTCATTTTGTTATTTTAATCAAGGGTTTCACTTTGTTGTAATAAGAGAGTTTTGTCGATACATTCGTTTTACCATCAAGAAGTAACCTAGAGCGTTTGTATCGTGTCATCAACATAATTGCATTTATTTATGGGGTTACATCAAGTAAAATTAAATCCTAGCCCACTCATAGAGCGAGTGACAATAATGCAGTTACAAGTTATACATGACTTTATTGTTCTTTCAATTGGTCTGCTGGTATGCTTATATTCTAATTAAACAGCCTATTATCATACAGGAACAAAAGGTTCTAGTTCCAGAGAATTGAAAGGACAAGAAGAGCTTTCAGTTGATAACTGTAAGTTTCTCTGTTGCAAACACTCTGAATAACATATTTGTCTAGATGTTAATATATGTGGGACTTTTTAACTTCAAAAGTGATGGTGGACTTGGATTTTTGAAGTTTTAAAAGTTTTTCAAATTTGAAAATTTCCATCTTAATGAGAGCCCGACGAACTCTTTTTTCATTAACGACGAAAATTTGATAAATTTGTTTGTTAGCTTTTTAAGAGAGTGCTGAATTTTGGGAGTGTTTAGGACGATAGTAATTTACTACAGTCCATAAGGCAAGTAGATTTTCTATTTGATATTTTGGAAATTTAGATACTATATTATTGTGACTCGGGATCTTCTAAAATATGTTATCAGGACTAATATATGTTTTCTTCTTATTATGATCTTCATGATTTGAATATCGACATGCAAGAACAGAGGAATAAAACTGAAATTTGGGATGGAGAATTTCCACAACTACAAAAATTGTTGGAAAATCATTAGTTCTGTGTTTCCCAATTTTCTTTTATAATTTTGTTGTTGAGATTGATTTAGTGAATTTTATTTTTATAACCTGATGTGATTTATGCTCTCGGTAAAGAGAGTTTGGTCCATACAAATTAGTTGTAGATATTTTTTTTTTTAACTATAATAAGGTAGTAAGTTTATTGAGTGAAAGTTTAACAAGATAAGATAATTTGCAATTTCAATTGTTTAGCTTATATACACCATTCAGTAGATAAAATGAGCTGGACTATATATACACATGTACATTAATTATGAAATGTTGATGGTACTTATTTAAGAAATACTAATGGTTGTATCATTATGCTTTGTTGAATAATTTGTTAATTTGGAATAACTTTTATTCTCTTTTCATGCCTCATAAAACAAGTTATGCTTAATCCATATTTTTACTTTGGAACAATTACCTAACTTCAGTTGCAACGACTACTTCGAAAGAGTAATTTCCTAGCTTCTTTAATTGCCATACGTTGCAAGACAAAATTAATTTGAATCCCCTTTTATTTGCGATCATTGTTTGTTTAGTGGCATTGAATTTGACATATTCTTCATCTGTCCCATTTGATTTGGTTGTGTATCTTTAATGCTCTTTCATGAAGTTTTTGGTGAAAAATTTTCACCGAACTATGAATAGTTCTTTTATATCGAAGTGTAAATGAACTTGGAGTTTGTTCTTTTCTTTTCTCAGGTGGTTGTGGTAAAACACTAGGTGAAATCAGGTTCCTAAATATTTGTTCGTCGCTTACAAAGAAGCTTTGTTTCAATTAGCAAGATTAGTGTCCCAGTGGAGAAGTTGAAGACTGGCGTATACTAATCTATATCTAAGCTTTTCATTTAAGGCTCTTTATTAACCGTAGACCTTAGAGATATTTGGTTATGTAATTTGAAGATATTTATGATTACTCCTCAATGCACTTCTTCTACGATTGGTTCAACCTTTCTTTTCCTTTTACTTTTGCATTGGTTTTTGTATTATATTCCATGCATCAAGAATTTTGATAACAGAAAAATTACCATACACTTTATAGCTTTAGTTGGAGGCATTCTATACGGATTTATAGACGGCAATCTTTCATATAGATGATCATATGTGAAATTTGAGAAAATGATGAATATGAGGTCTAATTGTTCAATTTAAATATCTTGATATACTAGTAATAATGTTCTTTATAAACTTTTTCAACATTTTTGCTTTATTCCTCTATCTATTTGCTTCAATACAATACATGAGCATGTAAAAAGAAAAGAAACATTATAAAAAACAAATCAGCCTAACAAAATAAAGAAGTTTCAGCATTAATACTTCTTCCTTTTTTTCTTTTACTTGCAATTGTTTAACATTATACAATTTATGCAAACATTTTTTAATTCTTGTATGTAATTAACTATATAATTATTTTGCAATTAATGTTTTGCAAATTAGATTTTATTAAATTTACACATGCAACGTTGGTATTGCGTCCATTAGTAAGAAATAAAATGAATAAATTAAAAAGAAACTATTTTAGTATTCAATCTTTTTAACAAATATATTTGGATTATCCGTTACCATTTTCCTTCGGAGATTACGGAATCCGGTTGTCGCTTCTTTAGTAGAAAAAATAATGGTGGCGTTAATCAGGCCAATAAAGAGTACAGTCTACAGAAAGGCCAGGGCCAATGAAGTAAAAAGATGCGGCCGCTAAATGTCCATATGCGAATAATCCTAGACATAATCCAAGAAAGAATCGATGAAGCATTCATAGTCCTCCACCGGCATCCACTTCCCGCCAACGGAGGATATCTCGAAAACCATATCATCACAAGAAACATACAAGTTGAATGCAAATATCCACCAATTACCTACTATCCCCAGTCTCCGTTTGGCTACGAATTCAACGCCAACAGTAACCCTCTTCCGGCTCCGCATGTCTAGGCTTGGAGTCGAGTAATTGCTTGATGATGTGAAAGTTACCTGTTTAAGACGTCCAACGATGAAGGAGTCGATAGGAATATAGGTGGACATGAGATGCCGGTTATAGTAAATGTTTAACTTTAGGTGCAGGTGTTTGACATAAACAAATGGGCTACGGTTTTTGATACGTAAGACAAAATCACCATGGATGGTCGTCGTATTAGCTTCCTGGGACAAAGAAAGGGAAGACCCTAAATCAACGTAGACATCGGGCACGGCGGTGGCGTGTAAGATCAAACCGATAAATAGGAGGAAGAGAATGCATCCGGCCAACACCAGAGGGACAATGATGAAAAATGGTGCGGTTGCCCTCCACCACCGGAGATGCCACCACTTTGGGCTCCGATTGGGAGTGCAAGCATCGGGAAGAGGCTGGTCCGTCATTATAGATATTAAACTATACGTAGCTTTAGGGGAGATTAGAGATTTCAGTGCAGCAGTGTGAGAGCTTATCTCTCTATATAATCCATGACATGGCAGTAATCTGGGCAGGCAGGCCAGATATGTCCCCCTCGGGTGGGTTCACTGTTCATCCAAGTTTATAGGTTCTTCGACCTTTTGCTACAAGGACCTGGCATGAACACGTGCGCCTCCATAGGAATGTTTCTTCGTTTGTTTTTTTCCCCTCTTCGAATTTGGATTGGTTGAATAGTATTTTGGGACTCTAAAGATTTTTATAAAAATGTTAAAAGAACTTTTGTAAAGAAATTTATTGATAAAGTTGTGAGTTTATTGAGAGAAGAGTTTTTTAATATATTAATATATTATTTAGAGACATGAAATGATTTTCTTATTATTATACATAATCTTATATTAACATTACAAGCAACAACCATTATATAGGAGGAGGATCCATGGAAAGTGCTAGACAAGCAAGTTATCAAAGAGGATAGATCAGGAAGTGAAATGTAAATATAGCTTAAGTTGGGTGTAATTTAGTTTGGCTTGGTTTTATTTCTCAATTAAACCAAATTACCAAACCATAAACATGTTGCTTAGTTTTTTATAACTTTGAAGCAAACCATACAATTTGGATTAGGTAAATTTTCAAACCATAAAATTTTGGTTTGATTTATGAATCTGATTGTATCTTTTAATTTAGAAAGTATATTTGTGTAACATATGATTTAATATAAAAGTATGGAATTTATTTTATAAGTATTAGTAATTGAGATTAATGAAATTAATATTCATATGATTAAAGAATTTTAAATGTTTATTGATAGCTAATTTGATTTATAAAAATAGCATATAATATAAATTTTGAGTCAAAATATATATATAATATATTATGGTTATAAAAGTTTCAATACATATACATTAAAAATTCTTTTAATTACTATATTACAATAAAAAAAATCTTTAATTGCTAGTAAAATAATACTATATTTTTCACAAAATAGTTTGAACTCGATTTTATAGGTTGGTTGGATTTTTCCTTCTTTACCACATAAATTTTTTGGTTGATTCGAATTGAAAAATTTTAAAACTAAATTACAAGAAAAAACATATTTTCAATTTGATTTAGTTTGGCTTATGGATTAATTTGGTTTAATCGGTTTTTTTTTCCACCCTTAATATTAAATTTTAATCATTATATGTATGTTGGATAATTTGCATTTGAAAATGGATCATCTTCATATACATTCCTCAAGTTCTCTTAATTATTACGTGTAATCAACGGTTAAAATTATAAAGAATATGATAATATCATGATGATATTACATAATATTGTGTGATACCCTAGAATTTAAGGGTAATGCAACTTGCCACTTTTCTCTAGTTTTTTAATGACACATTAAGTCTCTAAGACTAATTATAATCTCTAAAATTACTTATAGTAACCTCTTATCAAGTATATAGAATAACAGTTCTAAAAAAAAATCAATTCGAGTGACTCACGAGTAAGTTACTTTAACCATAGACATGGTTACATAACTAGACATTGATCTTTTATAACATACAAAATTGATTGCATCTCTTTTTTAACCTAATAACAGCAATTTCCATACATATCATAAACTTATCAAATCGGCCAACAGTTGTGAAAATAAAAAAATGAGTTGAACCTTAATACGTGATGCATAAGTACATACGAATGCCAAGCTGAGTAACACATATGCACATAATGCAAATTATATCCTTTATAAAGCAAACAGTAAATTAATTATTTTTAATTTAAGCTGATAACCAACAAAGTGGTACTTATGACCCCCCTCCCCCACCATGATCTTTATTTACTTACATAGGTGGATATAAATATATGTTCTCCTTTAAGTTCTTTATGCTCAAGTTCAGAGTTTAGAGACCATAAAACCTAGAATTTTAGCTATGTTATCCTATATGAAAGTTCACTAAGAAAACCTTGAATATGATTAGTAGTTGATCCTTTAAGGAATTGCCACTATAGCCCCTTAGAGTGAGCGAGTCAACCATAATCAGGAAATCATTCATTTAAGTCGAATATAAATTAGTCTGGTTAATTCATTAGATCCTAATAAGCATAAGAAAATAATCAAGAACCACATACTTAAGAAGCCGAGCCAAACCCAATCGCAAGCCTTGAATCAAGTGAACTAAAGAAACCGATAACAAGAACCTTATCAATAGAATGACAAGTTCATCTTAGTTTAGTTCTTAATTCAATACTAACTAAGTTTCTAGGAAAGCTTAACCCAACTCATCTCACACTTCTCCACATCTCAAAAATCCTACGACCCTAAAGATTTAGAGATCCTAGGAAGACTAAGCAAGGTTTAGATCTTTATGAAGAGAGGTTGAGTGAAATGCTTACAAGAATTGAAGGAACTCAAAGGATACCCTCTTCTCAGTTAAACTTCCAATTTTCTTGGCTCAACACCACCTAGAGGCATATTAAGACCTTAAACAGTTTAACCTTCTAAGGGTTGAGATAACTTGAGAAGATTAGATTTTTTAAGAAAGGAATAATTAATAAATTTTGGAATGAAAGACGAGAATCTAATTGAAAGGAATTCTCGAAAACAAAGTTCCAGGTGAAGTACCCAATTCAACTTAACTCAATATAACCTAAAGGCAAGTTAAAGTCCTTACATAATCTAAGCTTTTAAGGGCTGAAATACTATAAAAGATTATAGAATTAGGTATTTTGGATGTGTATAACACTTGGATGAGGGTTTAGAGTAGGAAGAATTAAGGAACAACAAGATGGGGGGAGGGGGGGGGGCTAAACTGAGCATAACATTTAGGTGCTAAGCTTCTAGTCAAGATGGTGACATTAGCCTCCAGGTGCTTTTGCGAATGTTGTCTAGATGCCATGTACCGAGCCAATAGCAACAATTTTATTTTGACTTCAATTTCTATTGCATAAACCCTAAGCCCTTTAATACATCTCCAAGGTTGGACACATGAAGAGACATCATAACAAGCAAGAATAAGGAAATAAAATGGGGGTTTTAGCAAATCCATGAGTTATCTAATTGGATATGATGTACCAATAAGATCCTACATAACCTATAATTCATCGGATATAATATATCGATCTGAACTGAAGGGTCACTTATCACTATTCTTTACTAAAGAGAATAGATAAGAGTTGAAGAGTGATGAGAACACTAAGGTTGCTCAAAGGATGCTTGAATAATCTAATATTGATTAGTTGATTGTCTGTATACAAGAAAACGAGGGTTTATATACCCATTCACTAGGGTTACTTTACACATATGAAAAAATAAAAGGGTATTCTATAATTAGGTTACATGAAACTTACTAAAATGGGGAAAAAGAGAAAGAATATTCAGCGTGAAAAAGTGAAGAATCCTTTTAGAAAGATCATGCTCGAAGACACGTGTCATGTGGTGGATGGGAATTAGGACTACGATATAAAGTAGACGAAACATAAAATGCTAACAGTCAGGGGCTAGCCTGATTTGGACTAGGCCGAGGACCAATTAGTTCTTCTGAAGAGAAGTTAACTCGATTTAGAATCAGGTGCTTGTGGTTGGATTGGGAGCTTACCTTGACTATTCTTGGGCCATCTTCTAAGATGAAGGATTACTGTTGAACAGGGGTAGATTTAACATTAGTAAGGATCTGATAGTTAGGTCGGTAAGAGACTTGATTAAGATAGGAATTCCCATCTCAACCATAGATTAGAGCTAATATCCTTTGAGCGAGTCCTTAGAGTCCTCTAGCTCAACTATGCATGATTAGTCTAAAGGGTTTATTCCTATCATTTGCTTGGGGCTCAGAAAGATTTGTCCTCAAATCTGGAGTGGTTTCTGCTCTTTCTTCTAGGGCACTTGCAGGGTCTTCTATTGGTTGGTGCGAAATCAAGTCAAACATATTGAAGGTGGAGGAAACACCATAGTCATCAGGCAACTTGATCTAGTAAGCATTATGGTTGATCTTTTTTAGGACCTTGAATGGACTATCTGCTTGAGGAGATAGTTTGTTCTGTTTTAAGTATGGGCATTGCTCTCAACCGAGGTAAATCTATACTAAGTCTCTTGGCTGGAAAGAAACAGTTTGGTAGCCTCAGCTGCTTATCTCTTGTTGTCTCTGATTGAACTTAGCAATCTTCTTAGTTACAAACTTGTGTAGCTCTTACAACACTTGGGCTTGGTTAGCTTTGGATCGGCTCTCTTTAGCAACTACTAGGGTGCTAACCATGTCTAAGGGAATTGTTGTATTAAGGCCATAGACAACCTCTAATGGAGTCTTCTTGGTGGTGTTATGGATAATTTAGTTGTATGTAAACTCCACAACTAGTAAGCTTAGATCCTAATCTCTCAAGTTCTTTTTCATAACAGCTCTAAGTAAATTACCTAGCATCTTGTTCACCACTGTAGTTTGGCTATCGATTTAAGTGTGCCTACTGGAGTTGAATATGAGTTTAGTTCCAAGTCTTCTCCAAAGAGTCTTCTAAAAATAGCTCAAGAATTTTGTATCTCAATTTGAGACAATAGTCTTCGGTGTCCCATATAGTTAGATAACTTCTTGCAAAAATAAATTAGCAATAAATAGAGCATCATTAATTCGATGGTATGGGATGAAGTATGCCATTTTGCTGAAGCTATCTACAACAACAAATATAAAATCTTTTCCTTCAGATGTCCGAGGTAATCCTAGAACAAAGTCTATACTGAGGTTGGTCTAAGGTAAGGTTAGCATCGGCAAGGGCATGTACTCTTTATGGGCCTCTTTGTTCCCCTTAGCTCGCTTGCACACCTCACAATAATCAACTATTTTATGGAAATCCTTAGCCAAACCAGGCCAATAAAAGTTTTCCCTTAACAGAATGACTATCTTGGTTTCCCCAAAATGACCAAATGACCAAATAATCTTTCGCTATGAGGTTCCTTGACTAATACCTTATGCGTAGAGAGGTTTAGAATACATAGTCTGTGATCCTTAAACAGATAGGCATCCTTAAGATAGTATCCTCCAACAACTAGTCCTTCTCAACACTGTCCAACAATGGGACTAAAGTGAGTGTCATTAGCATATTGCTTAGTGATAAGTCAGAATCTTAATAATTTTATTTACAAAGTGGTCAATAAAGTTTTCCATTGTGACAGAGTGTTAGTGACCACATTTGCGCTTCCTTTCTTATACCAAATGACATACGAGATCCCTTCCATAAACTCTAACTACTTAGCTTGTCTCTTTAAGAGTTTGTTCTGACTCTCAAGATGCTTCAATGATTTATGATCAGTGTAAATAACAAACTCTCGAGATAGCAAATAGTGTTGCTAAATAGTGAGGGCTCGGAAAAGGGAGTACAACTCCTTCTTGTACACAAAATAGTTCTAGGCAGGATCATTAGGTTTCTCATTATGGTAGGTGATGGGTTATTGATCCTACAATAGGACAGCACCAATTCTAACTTCTAATGCTTCTCATTCTAATTTAAAGGGCTTATCAAAATCTAGCAGTAACAAGATAGGTGCCAAAGTAAGCTTTTCCTTGATTTTTTTAAAGCTTTGTTCAGCTCGATCATTCTACTTAAATCCTTTACTCTTCTTTGTCAGTTTGGTTAATGGGGCGGCTATTGTGCGGAAGTCCTTAAAAAATCGCCTATAGAAAGAAGCTAAGCCATTAAAACTTCGGACCTTAGTGACATTTTTCAGCATTAGCCATTCTAAAATAGCTCGAATCTTTTTCTCATCTACTTGGATCCCTTCCCCTGACACTACAAACCTTAAGAAAATCACCCCATTCTAATAGAACGTATATTTTTCATATTCTTATACAACTTCTCAGTTCATAAAATATCAAATATGTTATGGAGATATTGAACATGGCAGTTCAAGTCGGCACTATATACCAGTATGTCATTAAAATACGTGACCATATATCTTCTGATCAGAAGGCGTAACACATGGTTTATTAACCTCATGAACATGCTTAGTCCATTAGTAAGTTTGAACGGCATAACTAACTATTCGTAGAGTCCGTACCTAGTTTTGAAGGCAGCTTCCACTCATCTTCTGGTCTCATACGAATTTGGTGGTAACCACTTTGTAGATCAATTTTTGAAAACATCTTGGCACCATGAAGCTCATCCAGCATATCATCAAGTCTTGGTATCGGATATCTATACTTAATAGTAATCCGGTTGATTGCTCAACTATTGATGCATATACACCATGAACCATTTTTCTTCAGAACGAGCAGAGCCAATATCGCATAAAGGCTCATGCTCTCCTCCACATACTCTCACTTTATGAGCTCATCGACTTGCTTCTTCAGCTCGGTTGCCTACTTAGGGTTCATTCTGTATATAGGTCTTCACTAGGGTAGTGCCTGGCTGTAGATCTATATAGTGCTCTATGTCTCGGATTAGAGGCAATCTTCTTGGCAATTCTTTGGGAAACAAGTTGGAAAACTCATGTAATAGGCTTTGGATCTCTTTTGGATCTTTCTTTAATTCTCTCATCTCCAATAGTCTCCTAACCAATAGGAACATGGGTTCATCGGTCTTCTCAGCAAATCGGATCTCTTTCAACTCATAACTAAGGTCTTTTTCTTACTGGCTTGGGTGAGCTAATTATGGGTCTCACTCACTTGAGATGAGGTCATGGGTTGCAATATAATTTTCCTTCCATCCTTAACAAAGGCATAGGTGTTCTTATCTCATCATGAGTAACACGTTAGTCAAACATCCAAGGTTATCTAAGTAGCAAATGTAAAGCTCCCATGGAGACAATATCATAAACTACTTTGTCCCTATACACACTCTCAACATTGAACGGTACAATCACTTATTCAATCACATGCAAAGCACCCTCATCATGAAGCTAATATAGCTTGTAAGGTTAGGAATACTTTGAGGTTGGTAGACCCAACCTCTATATAAAGGATTGTGCAATTACGTTAGTACAACTTTCTCTGTCCACTATAATGGTGTACAATTGTCCCTTAATGGTACATTTATTATAGAATAGATTTTCCTTCTAATCTTCCTTAGAGCTTAGTAGGGAGCTTAATACTAGTCTTAGAAATAGGGTCATTACTTCTCCCTAGTCAGGATAAATACAGGTCTCTTCCTCCTCCATGGTTTTTACGTTTTGAACATCCTTTTCCTCCTTAAGCTCACTCTCATTGGTACTATCTACTACATCTCATTGGTACTATCTACTACATCTCCTTGGAGCATCATGACATGTCGATTAGGGCACTTAGCAGCCACGTGTCTAAAGACTAAGCATTTAAAGTACTTCACCTCGCTAGTCTTCCGTCTAGAGGTTTATCCTTTCTCAAATGTCCTTAGGGTCAGCTTGGCCTCAATTCAGCTTGATTGTCCTGCTTGGCTATGCTGATCTACTCAGCTTTCATCAAATTTGTCATTCCTTTCCTCAGCATGGTATGGCCTCCTCGGCTCGGCTTGGCTTGAATAGGTTGATGTCATATAGGGACTTGAGAGAATGTTATCCTAGGTTGGCTTGGAACACTTCTCCTTTGCTTTTCAATTCTCTGTATTATCTTGATCGCCTCTTTTAAGGTATAAAATCTTTTCACTTCTACAATATTGTGAATCTCATACTTGAGCCTAAAAATGAACCTCGATATTGTACAGGCATAAGCATCGAGAACTCTCTTACATAGTCATCAACAGATCGGCTTCCTTGGCGAAGCTTTTGCAACTTTGCAAATGTATCTTACAAGTAAGTCTCGAGTATAAATCTTCCTTTTAATAATCTTTTCATTTCATCCTAGGTTCTAACACCTTGTCTTCTATCCTTTGCTTTGGCTGTGTTTAGATTTTTCCAGCACATTGTAGCATACCCAGTAAGCTCCAGTGTAGTGAGTCAAACTTTGGCAGCATTTGTATACCCATCACAGTTAAATACCTCCTCAACCTTCTCTTCCCACTCTAAGTATTCATCGGCATCTCTACTTCTACTAAAGAGTGGAATTTGAACCTTAACATTATCTAGTCCTCGAGGAGCTTAGCGTCTTCATCCCTATGCTTGGTAATAGTCAACTTCTTCTTCTTCTTCCCCAAACTTTTTAACATCCAACTTCTTATCATCTTCTTAGATCTTCTCTAACTCCAGTCTTGGTTTAGTAGCTATTCTAGCTTGAGGGGATTGAATTGGGTGATAGGCTCAATCGGCTTGGCCATAACCCCTCTCTTGAATATTTTCAAGTATATTTTGTAGAGGTATATCTTGGGGTTGTTGCCTATTAACTTGCATTGCTGTGATTAGACTTTTAACAAAGTTTATGAGTCTGTCGAGTTTATCGTCAATGAACCCTGAGGTGTTTCTACTGTAATGACTATGACCAGGTTAAGCACTACTACTTCGGTCACCAATAACACCTTAAACACTTGAATCTGACATAGTACAATACTTTTCGTACAGATTGCCAATTTATTAACAACTTTTAATACCCAATAGTTACTCAAACAAAATAGGAATAACTTGCTTTGTTTTCGCAATGGAAAACAAAGTAATAATGGAACCACACTTGCTATGACATAATGTACTGTAGTAGCTATGGAAGGGATATAGCAGTTACTAACAATAAAGCGAACCAAAACTTCACTGTAGCTTTACACATTCCCTCTTGAAACTATGCTTTAATACTAGTGAAGCTGATATAACTCTAGAGTCGAACATATGGAGAGGCACGATAACTAGCAAGAATAAGGAAATAAAATGGGGGGTTTTAGCAAATCCGTGAGCTATCTAATTGGATATGATGCACCAATAAGATTCTACATGGCCTATAATCTATTGGATATGATATACTGGTATGAACTAAAGGGTCACTCACTACAACTCATTGCTAAAAGGAATAGATAAGAGTTGAAGAGTAATGAGAACACTAAGGTTGCTCAAAGGATGCTTGAATAATCTGATATTGATTAGTTGATTGTTTACATACAATAAAATGATGGTTTATATACCTATCTACTAGGATTACTTTATACGTATAAAAAGACAAAAGAGTATTCTACAATTAAGTTACATGAAACTTACTAAAATGAGGTAAAAGAGATAAAGAATATTAAGTGCGAAAAAATGAAGAATCCTTTTAGAATGATCATGCCAAAAGACACATGTCATGTGGTAGATGGGAGTTAGGACTATGATATAAAGTAGAAAAAATAGAAAGTGTTAGCAGTTAGGGGTTGGCTTGATTTGGACCAGGCTAGGGACCAATTAGTTCTTTTGAAGAGAAGTTAGCTCGATTCGAGGTTGGATGCCTATGGTCAGATCGGGAGCTTGCCTCAGTTATTCTTAGGCCATCTTTTGGGATAAAGCATTACTATTGAATAAGAGCAAATTTGACACAAGTAAGGATCTGATAGTTAGGTTAGTAGGAGACCAGCTTCGAATAGGAATTCCCGTTTCGGCTATGGATTAGAGCTAGTATCTTCCAAGCGAGTCTTTGGAGTCCTCTAGCTTAACTATGCATGATTGGTCCAAGGGGTTGATTCCTATCACTCTTCTTATACGAATTCCCCCACATTCTAGGTTATTTGTCCTCCGGAGTACCTAATCCAACAAGCTACAAATCTCAACTTAAAACTACAAACCCACATCAAGAAGTGTTTAGTCACAACTCCATTTCAACACCAAAATCCACCACTTAAGGAAGTAAAGAACAAGAGGAAAGATGTGAGAAACTTACTTAAGAGAGAGAGCATGAGCTTGAAATCTAAAGGCAAGATGAAAAGAAGGCTTGAGCTGCAACCTCATACAAGGATAAATTCGGATTACTAAAGGAACCATGGAAAACTTCATTAAAATGTTGATTTTTCAACAAGGAAATGATTAGAGATGGGACTTAGAGGATTATCTTACCTTAGGACTTGATTTTGTACAAATTTTCTTAAAGTTTGAGTGTTCAAAAGCTCTCAGTAGCTAGTTTTAGAAGAGGTTTATGAGAAGAAGGATTAGAATAGATGAATGAAAGCTTAGGGTTTTAGAATGGAACAGTGGTACTTGAAAATGAATGAAAAGGTAGGGTTTTTGAAAGTTTTGGAATACCCAAAATACCTTTAGTTTTGAGAGAAACTTTTTCAGCATATTACATATTGCAAAAATATAAATAATTTTAAGTATTAATCTGTAAATTAAGGAAAATTAAGGGAAGAATGAATGGAAATGATCCATATATGATATGGATATTCTCTCTCTTTTCATTTTGAAGTATTATTTTATTATTTTGGATTTGAATACGTGTGTTTTGATCATCATGTTGCAAGAATAACATATAAAGCATTTAGGATGTTGTTGCATACTTGTATTTGATTTTAACTGACCAAGAGGTAAGACCTTGTCTCTTTGGGAAGCCGATCTATTCTTTTTGGATTTTACTAATTACTTCCCTTGATGATTGAAATTGTGAGGAAATTACTAATACTATAAGATAATTTAAGAGTATAAATAATTTCACCCATTAATTTTAAAATTGAGAAAATTAATAAAAGTTGAATTGAAGAGGTTTTGGATTCATATAAAGTAATGTTTATGTACTAGGCAGATATACTCATCGCTACCGTTGACAACCATACAAAATAAAGTAATGTGAAGTGCGAGAAGAATATTGACCGTACCATGCAAGATTTGTTGTTAGTACAATTTCGGCATTCCAATTAATTGCATCCCGAGACCCTTCTTTCCTTACTTGTTGTGAAAGATGTAGTTGGAAGAAAAACATATTTTACAAAAAAAGCAAATACATTAATGGATGTTTGAGCCCTTACTAAGATTTTTAAGTATAAACTTTACATTACATGCTTTCATAAAAGTAGGTGAATGAAAAAGTTATAAGAAAAAAGAATAATTTAGTACTTTCTTATATATAAAGTATTATTATGCCATGTACACGATCTCATATTTAACAACTTCTTCATTTGATAGCAGCTTTATTTTTCCATGAGGAAAGAAAAGCAAAGCAAACCTCAATACTCAAAATCCCTGAAAGCCATTTCGCATGTATAAAAGTATAAAGAAGAGCAAAACATGCCCTAAAACGTGTGATCTCATACATTCGAAAAAAAACTTCTGAGGTCATATGATATTATGATATTAGTTGAAAGCTCAAACTATACACATATAAGGCAAGAGTTATACACATGGCATAGCATAATTGAGTCATAATCACTTTCGTATATTTTTCATGCCACATTTTGTGATGTCTCACATTTTCCTATCTTAATTAGGTCCTTTGTCTTTTCATGTCCTCCTGTTGTGCTGTGTCACCACCAGTCTGCCTTTAAATACTTCAAACACCACCAATGCTTTTCCTAAAAAACTTGTGTCCTCTATAAAACGTCAAAGAGGCAGGAAAAAGAGGTGAATGTTGGAGTCAAAATGACAAGAAGGAAAGCTTCAGTACTTTTCCCTTTGATGGTTATGGGGCTGGCTAGCAATATGATTGTGTCTAATGTAAATGGAGACAGCCCGAATGTGGCAGGTCACTATCGTGACCAATTGAAGAAGTCGCAACATATTTAGACATTGATTCTCAGCACTAGTTCTGTTTCTCTTCCACCTTCCTCCGTTGTCTCCTGTTCGCCAACCAGTACAGTTCGCTGTTAGGATTAGAGATTTAATCCTCTAAACTTAAAATCACTAGGAACGACACACGTGTAAAATTAAAGCATAAAATAAAATAAAATTTGGAAGCATACTTGAATCCATATGATTGGTCTTTGGTCTTTTAAGTCTATCACATGAATTCTTAAGTTATTGATTCTTGTTTGACTTTATATTAAATTATACAATTACTATTTAATAACAAATAGAAGGTCATATCATTAAAATAAACCCAACAATTACTATTTAATAACACATATAAGGCCATATCATTAAAATAAACCCAATTATTTCATAAACCCACTTGGGATAAATGTGTAATTTTATAATTGTGTATAAATCTTACAAGTACTCAAAATTTTGCTATCATTTCTAAATGCATTTTCATATAATTCAATCCATCAATCATATCAATAAAGGACCAACTCTAGATATATTGTAACCAACCCTTCAAGAGAAAGCCCTTACATTCATCTATTGTAACTCAAGATTAAAATGAGCTGTAAGTGTCGTTATAATTTTTAAAGAGTCTTTCGATAAAACCGATAAAAAAAATCTCTTTATAATTAACACCTTTCTTTTGTGTGAAGCCCTTTGCAACAAGACGTACCTTTCTATATTTCCTTTTTAATCCTTTTTGGTTTTAAATATTCATTTATAACCAATTGGTTTTGCCCTATGGAGCAATTGAACAAGTTCCTATACGTTATTGTTTTCATGGATTTCAATTTCTCCTTTATGACATCTGTCCACTTTTAAGAATCAAGACTGATGTCCGAAGAGAATAATGCAAAATTGCTATAAGTTTAGAATTGGTTTTGTAATTTTTCCTTACAAATATTATGTTGTAACTAGACTTTTAAAAGACACAAAATTGGTTTTATTAAATTTAGTTATATAAACTTTGCTACTTAGCTTGGGTTCTATGAGCTTTCAATTTACATAACAAAACTGAATTGTTTAGGGGGCATATGCAAATACTTTTATAGATTTTAATAAAATAGAACCTCTAGAAGTTTAGAATTGGTTTTTGCAAATTTTCCTTACATATATTACATTGTAATTAGACTTTTAAAGAACACAGAGTTGGTTTACTAATTTTAGTTATATAAACTACGCCAATTAACTTAGGTTCCATGAACTTTCAATTAAACGACAAATCTTAATTGTATAAATGATTTGCTTACACATTACATGGGTTATGGAAAATTTGCCTCCTGTTGTTCATAGGTAAAACAAATTAAATTCTTTCCTCAGCAAGAAAACCTTAGTCTATTTCTTGCAAGTCTTGATTTATCGGATTTTCAACAACAACGTCAAAAATTTAGATCTAACTCAACCAAACATCCATGTAGATATCTCGTTTTTCCCCTTCTTTTTATTTTTCAAAATCTTTAGAATAAGATAAAGGATCATAATTTAGTAAAAATGCAAAAAAAAAATAGAAAATTAACAAAGCCTAAAATATAAGAAATTTAGAAAAATAGGAAAAGCACACAAAAATAAGAAATTTAGAAAAAAATTCAAAAAATAGAAAAAATTAGAAAAATATATAGAAAATTGAAAAGTCGCAAAAAATAGAAAAAATTGAAAAAAAAATAGAGGATTTAAGGAATTTAGAAAATAATAAATTTTTAGATATTTTAATAGAATATAATTTTTTTTAATAAAAATAGGGAGAGGATTGCTGGGCTTGAGTTTAGATTTGAATTTAACCCAAGCTGATCTAAGCTATTATACATATGGACAAGACATAGACTAATAGCCTAATGGATAAGTACTTGGGTTTAGATTTGCATTAAGCTTAAGGTTTGGGGTTTGACTCTCATTAAAGGCAGAAAATATCTTTTGCTTTTATTTTTTTTCAATACTTTACATGCTACCACATGTCAAGATATCAATAGGCCATGTGTTTGGTCGTGATATGTGGTACTTTATGATTGACCTTGATAATACATTTTCTTTCCGCTTTTCTTCTCCCCCCTTTCCTTTTCTTTCCTTCCCTTTCTCATTAAAAAATAAAATAAAATAAAATAAACACAGTAATAAGGAGGGAAGGGGTACATTTTTCGAACCACACCATTGAACGTACACTTAACTACCTCGATCTCTCCTTCTTGTTGGCTCCATCCCCCCATCTTGCACATTACAAGGATCCACTGTAGCATATGCCTGCATACACACGGCTTCTGATTCACTACTGTCATCTCTCGACCTATCTCTCTCTTGAAACCAATTGTACACTTACCTCCATAACTATAATACATACCAAAACATACACTGTAAAAGAACTACACACATACATACAATGTCTATCCTTACCCCCATAACATCTCTCAATTGGCCATATACAACACCAAACTAGCCCATATCTCATCTCTCTTGAATAGCATACATCCATAGCAAATTCCACACTTAACCATCTAGAGTACATCACTCTACTGTACATCCATGCATAGTTGTCATCCATAAACCAAAGTCCACTGCAGTAATAAGACCATCTCCAACACACCCTGGGTTAACACCACTTCCCTAACCTAAGCACTACTAAGCCTCGATCACCTTGTCCTCTACTCCATCCTCATTCACGGCAGTACGTCGAACAACTTGTGGCAGCAGTTCACTCCATCCTCATACGCTCCATTGACCATAACCAATAGCCAGCACTCAACCCCTGACCCCTTTTACGATACTATCCCATACTCCATCGATCATGGCTAAGTACAATCGGCTAAGCTTTATTGAGCATCCATACATCCAAGCTTATTACGACACCAATACGTACACCCTGTTTTGCTCATAAACTCTCTCTCGCGTGATCTACCACCATGACAAACACCACCAACCACTACCAACAGCCGAGTTAAGCCATGCTACCCTTGTTAAACCCCCCATCATCAATAAGATACCTATGAAAATGGGTTTACTAGCTTAAAAAAATGCCTGGATCCACTCCAAACACTTCCCTTAGCTGCTATCATTTTGACCCGCATGGAGCCTTAGTCTGACCCAATCTAAACCGACTCGACTCGGTCGACTTGAATTGACTTAATCTAAAGCCTCTATTTTGACTTGCGTTTTTCCCTTGTTCGATCCTTATTTAGCTATTTGTATTGTTTTGCATTTTTTTTATTTATTATTATTTGTATCCATAGGATGTAATTGTAAAAATAAAAAAAAGAGAAGAAAAAGAGAAAAAAAAAGAAGAAAAAAAGAAAAAAAAAGGAAGAAGTATTTAGTTTTATTTTTAATTATTTTCACGTTTTAACCAAAAAATAAAAAAAAATTATAAAAAATAATAATAATAAAGTTATTTTATCACTTAGAAAATCAAATTTCCAAAAATAAATAAAAATAAATTAACAATTTCTAAATTAGGACTATTTTAAAGTTTCCAAAAATAAAACTATAATTAAGACCCTTAGAGAATTTCTTTAAATAAATTAAAATGGGTAAAGAATATAAACCTGACATTTTTTTCAAAACTAAAATCAACTTAACCCATTAAAGTTTTCATGAAATGTATAGAAGTCTGATCTCAAATAATGAGTATATAGGTGTCCGTACGTACGAGGTAACTTAAAATTTAGAAAAAATTTATTTCCTCCATTTGGTAAATAATTGGTTAAATTCTTATTTTATGTAGATAGATATAATTTCAATTATAGCTTGTAAATAAATGTTATTTGAAGGGTATTTTAAAAAACAAAATTAAATTCAGAAGGTTAAAAGTAGTATTCGTTTAGGATTTAAAAAGATAGTTTTTGGATCGAGATCTCTCGTTTTAGAAAATCATTTAAAAATTAATTTTATCGATACACTAATAGATAAATTATAACTAATCCACTTAATTGGTTATAATTTAACTATTTTTCTCGATTTTAGTTGAGTGACAATTTTAATATGTTTTTAAAGTTAAAAAAACTGATTTTTTAGTTAAAAAAACTGATTTTTTTTTTAAGTTTTAATTGAGTGTGAGTATTGAACGGATAGAGTTTATTACCGATAGGTTCAATGAATTCTAACTTATAAAAATTATGAGGAAAAAACTAACCATGACAATCTGCTTTTGTTTACCAAGAACATTGACCTAGAGTTTTCTTTGCCGAAGACCAAAATTGTTGCCCAATTAATAGGCACGTAAAAACTGTTCCTCGAACAAGCAACATGCTTAAGGTAGGCCGACCATGCTTGTGAACCCTGCTAAGAATATGACTTACCCATCCTGTAAGAAGTTGTACGAGTAAAAATCATGAAAAATGACGTCTGTAGAGAATAAGCAATGGTTAGATTACGTTTTCTTAGGCCTTAGTTTAGCTAAAGCTATATAAACTAGGTTTTTGAAATGGTTAAAGAATATTAAGAAGGTAATAATTCAAAATGCAATAATGTTTGGAGGAACGATAGATTATTTTAAATTATTTCAAATGCCAATACTAATAGAGGATAGCTTTTCACATTAAGGATAATTTTATAATATTCTCTCGTTCATCCAGAATGAAATGAATTTTTGACTTTCTTATCTCTTTAATATATTAGAAATGCTCCATCAAAGATAGCTCAATCTCTGGGATTTTCTTTGCTAAAGCTGATCTACGTGGACCCTATTAGAGCTCAGTACCTATGCTATACACATAACACGATTATTATGCTTAGTAGAGTCTAAAGGAACCGGATTTAAATTTAACGGTTCATGACATTGGTTACCTTAGATTGGCGTACATCGACCAAAGCCTTGTAACGGTCAATTGATGCAATACTCCCAACATGCTTATACACGAATGGATCACCAAGAGTAATGTCCTCAGTGGAGCGGCATATTTTGAAACCGAGGGCTTGGACCAATTATCGAGAACTTTGAATAATGGTATATTCCTAATAAGTATGTTACATAGAAAATATAGCGCCTCTGAAGGTAATTATATTCCTCGAGTAAAAATGGTGTTTTTTTTTATCTTTATAATAAAGATTAACTCAAACTTAGTTGCATGGAGGGGTAGTTGTAGGCATCATATTTTTACTCTCTTATAGTTTTAAGTTTCCTTTAGAATAAAGAGAAGGGGCTAAATAAAAAAAAAAAAAACAAAAAATAGAGAATATAAAAAAATTAAGAAATTAAAAGAAAATATATGAAAATTTAAAAAATTCAGAAAAATAAATTAGAAAGTGAAAAAATGAAAAGAAAAAATAGAGAGATAGAATCTTTTAGGAAAATAGGATTTCTTTCTTAGGAAAATAAAGCTTTTTTATGAAAAACAAAATTTTTAGGAAAATAGTTATTTGAATTTAAATTTGAGTTGGGGTCATTGGGTTTGAACTAATAACTTAGACCGTTTTATGAGTCAAATATAATTTAGTTGGAAGATATAATAGGGCATAGGCTAATAGCTCAGCTGATTAATTATATGGACTTAGCATTAAAAGAGAAGGAGGTCTTCATTTGACTCCCTTAGACGCAAATTGTTTGGCCTAACGATCTTTTATATATTTCTCTAGTAGTAATTTTAAGCATTATTATGTGTAATGTAAGCTTAGAGGTTCTTTGCAACTCCTTAGGAAATATTACCTAAATAGTATTTTTTCCCATATTTCAACTACTTTGTACAGTGCCAAATAAGTTACTGGGTGTCTTTTAATGGTTTTAAAACCTGTGGAATTAGTATAAAATTCTCTTTATCCTCCTCCATTCATATTCATATGAATTTCATTGTACATTTCCTTTTCTATTGCAACACTAGGACATGTATTGCCATAGGATAGAACTAGTGTGCCATGTCATCCATGTTGCAATCAAAGATTGGTTTATGTGGTTGACATAGTGCTACAGCATCTCCTTCATCACACAATAGTAATGAAAATTGCACTTTTCATGTTTGGACCTTCCACTTTCAAGTTTTTTTTCATCGACTTCTTATTGAAATCAACCCAAATCCTTAACATATTTAGATTGTTGACATAGAGATCTATCAATTGAACCTAAGAACATGTCTTAATTCATCCATTTTGAGGGTCAAATCAAAGCTTGAAATTAGAAAAAAAAAATCACCAATGCATGCAAACCAACTTGCCAAATCCAAACACTTTAGGTAAAATCCTTCGAATCCAGGCTGTAAATCATCGCCATCGACATGTCCTTGCATGGATTACTCAATTAAATCTAAAGCTTCCTTAATTTTTGAGCAATTTTGAGCAAGAGCAACTCATGAATATGTAGCTTGAATCTTCCATGTCCAAACCTTCCAAGCTTCTTTCGAGCTTCAAAACTATAAATAGGCGTTCGAACTTAAACTTTAGAGATCAATCTTAGCCTCCATCATCCCCATCACACAAAGCTGAAGCTCTTTATCTTTAACTCCCTACTCATAACCTCTTTCTCTCTGTAGATTTTGCTTGAGCTCAAAGTAGCTCGAGTAATGAGTCATACAATTAGTTTCCCTATAGCCTAAGCTACCCAATGGACTTACTCACGACCCCACCATGACCCTTAGTTACATTATCGACAACCACTGCGAAACCTTAACCACCATTTGAAACATTACCTTCTAGGCACTTCCATGCAAAACCACTACCACAGACGAACTCATGGTGGTTAAGAACCCTTAACCTAAGCATCCTGTCACTATAAATTACCTTCGATCAAAGTAGCCACCATTACCACCTGATGCTCTACCTAAACACCAGAAAGCAGCCATTTTAGGCCATAACGCTTTCCCCACACCTATTATTTCCAATCAAATACGCATGAGAATGACATTCCCTACTTAAAAGGATATTGAAAACTACCTCAATTAACCTTACAATGTCGCCTGCTTCTTCCTTTCTTAACACACATAAGTCACATGTGTGATTTGAGTCTGATCAACAACCAACTTGCTAACCAATTTGAAGTTCGTATCCTACCCTTGCTCTTGACTCGTATTCCAACTCAACAAGGTTTGGTATTTTTTTTTCTTTTACAAACAAATAATAATAATAATTGAAAAAATTTTTAAAAAAGGAAAAAATAGAATTAAAAAAAATTTCTTTTCCTATTGAATGTTTTCTTTTGCTTTCTATATCATGAAGTATTTTCAAATATTTTTTTAAAACTAAAATGGATATTAAAAATGTGTTTTGAAATACTTAGAAAGGTAGATAAATAAATTAATAAATAAACAAATGGGTTTTTATCACTTAGAAAAAATGTTTTCCAAAGTAATTTTTTTTAGTTAACCCTTTTCAAAATTAGGACTTTGTCTTATAACATTCAAAAAATAAACAATTGAAAACTTAGGGCTTTTTCTTTTAGAAATTTTTCTCAAGTGAAAAATAAATAGCTAAGAGATATAAACTCAGTCAATTTTAAGAATTTAAATGAGCTAACAAACCTAAGGTTTTACAAAAACGAATTATGGAAGTCTGATCCTAAATAACGGGTACATATGTACCCATAGCAAACTATAAGGTGACTTAAAATATCCAAAAAAATTATTTTTCCCTTTTATAAGTAATTTTTCAATTTCTTCATTTTTGCACGTGGATATAATTTTTTTTTCTTTATTTACTTGTAAATCAAAGCAAAAAGGGTGTTTTGAAAAATAAACTTAAATTTGGAAGGTCGAAAGTGATAATCGATTAAGATTTAATGTGATAGCCCCAAAATCCTAAAGATCTCTAGTTTTTTAATAATCATTTTTCAAAAATGATTTTTTGTAGATTAGTGGCTAAATTAGAATCAATTTACCCAATTGATTCTAACTTAACTTTTTTTCGATCTTAGCTTGGTGGCAACTCCAAAACTTTCAATTTTTCAAGAAAAAAAAAAACAAAAATTTCTTAAGTCTTAGTTAAGGGTTAATATTAAATGGGTAAAGTCTAATATTGATCATATCAGGGAAAATATAAGGAAAATAGAAAATCAAAAATTGAAAGCTTAGGCTTAATAGTTTGGCGACTTTATTGGGGATTTGAATGAGGGCTAGTTGCTTAAATCTTTTGAAGTTAGACTAATTTTTCAAAATACCTAAGTTAATTTGTAAATTATTCATGTAAATATTTTTTAGGTATAAATAGTCATATTAACATATTTGTTATAGCTTACCTATGGGGTTTACTTGGGAGGGTTTTATATTTGAATAATACACATGTGGCAGATATGGTTAGATGTAATGGGGTAACCACCTCCTGGGGTTGATCAAGCTACTTCTCTTAAGCTTTGATGTGGCTAATGAACCACCTCTTTGAAAATGTGTAAAGTCACAGAGTTTAAGGACTTTTAGAACCTACTCTAATTACATTTATGAACATTCTTTTGAAATTGACAAATAATCATGATGTGGTAAAACCGAAAAATTGTAACTATGAAGTTTCCTAATCATTTCCCTGTAAATATTTTCTATGTAAATTTTTCCCATCTTTATAAAATATCATTGCAATGTCCATGTAAATATGATAGTTTTGATATAATTTTCTTTCTTTTCTGTAGAAATAGCTAGTTCCTCCTTTACATATGCCTTCTTCAAGAAAGCTCACATCCACCAATCCTTAGAACCACAAGGGATACTTCAGAAATGGTTCCAGTTCTTCAACCCAACCCAACAGAAGATAATTCAAGATAAGATCAGGCCCGTTCTTTTGTTACTTAAGATTTGGGCCAATGTTACCATGGTATGAGCTTTAATCCACTTTTAAGACCCTCATATGCTATCTTTTTGTTTTGGTTCATGTCGACTAGGCCCAACTGTTGAAGAATACTCCTATTTATTAAGAGTCCCCTTTACTAGAAGTGGATGGTATGTTCTAGATATCACGATTAGGCTAGCAAAGATTTTTAATAGACTATTTGGCCTCCGTAAGTCTATACTCTAGGATATGTAGGGGGATTGCAACAAGAGAATTATTAGCATAGACAATCTTTTCACCTAGTTTGCAACTACTTCTAATTATATTTAGGATCTATTTTGCACTAACCTTAAAGATTGGTAACAATTTAGGACTAATGCTTACATCATGGCAGCTTTTGGAACTATTTTATTTCCTAACGGGGTATTTCACATACATCACATGTTTGTAGAAATGGTGATTCACTTCCTAGAAGGAAAGTCCTACATCCCGATGCTACTGTCAAAACAAACTAGATCTCTTAACTCCCTTAAGGAGGAAAAAGTGGAGACTTGAAAACCACCATGACTCTTCTCATGGTTAGGTTTATCAGCCATATGCGAAGTCACAAACTTTACTTTCTTCATAAGGAATATGTTCGAGAAACAAACCCCATTGATGCTTTTACCATTGCGATTGAACTTTTTGAAGGTATTACTACTTATTATTAGGTTAGAGTGTTTCAGAAGTTTCATGTTGAAGACATCTTTTAGGTTGCAAGATAGATGGAAGTACCTGGCTTAAAGAAGAGAAAAAAGGTGGAAGGCGAGTTAGAACACCACAAGAAGAGGAGGAACTAGTCTCGAGGATTATCTTTCTTGGAAAATAATTATGTATTGGTGTTAAGTTCTCTCATAAATATTTTGATGATAACAAAAAAAGTTAAGATATTTAACAAGTTTGTTAAGTTTGTAGGACAATAAACAAGAGACAATAATTTTGTCTTAGTAATAATTTTGAAAATTAGAACCAAATTTAGAGACAAATTTAGAATCTCAATACAGTATTTGAAGTAACAGAGTATAATGTTTCATAAAGTATTTTAGACTTACAAGAGTTTCAAGGCCCAACTTCACTTATTGGATATATTTGGGTAATGTATCCAATACGTTTCACAAAGTTGGTTAATTAAATCTTTGGGGATTAAAGAGGAATTA
Source organism: Lumnitzera racemosa (assembly GCA_024138005.1). Lineage (NCBI taxonomy): Eukaryota > Viridiplantae > Streptophyta > Magnoliopsida > Myrtales > Combretaceae > Lumnitzera > Lumnitzera racemosa. Next base: position 80,113,157 of record JAMXBC010000005.1, read on the forward strand.
ATTTAATTAATTTAAGGATAAGCTTGATTAAATATGATATCTTATGACAGCAGGTAAATTTTATTGAAGGCATTTTGTTGGAAATATCATAATATTTTTGAAGGTTTCTCATCAAGATATAAAGAGAATTTTAAGGAATTCAAATTAGATTTTTGTTTGAATTCAAAACAAGAATGGATAAGGACATATGCATGAAGATACGATGAGATAAGAATGAATCTTATCTTATTAATGCTGATTTTTATTAAACACAATAGAGCTGTTATATAATTATTTTTAAAGTATGTGTAGTTAAGTATATCAAATTTTCTTAATAAACATGAGAAAGCAACATCATGAAAATTATTCTAGAAGCTCCAAGATGCAAATTCAAAAGCATTAAGTATCAAGATTTGCTCCTAATTTTTAAGAGATATTTATTTTCAAAAATGGATATAATTTTCGAAAGCTTCATTAGAGAAACATGAAGAGAAATAAGAGCATTTTATACAAGAATGCTTGTAGAATACATCAAATAAAAATACAAAAAGTACAATGTTCAAATTCAAGTGATTTTGTCTCCATAATTAATGGGATTACAACAACCAAAGGTTGGATCAAGACTTTTTCAAATTATTTAAGATTTGATCAAGAGTTATGTAAGATTTTAGCAAAGAGACGTTTCATCAAAAGATATAAAAGAAGATAAGCTCAAAATTTTCAAGATAGAGATCAACAGATTAGAGCTGCATTCGTTTTATGAAAGCTTGATATTTGAGAAAATTTAGATCTATATTTAGAATCTAATTCATAGACAACACTATCTAGGTTACTTTCATATTCTGATTTCATAGTGTACTTTATTTGAAAGGATCTTTGTAGTCCATCCTCATAACTATTGTAATCACAATTGTTTGTATGATAGTCTTTATGTGATAGAGTGAATCAAATTTCTATAGTTTTGTGTGTAGGCAAGGGTGGCTCAGTGAGACAAAACAGAAAAACTTGTCATTGTTTCTTTCTTGTTGAAGATAGTGTGATGCGAATCGAGACCGAGAATAAACAAGGCCAATCATAAGGGTACGTCCAAGCTTGTAGAAAGCTTGAAGAACAATATGGAAGTGACATGAAAAGAACTGGAAAAGTAAAAATAAGTGAACTTACAAACAACTCTAAAGATATAACGTACTAGAGAACTTTTAGGGACTCACGAACAACTTGATATGACGCACGAGATGGCTTGGTAAGGTTACTCACCATCTAACCTTACTTAAGGGTTAGGATAAAAGTGAAGTACACAAATAAGCCAACTTCATAGAAAAGGAAGAATATTTAATATATTGATGATGATAAGATTAATTGTGGCTACATATATAGTGGGTATTTATACTTGAAAAACTAGGGCAACTTGCCTAAAATGGAAAGGACTAAAAAAGGTATTATCTAAAAGAAGTAATGTACAAGGAATAATAGGGGTACAATTGAAAATAGAACAAAATGAGTATCTTGTACGATGGATTCTATCACATGGTTACTTAGATACGTAGCTCCCTGTGGATGGATGACTTTTTTTTGTAGAAAAAGACAAACCGTACATTCAAGTTGGTGACTGTAGAGTCGGGGTACCAAGTAGGGGTGGTAGGTTGGCTATGTAAAGTTGAGTAGACAGTTCTTACAACGTGAATTTGCTTCGGACGTATTCAGTATGGTTTAGATTCAAGTTGGTTGAGCTAATGGTCGGATGAATCGAGCCAATGCTTAAGTGTCATTCAGGTCAGTAGTTGGAGACAATTGATGAGTATGAGAGGGTTTAGCTCAACTAAGGCATCAGGTTAGTGAACTGCAACAGCTCAGACTCCTCGATAGTGGGTCATAAGGAAAGAAGTTGCCTAGCCATACTTTCTAACCCTTAGGGTTCGGTTTGAGTCAAGGGTTTAGTGGTCTAATTCCTACGATCCCCACTGGGTTGATTGGGATTTGGGATCAAATCCACCTGATCCTTATCTAAGTTCTCTTAGGGTCAATGAGGGCTAAGGTTGGCAACATTAAACACATCAAATACTTTAAGGTCTTTTGGAAGCTTAAGTTGACATGCATTATCATTAATCTTCTAGAGTATCCTAAACGGTCCTTTACCTTGGGCATATAGCTTAATCTTCCTCTTATTAAGGAAACTTTACTTACTTACGTGTAACTACACTTAGTCTCTAGGCTAAATATGCTTGGTCTTCCTTCCCTTACTTTTCTCTTTTAGTTCTTTGGTGGCTTAACTAATCTACTAGGAGACTTACTGATAGACCTGTTAGATGGACTAGGCTCTAGTTCTTGCTTCTAGATCTTTTAGGTTAATGGGTGGCATCGGGGTATGATTGAGGGGTAGTTCGGGGTTAAAACCATCGATGACTTCAAATGGGGCGTGCCTAGTGGTGGCATATACTATCCTATTGTAAGTAAATTTGACTACTGGTAGGTAGACATCCCAGTTGGTTAAGTTCTTCCTTACTATAGCTTAGAGCAATTATCCTATGGTGAGGTTGACCACCTTAATTTAGCCATTAGTTTAAGGATGGTAGGAGGTACTGAACAGCAATTTGGTTCTCATTTGATGCTAAAGGGTTCTCTAGAAATGGCTTAGAAATTTTGGGTCTTAGTTTGACACCATACTCCTTGATACTCAATGCAAGCAAACTACTTCTTGCAAAAACAAAGAAGCAATAGCCGAAGCATCGTTAGTTTTAGTATAGGGCATGGAATGTTTTATTTTGTTGAACCTATCTATGACAACCATGACAAAATCTTTGCCTTGGGCTGTTCGGAATAATCAGATGACAAAGTTTATGCTTAGGTCAACCCATGGTTTGATCAGAACAAGTAGAGACATTTCTTTCCCTTGCTCTGCTCGACTCTTTTCTTTCTTATAGATGATACATCTCTCAATCACACAATGCATGCCATGCTTCATTTTAGGAAAGAAGAATCTATCATCCAACAACTCATATGTGCTCTACTCTCTAAGGTGTCTAGAAAGTCTTCCATTATGGGCTTCCCTCACGAGCAATTCCCTTATCAAATAGGTTAGCATATATAACTTGCCACCTTTGAACAAATAACCATTCTCAAGTTGATACTCATTTACTACTCTTCCTTCTCCATAGTACATGTATATGAGGCCAAAATGAGGGTCATTTTGATATTGCTCCTTAATGCTTATAAACCCTAATAATTTGGTTTGCATCTCAATGTGAAGAAGATGTCTTCTTGAAAAGGAATTAGTAACTACATTATTCTTGCCTTGCTTGTACTTAATGACGAAGTTAAATCCTTTTAGGAACTCAACTTCTCGGGCTTAGCATTTGGAAAACTTGGATTGGCCTAGCAAATATCTTAAGGACTCATGATCCTTGTATATGAAAAACTCTTTTGGTAGAATATAATGTTGCCACATGTGAAGAGCTCGGATTAGGCCCAAAAGCTCTTTGTCATATATAGAATAGTTCAATTATGCTCCTCTAAGCTTCTTGCTATGACAAGAAACAAGCCGTCCTTCTTGCATCTGTATAGCTCCAATCTGACATCTAATGCATTGCATTCAAGCTCAAATACTTTGTCAAAGTTTGGTAGAGCCAAAACTGGGGCTAAGGCTAACCTTGCTTTTACCTCATCAAATCTCTTCTCCTCTTACTCTTTCTACTTAAACTCTACATTCTTCTTTGCTAACTCAACTAGTAGCACTACGATTGTATTGAATCCTTGGATAAAGCGTCAATAGAAGGATACCAATCCATGAAAACTTCTTACCTCAGTACAGGAAGTCGCGGTTGGCTACTCAATAATAGCTTGTACCTTTTCTTCATCTATTCTTAATCCTCTTCCTCCAACAAATATCTTAAGAAGACCACTTCTTCTTAACAAAAACAACATTTCTTCAAGTTTCCAAATAATCTCTCTACTTAGATGATATAAAAAACAACTCTGAGATGATTAGTGTTCATTGCTAGGTTGATACTATAGATAAGAATGTCGTTAAAGTAGACAATAACAAACTTTTTGATCAGATTTCTTAATTCATGGTTCATTAGTCTCATGAAAGTGCTTAAGGTGTTTGATAGCTCAAAAAGCATGACCATCTACTTGTATAGGCTATGTTGGGTGTTAAAAGCAATTTTCTATTTATCCTCTTATCTCATTGAAATTTGATGGCAATTTAACTTCAGATATATCTTGCTAAATACTCTTGCACCACTTACTTCATCTAACATATTGTCTAGCCTTGGGATGGGATATTTATATTTGATTGTAATCTTATTAATAGCTTTGCTTTCTACACACATATACTAATTTTCATCCTTCTTTGGCATAAGTAATGCAGGTATAGCATAAAGGATAACACTTTCCTCTACATATCCTTTCTCTATTGGTTCATTGACATGTTTTTGAAGTTTAGTAGCTTGTTTGAGGTTCATCCGATAAGCTAGTTTGTTTAGCAGGACAATGCTGAATATCAAGTCAATGCAATGTCTAGTCCCTCTAAAAGGAGGTAATCCCTTGGGCAACTATTTTGGGAGTAGATTAGTACTCTCTTCTAATAGTTCTCTAACCTTTAGGGGTAGTTTACCCTACTCCTTCAACTTTAGGAATCACTTAATCAATAGGAAAGTTGGTACATTGGCTTTAATAGCCTTTCAGAGTTTAGTTGTAATTAACACCAAAGCCTTCCTTGATCCTTGAGTAAGTTTAGCTTATCGTTTGCTAGCTTGACTCAGTGGCATAAGATTCAACATAATCTTCCTCCTAACCTTCTTAAACACAAACGTATTCTTATAGCTATCGTGAATAACCCTTTGATTGAAAAGCTAAGGTTGGCTTAACATACATGTGAGGCACACATGGGTAGTACGTCACAAAAAATTTCATTGGTATAGTTTCCAATTAAGATCGGCGGTAACAACACTTGCTGAGTGACATGTAGTGCTCCGTTCTTGTTAAGCTAATGTAACTTATATGGCTTCAGATGTAGAATGGTTGGTAACTTGAGTTCTTAATCTGGTTAACAGGTGCTACATTAGTATAGCTTCTACTATCTACTATGAGCATGCACACCTAATCATTCACATTATAGGTGACGCGGAATAAGTTTTTTCTCTACTCCTCCTTGGTAGAGGGTTCCAAGCTTATTATATGTTGAATAACTAGAGTCAAGTTATCCAGGTCCTTTGCAAGCACATCTTCCTTAATTAGGTCAGCATTAACATCAATCTCATCTCCCACTTCTTTCTCCTCCTCCAGTTCCTCATCTATGCTTTGCACTTCAATCTTCAGGACATCTCCCTTGATAATCATCATCTATTGATTCAGGTATTGAGCAACCATGTGCCTAAATCCTTGGCACTTAAAGCATTTGATCTAGCTAGTCTTCCTTTTAGATCCTTGCCCTTTCTCATATGTTCTCATTAGCACATCACCATTAGGTCAACCATTCTATTTGGCTTTGACATCTACCTTTCTGGTTGGTTTGGTGCTTAACCAAGCTCAGTAAGTTCCTTAGGTGAGTCGACTTAACTGACCAGGTTAGCTCATTGGGGGTTGGGTTGGTATTTTGCTCCTCTTCTGTCTCTCCACACATTAGGCTATTTGTATAGCCTCATCCAATGTAGTGAACTATTAAAGCTCCATAGCATCTCAAATTTTTCCTCTTAATCCAGTGAGAAATTTGGATATTATTCGGGTTGATGGTTTGTTAACTTCATAGAAGATCATGATTATCTAGAATTGTTGAATATATTTATCAATAGTTCGACCTCCTTATTTTAGCTCTTGAAGTCAAGTAAAAGTGTCTTTCATATAAGTATCTGACACAAACCTTTTTCTAGGTATCCTCTTCATCTCGGGCTAAGCAGTTACCTCTCTATATCCCTCTCAACTTCTCATGATTTGGAAGTTCTTCGACCTCACAGCGGCATATCTTGAGAACTCAACAATAGTAGTCCTTACCTTCTCTTAGTCTTCGTATTGGTAATAATTAAAGATGCGCTCAACTTTCTCTTCCTAATCATGATAATCATATGTAGTCCTAGAACTATTGAAGCTTGGAATCTGGAGCTTCACGTGAAGCTCGAGGTGCTTTAGCTTGCTCTTCTTCCTCATTGTGCTCTTATTCATCATTATCCATACCACCCAAATCAATCCTTCATCTTACTCGTCTTCTTACCCTTCCACCTTGATCTTGTCAAGTTTGGTTCTATCCTTTAGCAGGTTGAGGGACTTGTAGGGTATTTTACATAGCCATAGCAGGTTGATGGGCCATCACATGAACAACTTTTTTTAAATCAACTAAGAAGTTGGCTACCTTATCACGTCTTTTGTTCATACTCTTAAAGGTGCCCTAGGATTGTCGGTTGTGGTGGACAACACTACTATTACCATCTCTAATACTAGCATTTGAGTCTGTCATTTTCTTTGACAAGTTTGATTTTAATCTTCAAATTTGAGATGCAATTGACACTATTTTTGTAAACTAAATAACACATACACTCTTTACACAAATGTTCAATCAACCTATAAACATAGTAACTATTTCGATGAATAAACCATTACATAGAAACTTGCCTTGTTTTTTAATGTTCAAAACGGGGTAAAACAGACTATACATGAAAGCAGGCCACTGCATTCTTTTACTTAAACACTTTAGTGAATCTCTACATAACTTTGATAAACTACCATAGTAAACATTACTTCAACAAAACCTAAGTATAACTTTCCCAATTGAAACCTTTGCTCTAATACTAAGATGATATGAATTAAAGCTGATAACAGATAAGGCTGGTCTTAAGGGTAGGTCTAAGCTTATAGAAAGCTTGAAGAATGAGATGGAAGTTGTGTAAAAAGAGTAGGAAAAGTAAAAATAAGCAAACCCATGAATAACTCTAAAGATATGACATACTAGGGAACTTTTGAGGACTCATGGCACAACTCGATATGATGCATAAGATGGTTTGGTGAGGTTACTTGTGACCTAGCCTTACTTAAGAATTAGGATAAGAGTGAAGTAAGAAAATAAGCCAACAAGAGTAATGTTCATAGAAAAAGAGGAATATTTAATGTGTTGATGATAATAAGATTAGCAGTAACTACATGTACAGTTGGTATTTATACTTGAAAAACTTGGACAACCTACCTAAAATGGAAAAGACTAAAAAGGATATTATCTAAAAGAAGTAATGTGTAAGGAATAATAAGGGTACAATTGAAAATACAACAAAATGAGAATCTTGTATGGAGGATTTTGTCACATGGTTGCTCGGATACATGGCTCCCTATGGATGGATGACTTTTTAGTAAACAAGATAAATTGTACGTTCAAGTAGGAGACTACTAAGCCGAAGTGCAGAGCACGGGTGGTAGGTTAATTGTGCTAAGTTGAGTAGATATTTCTTCTGAGGTGAATTTGCCATAAATGTATTCAGTTTAGCTTTGATTCAAGTTAGCTAACCTGATGGTTGGATGAACTAAGTTGAAGCTTAAGTGTTGTTTAGGTTGGCAACTGGAGACAGATAACAAGTGTGGAAGGGTTCAACTCAACCAGGGTATTAGGTTAGTAGACTGTAGCAGCTCAAACTCCTTAGCGATAGGTCATAAGGAAAGAATTTACCTAGGCATGCTTTCCAGCCTTCGGGCTTAGGGTTTAGTAGTTTGATTCCTATAATAATGGAACATAGATAGTGGAACGATACTAATTAGGATTACCAAACCCTTAGCAATAGAGTTGGAAGAATGTAATAGGCATAAGGTTAAAGCATTATAACTCCTATACCTCATCTTCTTAACCTACTCTATTTATTTTTAAGTTTGTTTATGTTATTTATATATTGTTTTGTATCTAAACTTTCTAAAGTAATCAAAGGGGATGCATTTAAGTTTTGATTTTCAAGAAGTTTAAAGCTTTTAAGTAACTAATTTACCTCCCATCTTGGTTACTTTGGGACCTACAATTGGTATCTGAGCTTAGCTTTTGATAATTTGGAGTTTAAAGATCCGTGGTGAAAAACCAATATATATATTGCTACAAATCTTGCTCCTTATTTCGATGGTACTAACTTTGCATAGTGGAAATGTAAGATGGAGACGTATGTTAAAGCAACTAACTTTAGATTATGGGGAATTATTGAGTATAGAGACATCCAAATTGCTATGAATGGAGAGTCAACACTCACTCATGTTGAAAAGAAAAAGATTGAGATGAACAATCAAGCTAAGCATTTGTTACTAATAACAATAACACCTTTTGAATACTATCTTATTTCATCTTGTAAGATTGCAAAAGACATTTAGGATACGTTGAGTGAAACTTCTAAAGAAACAACCACAATCAAAGATGCTAGGGTCAACTCATTGCTCCAACAATGTGAATTATTTAGATTTCAATCGGGTGAAAATATTTGAGATGTATTTAATCGTTTTAACGCCATTAGTAATGAATTGGCCTTACTAGGTAAAAGGATTGAAGACTCTAACCTTGTTTACAAGAAACTAAGAAGTTTACCTAGATCATGGGATGTAAGAGCACAGTAATTGAAGAAGTCCAATGCTTGACAAAGTTCAAGCCAACTCAAAGAAAAACTGTTTGCTTATGAATCTCATATTAAGCATAATAATGAACTAAAGAGCAATAAGAAGACTATCACATTCAAGGCTCAAGAAACTGATTCAGAATCTAAATCCAAATTTGATTTAGAACCAGAAGATGATGAGGACATTACACTTCTAGCAAAAGGACTAAATAGGATCCTTAAGAAGAAAGGTAGGAAAAAGTTCTTTAATAAATGCTCTTCCACTAATCATTCCAAGTATGATGTAAAAAAGAATTATAAAGAAGAGAAAAACAAAAAGAAGGAAAAGAAAGTGAAAATGGAGAAAAAGGAATTGGTGTACTACGAATGCAAGAAGCTTGAGCACATCAAGTATGATTGTCTATTGTTGTTGAAGAAATCGGAAAAGTACAAGAAGTAGAAAGCTTTATTGGCTACTTAGAGTGACCTAGATGAATTAGAACTTGATTCAAAACCAAATTCAAAAATAGATGCTGAAGCCAACCTATGTCTAATGGCTCTCTCTTAGGTAACTTCTGATTCTGATGATGATATTATGCCTGAAGTTATTAGAAAGTAAATTAATAGTCTTTTAAAAGCACTTGAAAGGGAAAATTCGAAGTTAAATAAACAAGGTGATGTAATTGCAGCTTTAAAAAGTGAAAAGGATGCATTATTACAAGCAAATTCATTGTTAGTTGATAAAGATGTTATATTAAAGAGTGATAATGAAGTATTACAAATAGATAATGAAAAATTAAGAACAACATAAGATAGTTTGGAAAAGGAGAATTTGATGTTAAAAGAGGAAATTAAAGACTTGAAGGTTAGAATTAATGATCTATCTTTCACAATAGATAAAAGTGGACTTGGTTATGAACTTGGTGAAACTTCTAAGTCTAGTAACAAAACCGTTTTTGTAAAAAGTACAAAAATAGTTGGTATGGAATTTGTTAGTAATAATAATGTACATGTTAAGGCTAAATTTGGTGCACAAGGAAATCAATATAACAAAAGATATACTAAATGAAATAACAAGTGTCCATTCAAAGGATATGTCATAAGCAAATTTGGAGGCTACCAAAGCCAAAATCTAAAGAAATAGATAGGTGACAGGTATAGATCATCTAATTCTTATGCATGTTTCTTTTGCAATAGACTCGATCACATTAAAAAATATTGCTTGTATAAAATGAATAAGCTCAGTGCACAATAAGCTAGATCGTTACATAATATGAGCTCAAATTTTGGTGGACTTAAGCTAGTTTGGGTTCCAAAAAATATTAACTCCATCTTAATGCTTATAAGAACATGGAGTAAGATTGAAAATAATTTAGTAACTAAATAGTGGGTGTTCATGTCACATAAGTGGTGATGCTTTATTGTTCACAAGTTTAGAGTAGAAAGAAGGAGGTTATGTGAAGTTTGGAGATGATAGTGAGGGCAAAATTATTGCAATTGGTAAAATCAGTCTACCCCTTCATACTATAGAAAATGTTAGCCTTATTAGAGGCATAAAACATAATTTGTTGAGCATAAGTCAATTAAGAAATAAGGACTATAAAACGGTGTTTGATAAAGATAAAGTTGAGGCATACGATAAAAATGTTACTAAGTTGTTTGAAGGCTGTAGGAAAAAGAACATATATCTTGTTGAACTAGCTAGAGTAGAAAATAAAAGTTGTTTCTTAAGTGTTTCTGATAATGCGTTTTATGGCATAGAAATCTTAGTCATGTTAACTTCCATCAATTGGATAATTTGTTTAAAAATAATCTTGTTTATGGTTTACCTAAAATGTATATTAAGGATGATTTTCATCATGGCACATGCATTAAGAATAAAATGAGTGTGTTTCACATAAATCAATGAATGTTATATCAACTAAGAGACCTTTAGATTTATTACATCTTCACTTATTTGGTCCTATACATACTTTGAGTTTAGGTGGAAACAGGTATGGCTTAGTGATAGTAGATGACTATTCAAGATTTACATGGACTCTTTTCTTAGCTGTAAAAGTGATGAATTTAAGAGTTTTGAATTATTTACTAAGCAAGTTCAAAATGAAAAAAGAGTTTTTATAATCAATCTTAGGATAGATCATGAAAAAGAATTCGCTAACTTAGAATGAATAATGGTATAATACTTAACTTTTCTACACCTTATACTCTACAACAAAATGGAGTAATAGAGTGCAAAAATAGAACTATTCAAGAAATGACACATACATTATTGAATGAAAGTGGTGTAGCACAATATTTCTGATTGAAGTAGTATCTATATCATGCTATATTATCAATCATGTGTACATCAAACCATTTACTAAGAAAACATCATATGAATTTTATAGAGTTAGAAAACCTACGGTATCATATTTTCATGTGTTTAGTTCTACATGTTACATCAAGAAAATAGGTATTAATCTTGGCAAATTTGAGGAAAGGGTAGATAAGGGCATATTTTTAGGATACTCTTTAATTAGTAAAGCATATCATGCGTTTAATAAGGTTACTAAAATGGTTGAGGATTCCATAATTGTTAAATTTGTTGATGAGATCAAAGTTGATGATTCTAATGATGATTCACATGAGGAAGCCAAAGGTGAGGTTGAAAATGTACAACAAAATCAAACTAAAGAACCTAAGGCAGAAGGATCTTTAGAACCAAAATCAAAATCAAATGTAGAATCATAGACAAAAGCAAAAGAAGAAGAAAATTTAGAGGCTAAATTAGAACCTACCTAGGTAATATTTGAGCCTTATGGAACTATCAGGTTCAAAACTTATCATTTACCTGAACAAATGATAGGTAATATCAATATTAGAGTTAAGACAAGAGCTAGCCTAAGAAATATGAAAACCATTTTGCTTTATTATTTGAGTTTGAGCCTAACACTATTGATGAAGTTTTGTTTGACAATAGCTAGATAAACATCACGTAAGAAGAGCTAAATCAGTTTCAAAGAAACTAGGTATGGACACTTGTTCTTAGACTTGGAGATTAATCTATCATAAGAACAAAGTGGACATTTAAGAATAAGCTAGATGAGCAAGGTAAAAGTGTTAGGAATAAGGCAAGATTGGTTGCAAAGGGCTATTCTCAAGAAGAAGGAATTGACTTTGATGAACCATATGATTCAGTTACTAGGTTAGATGCAATAAGACTTCTACTTGCTTTTACTTGTTATAGAAGGTTTAAATTGTTCCAAATGGATGTTAAAAGTGCATTTTTAAATGGATATATAAAAGAGGAAGTTTATGTTGAACAACCTCCAGGGTTTGAAGATCCATTTTAAGAGGACTATGTGTATAGATTAAGAAAAGCTTTATATGGATTAAAATAAGTTTTTAGAGCTTGGTATGAAAGGTTAAGTGACTTTTTAATTAAGAATGGATTCCAAATGGGTAAAGTAGATAGAACCTTGTTTCTTGAACACTATGATCATGATATTTTAGTAGTTTGAATATATGTTGATGACATTATTTTTTAATCTATTAATGAAACATTTTGCAAGGAGTTTTCTAAGCTTATGCAGGCTGAGTTTGAGATGTTATTAATGGGTAAGTTGAATTTCTTTCTTGGACTCCAAATCAAACAAACCAATCATAGGATCTTTGTGCATCAAGAGAAGTACACCAAGTAGATCTTAAAGAAGTTTAGTATAGACAATGTCAAAGGTATATCTATACCCATGCTTCCTTAACAAGGTTAGATCCTAATGATATAGGTAAGAAAGTTAATGAAAAAGCTTTATAGAAGTTTGATTGGTTCACTACTATTTTTTATTGTATTTAGACTTGGCATACTGTTTAGTGTATGTATCTATGTACTTTTTCAATCTAAACCAACTAAAACAAACTTATCAATTATAAAAAGGATTTTCAAGTATATATCTTGCATCATAAAGTTAGGAATCTAGTATCCAAAGAATTAGATCTGTGATTTGATTGGTTACTTAGATGTTGATTGTGCTAGATGTAGGATAAATAGGAAAAATACCTCAAGTACTAACCAGTTTTTAGGAGACAAATTAGTTTATCGGCCTTTTGAGAAGCAAAACTCTGTTGCCTTACCCACAGTTAAAGCTGAGTATGTTTCAATTAAAAATTTTTGTGCTCAAATTTTATGGATTAAACAAGTATTTGATTATGGCCTAAATTTGAAAAAGATTCTCATAAAATGTGACAATACAAATGCAATTAACTTGAGTAAGAATCTAGTGCATTATTCTAGATATAAGCACATTGAGGTAAGACTCAATTCATTTATGATCATGTTAACAATGGTGATATAAATATTGAATTTGTGTCAATTGAAAATTGATTTAATTGATATTTTCACCATGCTCTTGATAAGACCAAATATGAATTTATAAGAAATGAGATTGGTGTTTGCTCTCCATTTGCTTAATTTGTATGACTAACATACACATGAACTGATGTATAACATTGTACATTGTGTTAATATTTTTGTGTCATGATTTATCACTTATCCTTTTATGTACGTTAGTTAATTTCATGTAATATATTTATTGACAAAATTTTATTTGCATAGGTTATTGTAATTTGATATAGTTAAATAACCTTTTGTATTATAAATATATATACGTAATTAATTCATTAACACGTGTAAAAAATTTAAGACACTTAGTATTAATTTTTTTAATGATTAATCCCTGATTTTCACCTTTGAAGCTCATTTAATGAGCTCCTTCATTTATCTTCCACATGAGCTAAAATTTATCAACTCAAAAATATGCCTTTTCCCTCTCTCGCATATGTATAAGGCACATCTAATAGGTTTCTAGAATTCATAATAGCCATGTTTCCATTTTTCTCACTATCTCACTTCCTGATCATGCTCCTCTCTTCCATTACCTTCTAACTGTTATACACGATTAGCCTATTCCCCATCTTTTCAATTGCATATCACTTCATTTGCTCCTATTCATCTTCTCTCTAACCATCACACTATCAATACTATTCATTGTGAGTTCTTGTTGCTTCATTTTCATGGCTTTAAATCCTCTCTCTTGGTCTCAAAACCAGTAAGGATCTAAAGAACACAAAAGAAAACCCATACTCTCTAATGGATGAACTCTTGGATTCTAAACAAACCCCTGTTCAAGAATCTCAAAACACTAATTCTAAAAACCCAAATCATAACCCTAACCCTAATCAAACTAAAACTATTGCCAAAGGGAACGAGTTTGATAACAAAGTTGAGAGTTCTTTAAGTGAGGAGATTATTGAAAGTAAAGAGGAAACATCTAAGGATGTTGAGGATATTAAAGAAAAAGGAAAATCTTCATGTAAGGAAAAAGGATAGGAATTAGAATCAAAATCAAAACCACATGTAGAGTTGGATGTAGAATTTGAACCAAAAGCAGAGACCATTACTAAATGTTTTGAGCAGATTAAGGCCGATAAGAAAAACGTAAGGCCTAGAATTGTGTTTTTTTCATCTTCCAAACAAAAATAGTTTATAGAGCCAAGTATTGTTGAGTTTGAGTTTTTTTTTTAAAGAATAGATTCCATTGGGATGAGTTCTTAGATGTTCTAAAATGTAAGAACATTTGTATTACTGAAACTATTGTGTATGGTGAATTGTTGATCGAATTCTATGATAATCTTGACATCGATTAGAGGAAAATGTGGCTATCCAAAGTAAATGGACAAAAATTGGAAATTTTGAAGGATGATATTCAAAGATGCTTGGGATTCCTAGAATGAACAATGATAGGGAGTTGATGAAATGGTCTAGGAAATAGATCTTTGAAGAACTGAATAAATGTGGAAGGATATGGCTTGGAAAGAAAGTTAGCATTTTCAACTTTAGGCTAATTGTGCGAATGCTCCACAAGTTGGTTATTAGTTGTATGCTTCCAAAGAAAGGAAGTACAACTAGCATTTCAAGGAAAGATGCCATGGTTATCTTAGCCATAATGAAGAAAAAGAAGTTGGACATTGCTGTACAAATGATTAGAAATACTTTTATGACAAGAAGATAGAGGCTATATGGAAATTTATTGATGAAGTTATTTGAATATAAGAAGGTCATGATTTCAAAGATAACAAGGAAGGAAATACCCATTAGAGTAGTTGGAGGAGATCATTACCATCACATAGGCATAAATGTCAAGAACAAAATCTGGTACACTGATGATTGGGCATTCTATGTTCATGATAGGCATAAGAAGAGTAGGTTACCTAAAGTACTATTTAAGGTGGAGTTATTAGAATTTGTTGTTGAGTTTGAAGAAGACTACTACGAAAAGAAAGGGGTAAGGAAATTTTAAGGGGAAAGAAAAAGAAATCTAAGAAGGATTATGATGTTAGCATAGGAGGAAAACTTGAGATTAAGGAGAAAGTGAAGGTCCCTAAATTTAAAGATTATTTAGATTCAAATTCAGAACCACTTTTGAAGGAAGGACCTAAAGAAACTTCTAAAATAGAAGTAGTTTCAAATAAAGAGATTGAGTAGATGATAGATTGAAAAATGGACTAGCTGTTGAATCAACTCGAAGCTTATTTGAAAGAAGAATATGAAAAACCATCATCTAAGCTATCTCTAACACCTCTCACTTCACCTAAGAAATCCTTTCCTCAATCATCTATTGAACGTATTATTCCACTCTCTAAACCTTTAACTTATGATCAAAATGATCATCTACCATCTCCAAAACCTCCAACTGCAATAGAACAACTGTTGATTCTATTACATTAGATACGCAATCCTTACCTCCAACTGCAAAAGTCCCATCTCTACAAGTTAAACCTATTGTTGTTGGATTTTGGTGATTAAGAATGTCCTGCAAAGAAAAGAAAATCACTTGGTACTGGGGCTAGTTTGGTGTGGCTACTCCAATGCTTAGGTCACATAGCAAGAATAAGGAAAGTAGAGTGAGTAATCAAGAGTTGTCAAATGTCCCTTACAGTATTTTCTTCCTGTATTTATAGGTAAATGTTGTGTTTGAACTTACAGTTATTGTGGTAACTATCGGGACACGTGGAAGCTTCTTAATTAGAAACATTCCTTAAATTTTGAATTCAAACTAGGGATGGATCTATAGTACTTGGCATATCGCCGATAATGTTGATTATTTGTCATGTTAGTAGCTGAATGGATGAATGAGTGAAGCTTTAATTATCAATGCTTTTCGAGCCATGTGGACAAAAAATGACTATCTACATTTGGCCCCCAACTCTTGTGTTTGAGAATTCAACAAAGGGAGTAATATAATAAACTAGAGGCTAAGTGGGGAGTAGTTCCTTAAATGTTGAGTAAGGTAAGATGGGAGATGGATCACATCCTAAATGAAGAGTTGCAACTTTCATTTTCCTACCTATCCAGAGACCAAAAAGTAGAAGGTATGACATCTATCACTTCAATCATCATTACGCTGTAGGCCTAATAACTTTCAGAAACTTAATGATCGTTAGATTTCTGACTTGAAATACGTGTTGACAATCTGTACCATTATTTAACCAGTGCATCATTACCACCAAAAACACATTTACAGTTATGAAGATGAACTATCTATATTTAAAGAACTGTTTAAGATCAAAGAAAATTTCTTTAGTGACCTCCACAAGCTTCCATTTGCTTTCGACATCTCATCTTTACGCTTTCTCAAATTCTAAAAAATTCTGTAAAATTCCTCATAATCAATCAGGTATGGTTCATGGCATAATTCGTTGACTTGTCCTCTTAGATTTCAAAGCAACAGAGACTGAAGCCACATCTTCCCCTTCACCCCCCCCCCCCCCCCCCCCAAAAAAAAAAAAAAGGAATGAGACGACATGTTCCTTAGTTAGTTCAACTGATAGTGTGGTGGAGCGGTGGGACAAACTCGCTCGAATCAATTCCCTTACAGTAGGTGCCTACTCAGATGATAAGGAGGGAAGATCTATGGCTAGGTATCTATACAATAATATAGCTTACTTCCATGATTTGCTGGATAGAGTAGTTAGTGTTGCTGAAAGGGTTCTTGTCTTGAAATATAACAAGCATTGGAAAGACCTTCTAAGTGCATGGAATCTTAGGAGGCTAAGCGAGGAGGAAAAGGGTATGTTTTCTAAGGGAGTGTGAATTTCACATTTACCTAAAGTATTTAGATTTTGGGTTGGAGTTCCCTTTCTCAAAAATCATGAAAGGCTTCTTCAACTACTTTCGAGTTGAACTTAGTATGTTCTTACCAAACAAATATAAGCTTCTGGTGGTTTTCGAGATAGTTTGTGAAGAAGTCGAAGTCAGGGCTATGCCTTAATTACTCCGGTATTTCTTCACAATTAGGAGATAACCTAACGATTGGTACTTTGCTACTGCAAGGCATGGGCATAAGTTCATAGATGGGCTGGAGTTCGAAATTCATAAATGCTATGACAAACTCATATCAATAGTGTCATACGAGGAGCTGAAATCCTAGAATCAATGGATTGAACCAATCTACACAAAGGATGTAGAATTGATGTCGAATGACACCGTAGTGGCAAAGAAAATTCAAGAAAGTAAGAGGAACATAATGTTCTTCAAAGACACTAAGAGAATTATGAGGTGTTATGAAAGCAGAAGTTGATCTTTTTCGAAAAGAAAGGTATACTAAAGAGTAACCACTGTGCCGAGTATAGTTATAAAAGGAAAGTCATTCTCATGACTTGGGGGGAGAATTGTTGCCTTTGAGCATTGCTCAACACAAATAATATAAGTTCATTCTTTTTCCTCGCGTTAATATTGACATTTTTACTCACATTGTAGATATGGGTGCTGGTGAGGTTAATCTTGCCAAGCTGTTGGCCCAAGCCCAAGCCAAGAAATCAAAAGCTGATGTAACACCTTAGGATTTCAAGCCCATACAATTACCTTAAGATTTGAGCCCCTAAATTTAGGGCGTCAGGCTATAATATCCATTTAATTTCAAACTTCATAGTAATGTTAAAAATTAGATGAAGTAATTCAAGTAAAGTCAATTTCTCAAAATAAGCTATATAAAAATATTAATTTAAGAAAACATCAATTTATCACTAAAATTGATAAATATCGAAACGTGAAATTCGAGCATTTATATATAACAGGATAATGGAGATAAGTTATTTAAGTTATAAAAATAATAAATGAAGTTGAATTATATATGTGTTAACATAAAACATGCATTATTTGTATTAAATACACATATGTCAAGCCTAGTTTTTCACCCTTTCAATTCTTTTATAAAATTAGATCTTCTCTAAACCGATCAGTACTAATCCCTACCCGTTTAATATGGACCCTCAATTAGGGTTTAAAGAAGACTATTTTTTCTAACTTGAAAAAATTTGGAGTCACTACTCGACTAGAGATGGGAAAAAGGGTTAAGTTATAATCAATTGGGTGGATTGATTATAATTTAGCTACCGGTCTATTGATTAAAAAATCAAGTTATAAATACGTTTTTTTTTTTAAAAACTAGAGATTTAGATTCGGAGGCTAATTTATTAAACCCTAAATGGGTATCACTTTTAACTTTTTGAATTTAACTTTTCTTTTCAAATCTACCCTTTTTAATTTCTAAAAACGTTTAATTGTGATACATACGACTAAATTGATTAATTTACACAAATATCTAAAAATGGAAAAAATAGAAATTTTCGTATTTTAAGTTACCTTGTATTTGCGCATGGTTGCCTACGTACTCATTATTCAGAATTAGACTTTCGTAGTTCGTTTAATGAAAATAGAGTGGGTTGATTGATTTTAACTTTGGAAAAATTGTTAAGTTTACGTTTTCACTCATTTTGAGTTGATTTGAGAAAAGATTATAAGGGGTCTTAAGTTAGATTTTATTTTTAGAAATTCTAAATAATTCTAATTTGAAAAATTATTGATTTGTTTTTATTTATTTTTAGAAAACTCAATTTTTCTACGTGTCAAAACGATTTTTTTTTACTAACCTATTTATTTATTTTTATTTTTTCTATATTTATTCTATCTATTTCTATTAAAATAAATAAATAGGCTACTTCCTTTCTTTTTTTTTCTTTTCCTCTTTTTGTTTTTTATTCTCTTTCTTTTTTCTTTTTCTTGTTTATAACATTTACAAATAAACAAATGAATTAAAAAAAAAGGGGTCGGCTTGGAGTCTGCTCACTCATGTCGACTCACTTTGGCTTGGATCGGCTTACTTCGGCTCGTGAAATTTGATGGTGTTGGTTTTCATCAACAAATATCGTAGGAGATACTATCCTAGAGAGAGAAGAACCGTGGTAAAGAGAGGAAACGTGCTAGGGAGAGGAAACTTCGATTTTTGTTTTTCTAAAGTGTTTCGAAGTTTTCGTTATGTTTTGAAAATGAAGAGTAGACCCCTATTTATAGGTGTCATGGTCGAGTTAAGGATGAAAAAAATTAAATGCAATATGATTTTCTTCCAATTTTGGATTGGATAAACCTGGATAATATGTGATGCCAAATACATAGTTGTGCGTGTATGAATGTGCCAGAGTGTGTTTATCATACTTAGAAGTGAGTTGGTAAATGACGTAGTGATGACGTGGCCCGTGACGTAGCGATAACGTGGCCATAAAGTGAGAAAAGAAAATAAAAAATACATTTTGCACCTTCCATAGATTGAACCCAAGATCTTTAAGTCATATGCAATATCAAATCCAAGTGCTTATCTAGCTGAGCTATTGGTTTTTCTTTATTCATATGAGTAATTAATTGCACATATGGACCAGGTCAATCTTAGCTAGATTCAAATTTAAGCCTAGACCCAACAGCCTTTTATTGAAATTAAAATTATATTCTATTTGAACAACTTAAAAATTTATTATTTTTTAAATTCCCTATTTTATTTTGTAACTTTTCAAATTTCTTACTTTATTTTATTTTTTTATAAATTTCTTCATTTTTTGGGGTTTTTCTTTAATTTTCTATTTTTTGAACTTTTCCAATTCAAGACCCTATAACCTAAATTGAAAAATAAAGGGGGGTGTAGGGCAAAAATTAGGTATCTACATCATATATAATAAGAAATTATTATTTAAATAAGGTAAATTAATATAAAAAATGGAAAATTAATAAAAAAAAATGAAAGGATGAGTCATCTCATGATGTAGTAGCTAAGGATTAAATTAGATTGATGAGTTAAAGGGTAAATAATAAGAAAATGACATGTGTAATCCACATGTCCAATTTTTATAAATCTTAATCTATTTGGAAAATATGAATAGGTTATGTACACTTCACAAACAACATTTTGGAAGTTTGAAAATAGTAGAAAAACACTTAAGAAAATTTCGAAACAATTTAGAAAAAAAAGAAAAGAAAATTAGAGCAAAAACAAAGCACGGAATCTGATCAAGTCAATTCAATAAGTTATTAATGTCTAGTTGTGGTGGTTATTTAGGGTCAAGGAAATCACCACTAGAGGAGGTATTCCGACTAGGTTGGGTGGTTGGAGACGGTTAGTTTAGGTAAACCAAATTTTTGATCGAAACATTGTAATTTTTCTAAAAATATTAAATGATGTTATTTAATTATGAAACTTGGTCTTTTAGAGTTAATTTATGTGTAGATTAATGTAGTAATTTTATTTTTGATAAATAATTATTGGAAATATAAGGTCCTAACCAAATGGCTCTGTTTAGACGAAAATTGAATTAAATTTTAATGTCCTTTTAAGTTGAAAATTTGTATGTGACATACTTAATATATGTATTTAATTTTCATAACAAGAATTTTGAAAATAATAATGTTTACTATTTGTTGTAATTATTTTGGATAAAGTTGACAATTTCGCTGTTTTAGTAAATTAATTAGTTTTTAACAAAATCAAAATATGAGTCCTATGTATTATGATTTTTGGAAGTTCATAATGATGATTAGGACACTTGAATTTTATCTTGTGATTTAATTCACTTGTTTGCTCAATTTTCGCTAATTTTGAGTTAAAATTGCTATTTTCATAAAAATATATAATACCTATTTTAGTGTAATTCATGGTGAATAATTAAACTATGTATTTTTGTTAGTCTATAGGATTTTTTGTGGAATGAATTGGGCTCGTATACTATCTATTATGTATTTTCATAATATAAACCTATATATTTGTCTAATATATGATATACTAATTAGTACTAATGTGATAATCATTAAACATGTAAGGATTTGCATTTTAGGGTACATAGTGAATGATGACCAGCTTGGGGAATGAGGAATTTTATGACTTTTAATTTAGATTTAGGATTTAATTGAGTTAATTATGAAGTTATAATAATATACGATTGAATCGGTAATACAAAAGGATATTTTTGGATATTTGGAAATATTGGTTAGTTAAGATTCTTAAGATATCTTAATAGTACTCAGAGCAAAGATCGTGTCGATATAAAGTTTACTAAAATTGAATAAGAAATGAATAAGATGAAATAGGATTAAGCTTAGAAATGCAATAGTAAAAATGCATAAGAATTTAGTATTAACCTAGTAGTTAACTTGGGTCTATGTGTATTTTTCTAAGTGTGATAGGTGAGGAATGACCACATCGTGAAGCTTAGGATTTTACACTACTATCGAGCTTGAGTAAGTGGATATTACTATTTTTGTGCAAGTAGACCTATGTCTACTTGACTTAGAGTTAGTTGTATTATGAATTGTAATGACGTGCTAGATTAATTGGATACTTGATTCTATTAAATGTGTGTTGAAAAAGTGAAATGTTTCCTTATGTATGATTGATTCATCAATATGTATTTTTATTTGGAAAACTTAGAAACTGAACTATTCTTTAGGGTGTTCACTTAAGTGAGCCCTATGCCAATATGAAGATGAGAAACAAAGTTGAAGTTGAGATAGTTAAATTGGTCATAACATAGAACTTGAGATTCGTGCCTGATACTGGGCTATTGTACTATTCACTACATTTATGGCATGATACGAAAGGACCTATGGGTTAAGTTTTTGAAAGCTTTAAAACTGCTGAGTTGGCTTTTAAGCATATAGAATGCATTGCTGAACTTATTCTGGCCACGATGTGTGATCAACTACATATTAGATTTTCAAACCATAGTGGATAGTATTTGTTGGGGGTCCTACTCCTAAGCAGCTCCTTATTACCTTAGGTTCCTAGACATAGTATCTAGATGCCTGGGTATGTCGACTAACTGAATGAATAATTGGAAAAGTAAAAGATATCAGTATCGATGCATGTCATATGCATGAGCATGGCATTAACTTCTTGCATAAATAGTTTGTATTGGTAACTTGGATTATGAAATTAAATATCTTATGGTATTGATCTAGGTGAGTATGTATTGTACATGTTCTGTGTTTTGTTTTATCTACTCTCACTCAACTTACAGAGAGTTGAAGGGATACTTATGTATCCTTAGGTTATGAAGAGAATTGATCGGGCAACACCAATTGGGGGAAAAAGTCTTTTGAGAGCACGTAAGATGGAGTCAGCCGCTTTTAAAGAAGTCTTGTTGTATTTTGTTCTTAGTTCTATAAAGAATCTATACATATAAAAAAAAAAGTATTGTATTTGAGGTTTGGTTAAGTTTGATGGATGTACCTTTTGTATAAATAGGTATAAAGCTAAATTTTGTTGTAATATTCCTTTATTATAAATAGAATTTTTGTTAAGTATAAACAAGTATTTCTATGTAATGGTACATCCTATGCTATGCCAACATGTGACAGTTGACAAGTGGGTAGCTACCCAACCACTACCACTCAATTGACTGCTGTGAAGAAAGTGACAAAGGAGGATATAGCAAAGCAAGTGGCATCGTAGAAGAAAGTCTCCTAACCAACTAAGAAGCGAAAGGCAAGTGAGAAGCCTGTAATGGCCAAGGTCGCTTAGCTTGGGGAACCTATTGCTTAGGATATTCAACTTGTTGTTGAGCCACGAAAGGGTGGTCGAGAGACCTAAACTCGTAGTGAGGTTGAAGCTACCACTGCTACCAAAGGATCATTGTTGATGGTAGAAGTGGTGTTGAGTGCTAATAAGAGACTAGGAAAGGAACTTACCAGCTAGCCACCTGCTAAGAGGTCTAAAGATTTAGACGAGAGGATGATGAAGGAAATGTGCAATAAAGCTTTTGGCATTAGTAGTGTCAAATTTGTCCACAATATAGAGGTTGGCAAGTACTTCATCCCGTATTGGAGCTATACTATCTTATATAACGACTTGGCCTTGGGAGACAGGACCAAATCCTTAGCCTTAATGGAAGGAATTATTCTTCTAAAGGACAAAGAGATTGCCAAGAAGGACATCGACAAGGTTAGTGTTTTAATAAGGCCCATATCGCGGCTAAGTTATATGATATAAGTATCCATAACATTCTTTTAATTGTTAAGTTTGTTTAGCTGCTAAAACCCATGTTCGTTTCTAGATAAGCAACTATCTTCTAACAGCTTTAGATGAGGCTGACAAATAGATGAAGAAGGTAATAGCAATAGTAGTTTGTATATTACGTTAGGTTACCTCTAATACTCATCATGTTACAAAAAATCGAAGAGGCGATAATACCTCCAAAGCCCAAACTGCTGCTGTTGAGAATGCAAGGATAAGGGTTGAGATGAAGGTGAGAAAGCTCTAGGAAGAGTTGGCAACTGAGAAGTTGTCACATAGCTTAGCCATCAATGAAGTCTCAAGCCTAATGGCTATGATTGAAGAGTAATACAAGGAGTCTAAAGGCCTAAAAGAGGAGCTACAAAAGAAGAAAGAAGAGTGTTAGGGGCTAAGCTGAACTCTTTGTACAATGAGTAATGAGGAGGACAAGCTCAAAGTGTAAATCAAAGAGCTAAAGACTAACAACACAATGTTACAAAGCCGTTGGGCTAAGTCGGAGGAGACTGTGAGAAGAGGACCTTCTATTAAAAAGGCACTCGACATAGTCACCCCTAGCTAGTAGTATAAGAGACTTCTAAGGAAGAAGTTGTTAAAAGGGGTCTAGGTGGTAAGAGAGAAGATCCTAAAGCTTTACCTTGATTACAATCTCTCCTGTATTGACTTTGTTGATGTTGATGAGAAATTCAGTAGTTGCAATGAGGGTGATGATGAAGAATCAGGCATCGAGAATGTCAAGAAGGGTAATAATGAAGCTTATGCTGATGATCTAAGGGAAGACGAGGAGCATCTATCAAAGGAAATCCCCTATGAGTGAAAGGACAAATCCACTTGTTCTAAGACCCTAAGCGTTGAAAATGAAGTATGCTTTAAGAGAAGCCTAGCCTCAAACCTAAAGATTGCATCTGCTCACTCCGAAAATAGGCCGTAGGATACTCTTGTATATTTGTTCTTTGTATGCAATAGTCTAGGCCAATTGGTCGAGTATTTGTAACAACATTGTGATGAGTGAAAAATACGTTACTCATATAAGTTGGAATTTCTAGTACATTATATTTCATGTACCACGTTTTCCTGGCTTGTATGGTCTCTTTATTAATATGAATGTTTTATTTCACATGCTCTTATACTTTGGCATGTTTTATTTCACTCGCCTTTCTTGCATCTTTTATAGTTTTTTTTTTCGTTTGCCATTTGAGACGTGGACTAGCTGTTTTCCTTGGTTGTAGGATTAGTTGAAGTTCGTTAAATGCAATAGGCTAGAACTTATGTTAGTTCGTTCACTATGTAGTTTGAACTTATTAACTCGTCAATCATGAATAGATCAAGAAAGCAAAATATAACTTCAAATATAATTCTTATAAACAAATAGGTTATCATCTTATAAGAAAGTACGCTGTTGCCTTATGAATGGAGATGAACATCATCATCATCTAAGCCATCAATTAAAATAGTTTTTTAAATTCTCGGCATTCTAAGCTAATGGAATGGTTGATCCATCCAACCTTTATAGTTGATAAGCCCCCTCGCCAATGACTTCTTGGATCCTCTCAATTTACATTAAGCTTTCTTTGACTATTTCATGCACCAGTCACTTCCATCTTTCGATAAACCAAATCTTTAGGTTGAAAAACCTTGTGTTTTATTGTTTGATTGTAATACCTAGCCACTCTATGCTAGTATGCTACAACCTTACTTCTTGTAATATCTCTAATTTCATCAATTGTTTCCAAATTTTCCATTAATCTAACATAATTAACCATCACATTGAAGTTTTGCATTTGCAGATTAGGTAATTCCAACTCAATTGGAAAAACTACCTCCATACCATATGCTAACTTGAGGGAGTCTCCCTTGTTGCAGTTCTATGGGTGGTTTTGTACCCCTATAAGACATTCAGCAGTTCATCATCCCATCTTCCTTTAACTTGATCTACATTCCTCCTTAGGTCGTATAAGATGATTTTGTTTATAGCTTTAACTTATCCATTCATCTGAAAGTGTACAACAGACGTATAGTTTAGGCAAGTTCCATACTTCTCGCAAAATGCTCGAAACTTATTGGTATCAAACTGTGGGCCATTATTCATGAATATCATGTAAGGAACTTTGAATTTTGATATTATGGAATTGAATACAAATGCTTCTACTTTTTGTTCAATGATTCTCACCATTTCCTCGAGTTCTGCCCATTTAGAAAAGTAATCCATAGTAACAATGACTAATTATCATTAGGCAGTAGATTTCAAGAAGGCTCCAAGAATATTTAACCTCCACTGGGCAAAAGGCTAAGGATTAGATAGGCTGTATAGTTTAGTTACAGGTGCATGACTCGGTGCCTCATGCTTCTAACACTATGGATAGTGCCAAACAGCTTCCTTTGCATCTTCTCTTATGGTCGACCAATAACAGTCGAGTCGCAGTGCTCAAATATACACTGTCTGTACTTTTACATAGTTACTGCATATGTCACCATGCAATTCGGATATGATAGGAATCAACCCCTTATACCAATTACGCATAGCCAAGCTAGAGGAATCTAAGGACCCATGTTGAGATTCTTAGCTCCTAACCAAAATTGAGTTGGGGATCCCTATGTTGAATTGATCTCCTGCCGACCTATCTACCAGATCTTCACATATCAAACATGCTCCTGCCCAGTCGTAAAGTCCTAATCTAGAAGATGGCCCAGGACTAGTCAAGCTAGTGTGCCTAAGAGCTCAGTTATCACTAGGACTTACCAGGGTAGAATTGAATTGAAATGGGTCCTTCGAGATATTGAAGAAAATTTAGAGGGAAACAATCCACAATCAAATAAGAGTAGCTGACAAGAAGTTGCTTGGAGGATGTGACTCACCAATGAACACTATATGACTTGACACCTCACTTGATATGACATACAAGTTGATGTCAAGGTTTACCCGCTACTAATCCTGAGCTACTCTGTAAGATTAGATAAGAGTGTAAGGGGTATGGACTTGGAGAGGATTACTTCACAAGAACAGAGTATTCAGTATTAAGACGTAAGTTATTTCAGGCTTATAAGAGAAAAGGACTATTTATAATAAGTCCCTAAGGTACATTACAAATAAAGAAATTAAAAGAAAGTATTTACAAAAGGAGATTCCTAGTACATACGAAAAGGTTAAAAAGGATGACAAACTAAAGATCGAAAAGTAGTTAAATGTTAAATAAGGTGGGCAACTAGTAGTACAACATTGGTCCCGTATGAATATTCTCTAAACATAGTAGGCGAGAAGGGTCAAAATATTGTGTCACTAAAGGGGCCGAGACGAGAGAGATGGTGGTATGCTAAGAGAAAACTACTTAGCCATTTAAGTGAGTCTTTCGTCACTCAGCAATTGATTCTCTGTAGTAGTTGATCAAAGTACTCCATATAAGGTCCTCGATAAGGGAATGGTCGGTACCATCACTACCGAGTGTATAGATCAATGTACGACAATGTGGGGAGCTTAGGGAGCTTAGCCACCTTTCTTTGATGTACAATTTCTCGTCATCAGCAGGTTGTTGAGAGAAAATTCTTCGAGAAAGGGATTGGAGGCACGCGTGAGTAATGAGACCATTGACCGGCAGTGCATCATGAGTTGAGCTCTCTAAACAACCACGGGAGTTTGACTCAAATTTAGTTGACTTCCTTACTAAACCGATTGGCTCCCAACTTCATCCAGATCAAGTCAACCCTTGATTGCAACATTTATCTTTTGAACACAACTTTCTAAAATGATTATTTCCTTTTCGTATTGAATATTCTTTGTCTCTTTTACCCCTTTTAGTATGTTTCATGTAACCCAATTGTAGAATACCCTTTGTCTTTTTCATACATGTAAAGTAACCTTAGTGAATTGGTATATAAACCCTTAGTTTCTTGTACATAAACGATCAACTAGCTAATATAGAATTATTGACGTTGAGCAACCTTAATGTTCTCATTATCATTTAACTCTTATATATTCTCTTTAGCAAGTAGTAATGGCGAGTGACCTTTTAATTTGGATTGGTGTATCATATCCAGTAGATTGTAGGCTAAGTAAGATCGAGTGGTGCTTTATCCATTTGGTAGTTGCTTGGACTTTACTAACTTTTTCCCTATTTGTTGCATCAGCTTTGCTAGTATCAAAGGATGGTCCCACGGGGAAGTATGTGAAGTTATAATGAAGTTTAGGTTTACCTTATTGTTAGTGGCTTCTGTGTTCCTTTCGTAGCTGCTGGAGTGTGTTATGTATAAGTGTAGTTCCATTATTACTCTATTTTTTCATTACAAAAATATAGCAAATTTGCTACTATTTTGTTTGAGGGTTATTGGGTGTTAAAGTTGTTAGTGAGTTATTAATCTCTTTGAGAAAGTATTGCACCATGTTAGATTTGAGCGTTTAGGGTGTTATTGGTGATTAGAGTAATGGTGCTCAACCTAGTCATGGTCATAATGGTAGTAACACCCTAAGGTCGGTTGATAACAAAGTTGATAGACTAACCAACCTTGTTGAAAGTCTAGTCATAGTAATGCAAGTGAACAGACAATAGCCCCATGGTGTACAACACCATAACCTACAAGAAAATGTCCTTGAAAGACACCATGGCCAAGGTAATCGAACTAATTGCCCAATTTGACCGCAACGAGTTGAAGGAATAATAAACCTAGTTGCTAAGCGAAGACTGGAGTTGGAAAAGATTAAGGAAGATGATGAGGAGTTGGATGTTGAAGAGTTTGGGGAAGAAGAAGAAGTTGACTATTACCAAGCATAGGGACGAGGACGCCGAATCCCTCGAGGATTAGATAATGTCAAGGTTCAAATCCCACCTTTTAATGGAAGTGGAGATGTAGATAAATACTTAGAGTGAGAAAGAAAGGTTGAGAAGGTGTTTGAATGTTATGGGTACACAAATGTTGTCAAAGTCTAACTTGCTATATTGGAGTTTATTGGGTATGCCACCATGTGGTGGAAGAATCTAATTGTGGCTAGAGCCAGAGATGGAAGATAAGTTGTTCGAACCTAAGATGAGATTGAAAGGTTGTTAAGAGGAAGATTTGTGCCTGAGATTTACCTCTAAGATGCATTTGCAAAATTCCAAGAGCTCTATTAAGGAAGCTGATCTATTGATGACTATGTAAGAGAGTTCCAAATGATAATGATTCAAGTTGACATGGAAGAATTAGAGGCCTATACAGTATCGAGGCTTATTTTTAGGCTTAAGTATGAGATTTACAATATTGTGGAAGTACAAAAGTTTTATACCTTAGAAGAGACGATAAAGATAGTGTAAAGGGTCAAAAAATAGAGGAAAAGCACATCAAGCCGACCTGGCAAACATTCTCCTAACCTCTAATTCTACATTGACATGTTCAAATAGAGTCGAGGAGGCCATATAGGGCTAAGGATAGGAATGACCGATCTAATGAAAGCCGAGCAAGTTAGCAGGTTAGCCAAACTGAGCCGAGGTTAGGCTGACCCTAAGGATATATGAGAAATGGTAGATCTCCAAACGGAAGACTAGTGGGGTAAAATGCTTTAAGTGTTTAGGCTTTGGACATATGGCCATTGAATGTCCAAACCGATGCGTCATGGTGCTTCGAAGAGATGTAGTGGATAGCATCGATGAGAGCGAACTTGAGAAAGAAGAGGATGCTGGAAAACCCAAAGCCAAAGAGGAGGAGGAGACTTGTGTCTATGCTAACCAGGGAGAAGTGATAACCTTAGTCCTAAGATGAGTAAGGAGTTCCTTATTAAACTCTGAGATGAACTAAAAGGAGAATCTATTCCATACTAAGTTTACCGTCAAAGGCTAATTGTACATAATCATTATGGATGGGGGAAGTTGTACAAATGTCGTTGCATAGACCTTTATGTAGAGGTTGGGTCTCCTGACCTTACAAGCTGCATTGGCTTCATGATAAAGGTGTTTTATATGTAACCGAACAAGTGACCATACCGATTAGTGTTGGGAATGTGTACAGCGATGAAGTAGTTTGTAATGTCGTCTTCATGGGAGCTTTACATCTACTGTTTGGATGACTTTAGTTGTTTAACAGGCATATTACTCACGATGGGTATAAGAACACTTATGCCTTTGTTAAGGATGGAAGGAAGATTGTATTGCAACCTATGACCCTATACAAAGTAAATGAAACCCATAATTAGCTCATCTGAGCTAGTAAGAAGAAAGCCTTGGTCATAAGTCGAAGAGAGCTCCAAACTGCTGAAGAAGCCTTAGTGATGAGCCTATAGGAATCAGCCCCCTGGACTAATCATGCGTAGTTGAGCTAGATGATTCTAAGTATTCATCTGTAGAATACTAGCTTGAAATCAAAGTTGAGATGGGGATCCCTATGCCAAATTGATCTCCTGCCAACCTATTTACTAGATCCTCATATGTGTTAGACATGCTCCTGCTCAATAGTAAAGTCTTAATCCAGAGGACAGCTTAGGACTAACCAGAGTTGAGCTCCTTAATCAACTACGGGTGTCTAACTCTAATTCAACAAACTTCCTTACCAAACTAATTGGCTTCTGATTTGATCCAGATCAGGTCAACCCTTGCTTGTAATGCTTTCTTGCTTCTACTTACCTTGTATCATATTCCTAATGTCCAACCACCAAGTAACATGTATCTTCTGAACACAACTTTCTAGAATGTCATACTGAATATTCTTTATCTCTTTTATCCCTTTTAGTATGTTTCATGTAACCTAATTGTAGAATACCCTTTTCTCTATTCATACATGTAAAGTAACCCTAGTAGATAGATATATAATCCCCCACTTTTTTGTATGCAAACAATCAACTAGCCAATACAGAATTATTGACGTTAAGCAACCTTAGTGTTCTCATTATCATTCAACTCTTATCTATTCGCTTTAACAAGGAGTAATGGTGAGTGACCCTTTAGTTTCAACTGGTGTGTCATATTTGGTAGATTGTAAGTTGAGTAGAATTGAGTGGTACGTCATATATATTCAATAGCTACTTGGACTTTGCTAACTTTTTCCCTATTTATTTTTTGTTTGCTTCATTATGGTACTTTTTTGTGTATCAGACCTTAGAGATGCATCAGGATAACACCCTTTGGGCATCTCTTAAAGGAAGGCATCGAAGATAAGGTTGTAATATGTTACATTTGTATAGTTGAGCATCAATCAACGTATAGTTTGTAGCTTAGTAAACTAATCTTCGTGCTCCATTCTTGTCATTAGGGAGAGTACCATCTCTCAAATAACCTACTAGGGGATCTATCAAAGATTCTTCTTTCAAGTAAGGAGCCAATTCATAGCTCTGAGAAAGAGTAGATAAACTTTTATGTGGAAGAAATTTAACAAAAAGTTTATCGCTTAAGATGGGGAATACTATACTAGCCAATTTTGATAATTTATTAGCAGCAATATTTTTACTTCTCGGAACCTTATAGATTGAGAAAGGTTGAAATTTTTCTGCTAGTGTTCATACCATTAGCAAGTACTTGCTCATTTCTTATTCCCTAGCCACATAACTGCCCTGACCTAATTCACTACCAGTTGTAAAGTAAAGAACACTTCGAGTTTCTTGGCACCAATCTCTTTTGTTAGTTTCAATTTAGTAATCAAAACTTCATACTCTACTTTATTATTACTAGTTGAGAATCCAAATTTTAAAGCATAATTAACATTGACGTTGTGGGGACCTTGAAGAATAAGGCATGCACCACTTCCTTCTCTCATAGAAGAGCCATCCACATAAAGGTGCCATATGGGTTTCTCGGTGACCTCCAGACTATCTTCCTCACCGATGAACTTGACCACAAAATTTGCCAACACCTATGCTTTTAGTGTTGTTCTAGGTTTATATTGTACACTATAGGCACTTAGCTCCAAGGCATAATTCATCATCCTCCCAAAGGAGTCTGGTCATTACAATGCCTACCAAAATGGTTGATCGGTGAGCACTATGATCTGGTAAGCTTTAAAATACGGCTTCAACTTCCTTACTAAGAGAACCATTGCAAGAACAAATTTCTTGATTTTCGTATATTGATGCTTTGGCCCTTATAAGACATAACTCATGTAATAAATGGGTCGATGCTCTTTATCGTCAATTCAGACCAATACAAAAGAAAGAGCTTAGCAACTGACCGATAAATACAAATATAGATTCTTTCTAGATATGGGTGTTAAGAATATCAATGGTGATGTAAGCAATTCTTTAAGATCATTGAAAGCTCTTTTGTAATTGTCGGACTATCTAAATTCTTTTGGATTCTTTAATATTTTAAAGAATTCTACACATCTATCTATACTTCTCAACACAAAACTATTGAGGGCGACTATTCACTTAGTAAATTCTTGTACTTCTGTTACCATATAAGGGGATTTCATGTTTATTATCACCTGAATCTTTCTTGGGTTAGCTTCAATATCATGCCAAGTGACCATATATCCTAAGAACTTTCTTAAAGTTGTACTAAAGATGCACTTTTGTGGGTTAAGCTTTATGTTGTATCTCTTTAGAGTGGGAAACGTCAAAGTATATGCTCGACGTTTTTGTAGATTTGGGGTTTGAACATCTTGGTAATAAGTCTTTGGTAGGTTGCACTAGCATTTTTTAACCTAAAGGGCATCACTATGTAACAATGTGTTCCAAAATTAGTAACAAATGACGTATAGACTTTATCTTACTTGTCCATCTTGATTTGGTTGTAACCAAAGAAAGCATCCATAAAAGAAAGTAACGCGTATCCAGTGGTTGAATCTACCATTTGATCAATTTTCAATAGTAGGAAAGAATCCTTAGGACAGGCCTTGTTGAGATCCGTAAAGTTTATGCACATTCGCCACTTGCCGTTAGACTTCTTGACTAGTACACAATTAGCTAGCCAAGGCGAATAAGGCTCTTCCCTAATAATTCCCTACCTTTAATACCTTTTGGAGTTCTTCTCCTATTGTGGCTTGTCTTTCTGGAGAAAAATCCCTTTTCTTTTATTAGATCACCTTCATACTTAGATCAATTTAGAGCTTATGTACCATGACTTCTCTTGGGATACCCAGCATGTTCGAAGGGGACCACACAAACACATCGACATTAGCTTACAAGAAGTTTATCAAACTTTGCCGAATATCTATCGACAAGGGTTCCTTATCTTCATTGTTTTTCTAAGGTCATCTCCTAAACAAATTTCCTCTGTATCATTCTCGACATTTTTTATGCCAACTAACTTACCTCCTGGATTGGTTTCTACTTGAAATACCTCTTCTCGTCTTAAGGTCCTCATGTATAAGGACCTTGCCAATTGTTGATACCCTTTTCATACACTGACTCCTATAGGAGTCAGGAACTTGGTTTTTAGATATACATTTGAAGAGATAATGCCAATAGATGCTGATATGACCATCCCATTATCATTTTGTATGGGGACTAACATTTAAAGACAAAGAAGTCTACTTTATCCCCTGCAACATGCTCGTCATCGCCGATCTGTATTAGCAAAGAAATTACTCTGACTACTTAGACAGGTTGATTGTTGAAGGCATACAAGTCATACTTATAAGATCTTAGTTGTGCTTTGATCTTGGGTCTCATTTGGTCAAAAGCATGTTGAAAAATGATATCTATCGAGCTTCCTGTATCAATAAGAATTTTCTTAACCTTAACCTCGAAATTGGTTACTCTTGTACTGATAATGAGTGTATCATCATGCAAATTTTGGATGCCCTCAAAGTCTTCCTTTACGAAAAAGATCATGTTGTCAATCTAACCTTCTTGCCTTAGATGTTGCAAATGTAATTTTTGGTGTTAGTCAGGCTTGAAGAGCTTGACTGGCTTATAGTAAGTCTACCGACAATAGTATTGATCACTCTATTAAGTGCTCTATTGGAATTCGCATCCTTCCATATCTCTTAACAACAGCTGGCCGAGTGTCATTCTCCTGTTCCTTACATCTCCTTGGAGATAGTCTCTCGATATTCTCAGCATTATGCGCTAAGAACTTTCGTAAATGCCCACGTTGGATCACATCCTCAATCGCATTCTTAAGTTGGATGCACTCATCTGTGTTGTGACCTTTGTTCCAGTGAAAATTGCAGTACTTATTGGAATTTCTCTTTGAGGGATTTCCTCTCATTCTTTTCTACCATTGTAGATCACCTCTCTGCCTACATACCTTTATTAGTATGTTTGAAGTTAAGCAATTGACAAGCATGTGGGATGAATATGATGGAATCATTGATTTCTTTCTCTTGGCATTCAAACATTAATAATCATTTGTGTTGAGTTAGTCCTTTGCACTTCTCCTCGTATCATTTTTCTTATCTCCTTTATTTTGATTGGCTTCTTGTTGGGCCTTTATGTTATCCTCCTGATGTATGTATGAGGTGGCCTTAGCCTTGAACTTAGTAGAAGTTCTCGGCTTATTCTTTGCTAGAGACTTAAAAAAGTCTTCATAGGGCTTAACTCCATTGATTACTGATGCATTGCTAGTCAGCGGTCCCATTACTCGCACGTGCCTTCAAGGCCTCTGATCCCTCTCCTTAAGAATTCTCTCTTGGTAACCTACTGAAGATGAGAAACCGTACATCAAAGAAAGATGGTTAAACTCCTTGAGCTCCCTACATTATCATATGTTAATCTATACACTTGATAGTAATGATACTAACCATTCCCTTGCTGAAGACCCAATGCCAAGTACTCTGACCAATTGCTGCCGAGAATTACTTTCTGAGTGACGAGAGACTTACTTAAACGACCGAGTAGTTTTCCCTCGACATACCACCATCTCTCTTGTCCTAGCTCCTTTAGTGTCACAACATTTTGACCCTTCCTGCCAATTATGCTTAGAGAATATTTGTACCGGACCAATGTTGTACTGCCAACTATTTATCTCATCTGACATTTAACTACTTTTCCATTTTTGGTTTGTTGTCCTTTTTACCCTTTTCGTATGTACTAGGAATCCCAATTATGCTTAGAGAATATTTATACTGGACCAATGTTGTATTGCCAACTATTTACCTCGTCTGACATTTAACTACTTTTCCATTTTTGGTTTGTTGTCCTTTTTACCCTTTTCGTATGTACTAGGAATCCCCTTTTTGTAAATATTTTCTTATAATTTTTTTATTTGTAATGTTGTTCTAGGGACTTACTATAAATAATCATTTTCTCTTGTAAGTTGGAGATAACTTACATCTTAATACTGAATACTCTGTTCTTGTGAGATAATCCTCTCCAAGTCCATATCCCTTATACTCTTATCTAATCTTGCCGAGTAGCTCAGGATTAGTGGTGGGTGGACCTTGACATCAACTTGTGCGTCATGTCAAGTGAGGTATCAAATCATGTAGTGTTTGTTGGTGAGTCACATCCTCCGAGCAGTTTCATGTCAACTATTCTTGTTTAATTGTGGACCATTTTCCTCTAATTTTCTTCGATGTCTCGAAGGACCCATTTCAATTCAATTCTGCTTCGGTAAGTCCTAGTGATAACTAAGCTCCTAGGTATACCATATATTCCTCGTATCAGAGCTTAAGGTTGAGACTGAGAGCTGTGTAGTGTTAGTTTGCTATATCTACTGTTTGAGATATTTGTGTATGGAAAGCATTTGAGTGGAGTATCATTGTTAAAGCTTGTATTGAGAATGTCTTAGTGTATAGGGAGAGATTCACGATGTTGAGAGTGATGCTCATGGTCATAGTCAAGTTCACCAACAAACACTATGTACTACTAATGAGTAGATGCATGATCTTGTAGCTATTGTGGCCAACCTAGTTGTCTTAGTAAATAAGGTCTTAGAGGCTGGAACGCGTGAAAGAGTTATTGAAGAGGGTTGAGAAACGAGAGATAGGTTGGGAAGGAAAATGAGCGAGCTCAGGAAGCCTTTCCTATGAACCAAGTATCACTATGACATGCCGATAGAGTCGTGAGAAGAAGGTTAAAGTTGGACGAAGTGGAAGAGTATGAAGGGGAAGAAGATCATTATGATGGGATGGATGAGCATGAGTTCAGAGCACTAAGAGGTGCCAAGCATCTAAAAGTACAGGTTTCAAGCTTGAATAGGTTTGGTAGTACTGATGACTACCTCTATTGGGAAGAGAAGATAAAAAAGATATTCCACTACTACGATTATGAAGATGTTGTTTGCATTAGGGTGAACGCATTAGAATTTTCTAGGTATACAGCAATGTGGTAGAAGAACCTATAGAATGTTCGTTTAAGGGCCCGATGCAAAGTTCGTATATGGAACAAGGAGAAAAGAGTTTTGAGAAGTAGGTTTGTTCCCAAATACTACGAGCATGACACTTTCCGAAGACTTCAAGACTTGAGGCAAGGTAACAGATCCATAAATGACTATATTTAAGAGTTTCAGTTGCTCATGATATGATGTGATGTTGATGAGCTTAAGACTTGAACTATAGCATGGTTCATCTTAGGACTCTAAGCTAAGATTGGTCACATCGTGGAATTGTAGAGCCTCACAACTCTAGATGAAACCATCCGTGTAGCTTAGAGAGTTAAAAGGCAACGGTGGAACCGGGCTAGTCGAATTCCGAATAGGAATAACATATCGAGTAAAGTAAGGAGTGACAGGGCATCAAACCGAGGTTGAACACCGAGGACACATGCTGAGCTAACTAAAGGAGGGTCGAGGTAAGAACAAGATCGAAGAACCTGAGATTCAAAGAGACCAGGGTCAGAGCTCAAGATGGAAAACCCGAGAAATCAAATGTTTTAAGTGTCTTGGCTATAGACACGTGGCTAGTCAATGTCCAAACCGTCGAGTCATGACCATCAAGTAAGATAAGCCCTAGTTTGAATTAGAAAGTGCGAGTGAAGGAAAGAAAGAAGTGGCAACTGATCAGATGATGGAAGAATTTGAGCAAGATTCGAGAGTCGAGAAACCCCTTAAGGGCGATGCTAAGTATTACTTTGTTATTTAGTGATCTCTTAATACTTTTGTGGCTAATGAGAATGAGCAGAGAGAAAAACTATTTTATACAAATTACCTGGTGAATGGCAGGCTATGCGTTTTGATCATTGACGGTGGGAGCTATATTAACGTCATCGTGTAAGGGGTAGTTAAGGCCATGAAATTGCCAACTCTTCCACACTTCAAGCAGTACAAGATTCACTGGCTGAACGAGAGAGTAAGATTACACGTTTTCGAGCAAGTTAGAGTATCGATTACTATTGGTGATAGGTATAGGGATGAGGTGTTGTGTAACGTCCTACCCATGTGTGCATCCCACATATTACTCAGTTAACCATGGCTATTTGACTTAAGGGTATTACACGATGGGCATAAAAACACCTACATGTCTCAATGGATGGGAAGAAAGTTATCTTGATGCCAATGAATCTTAAGGAAATGCAAGAAGCCCAAGAAAAGGTTGTGAGATCTCTATAGCAAAAGTCTTTAGTGATTTCCCGAGCTCAGTTTACACGAGAGGTTAAACTTAAGGATTATGTACTCCTCTTAGTCAGGAGACTCCTAGAGGTTAGAGAGGCCAAGAACTTACGCTTTAGGAATTTTCTAACCTATTTTCATCTAAGATGCCAAAAAGATTACTTCCCTTGAAAGGAATTGAGCATTGCATTGATCTTCAACCTGGAGCAGCCCTACCAAATCGACCTACCTATAAAATCAATCCTGAATAGGCAGTCCAGTTGAAAAAGCAAGTTGATGAGTTGGTAGATCGCACATATGCTTGAGAGAGCATGAGTCTATGCACCATCCCAGCCATTTTAGTACCATAGAAAGATGGATCATGGAGGATGTGCATTGACAGCCGTGCCATCAGTGAGATTACTATTAAGTATCAATACTTGATCCCATGGTTGGATGACATGTTCGATGAATTGCATGGTGTATGCATCTTTTCAAAAATAAATCTAAAAGTAGCTATCATCAAATACTAATGAGACCGGGAGATGATTGGAAAATATCCTTTAAGACTCAAGATGGTCTATTTGAATGGATAGTTATGCCATTTGGTTTAACTAACGCGCCGGGTACATTCATTGACTCATGAATCATATGCTTCAAGCATTGATAGGCAAATGCGTTGTGGTTTATTTTGACGATATTTTGGTCTACAGTGCCGAGCTTCTTGTTCATATTAAACGTTTGAGATTGGTGTTTAACATATTCCGTGCTGAGAAATTATTCGGTAACTTAAAAAAATTTATGTTCTATCAAAATAAGGTTGTATTCCTCGGATATGTCATTTTAAGGAGCGGAGTTCCTGTTGATGAGGAAAAGGTCAAGGCTATTAATGAGTGGCCTACGCCGATAAGTGCAATCGAAGTCAAGAGCTTCTATAGCTTAGCCTCATTCTGTCGAAGATTTATCCAGAACTTTAGCTCCATAGCTACGCCGTTAACTGAATTAACCAAGAAGAATGTTGACTTTAAATGGATAGAAAAAGCTCAGAGGAGTTTTGAAGATGTGAAGTGTAAGTTGACAGTTGCTCTAGTACTTGCCTTACCAAATTTCTAGAAGGTTTCTGAGGTTGAGTGCGATATGTCTAGTGTCGGCATTGGTGCTATACTTATGTAGGAGCATCAAACGATTGCTTACTTCAGCAAAAAACTTCGAGGTGCTGCCCTGAATTACTCAGCCTACAACAAGGAGTTCTATGCCCTTGTTCATATACTCTAGAATTGGTAACATTACCTGTTGTCGAGAGAATTCATCATCTATTCTGATCATAAATCTCTCAAGCATCTTCGTAGGCAATAGAAGCTTTCTTGGCATCATGCCAAGTGGGTCTAGTTCCTGGAGACCTTTTGCTATATCATTAGGTATAAGAAGGGAAGTACTAATACAGTGGCTAATGCACTTTCTTGTCGTCATGCCCTCATCATGACGTTGTAAGCTAAAGTGCTTGGATTTGACACTTTACCTAATCGATATGAGCATAACCCACATATTGGGCCTTTAGTAGCCAAGTGTAGTAATAGAGGAGCTATGGATGGATTTTACTTGAGTCAGAGGTTCTTGATGAAAGGTAAGCAAATGTACATGCCGAGTAGTTCTACAAGGAAGCTATTGGTTCGAGAGGCTCAAGATGGGGGTCTGGCTAGCCATTTTGGGGAAAAGAGAACAATTGAGATATTGAAGGAACATTTTTATTGGCTTGAGATGATGAGGGATGTGCACCAAGTACTTGAGGGGTACAAGGTGTGTAGGTATGCTAAACGGAGGAGAGAGCCCTATGAAGAATACATGCCCCTATCAATTCCCAAGCGCCCATAGATCGATATAAGCATAGATTTAATGCTTGGCCTTCCCCATATGTCTAGAAGATACGATTCGATCATGGTGGTAGTCGATCAGTTCAGCAAGATGGGCCACTTCATTCCTTGCTATAGGACCAATGATGCTTTATTCATTGTTAACCTCTTTTTATAGAAAATTGTGCAACTACATGGAGTGCCAAGAATTATTGTACTTGACTGTAATTCAAAATTCATGAGCTTCTTTTGGAAAACCCTATGGAGGAAACTCAGTACTAAGCACTTATTCAGTACCTCTTGCCACCTTCAGATAGATGGCCAAACTAAAGTAGTTAACAGAATTGTTGGTAGTCTCTTACATACCACTGTTGGAAAGAACTCCCATAACTAGGATTTATGCCTACCAATCATTGAATTTTCCTACAATCGCTCAACTTACAGCTTTACTGGAACATCACCATTTGAGGTTGTTTATGGACTTAACCTAAACCTACCCTTAGACTTAGTTAACAATCTGTCTACATAAAGGGAGAGTCAATCCAGCCTATAGTGTGCCAAGGAATTTCATAAGTTACATTAAAGAATTGCCGAGCAATTGACCAAAACTGTGGCTCGGCAATAAGAAATGGGAAGCTGCGAAAGGAAATGAATCATTTCTGTTCCTAGGGATCTTGTCTGTATCTATCTTAGCAAAGAACGCTTCCCTAGCAAGAGGACGAACAAACTATTACCCAGAGCATATGGACCCTATGGGATCCTAAGGTACCTTAATGATAATGCCTACGAGATTGAGCTACTCGAAGGTTTTGGTATATTTACCACACTCAATGTCGCCGACTTAGCTCCATATGTGCTTAATGATGATGAAGGCCAAGTTTTGAGGGTAAATCTTCAATAACCCCTGGAAACTTATGCATTGCCAATCAGCGGTCCCATTACTCGCGTATGCATCTGAAGCCTCCAATCCTTCTCCTAAAGAATTCTCTCTCAACAACTTGTTGATGACGAGAAACTATACATCAAAGAAAGGTGGTTGAACTCCCTAATCTCCCTTCATTGTCATGCATTAATCTGTATACTCGGTAGTGATGATGTTGACCATTCCCTTGCCAAGGACGTTATGTCGAGTACTCCAACCAACTGCTATCGAGAATTACTTGCCAAGTGTTGAAAGACTTACTTAAACAATCAAGTAGTTTTCCCTCAGCATACCACCATCTCTCTTGTCTCGGCCCTTTTAGTGCCGCAACATTTTGACCCTTCCTACCTGTTGTGCTTAGAGAATATTCGTACGGGACCAATGCTGTACTGCTAGCTGTCCACCTCGTCTGAGATTTAATTACTTTTCCATTTTTGGTTTGTTGTCCTTTTTACCCTTTTCGTATGTACTAAGAATCCCCTTTTTGTAAATATTTTCTTATAATTTCTTTATTTGTAATGTTACTCCAGAGACTTACTCTAAATAGTCATTTTCTCTTGTAAGCTAGAGATAACTTACATCTTAATACTGAATACTCTGTTCTTGTGAGACAATCTTGTCTAAGTCTATACCCTTTATACTCTTATCTAATCTTGCTGAGTAACTCAAGATTAGTGGCGAGTGGACCTTAACATCAACTTGTGCATCATATCAAGTGAGGTATCAAGTTGTGTTGTGTTCGTTGGTGAGTCACATCCTCTGAGCAGCTTCATGTCAACTACTCTTGTTTGATTGTGGACCGTTTCCCTCTAATTTTCTTTGATATCTTGAAGGACCCATTTCAGTTCAATTTTTCCCCGATAAGTCTTAGTGATAACTGAGCTCTTAGACACACAAATTACGGTGTTGAGAGCTACACTCATATTTAATTTTAGGATTTGACTCATCTCAGCCATAAACCTGGCTAAGTAGTCTCTAATTGACTCATTTGATCTTTGTTTGATTGTGTTAAGGATTGAAGAATCCTTAATAAGAATCTTACTTGCATGGAAGTGTTGAAAAAACACTTTTGCTAGTTCATTAAAACAAGAAATGGTGTTTGGTTTCAGGTGTTTGAACTACGTTTTAGCTGCATTCCTTAAAGTTGAAGGAAAGGCTTGATAAGCCACTATATTACTTAAATCATGCAACTTGGCCAACGTACGATAGCACTCCAAACGATCTTTAATATCTTTCATCCCGTCATAAGTTTTAAACTAAGGTACCTTAATGTGTCGTGGTATCACCTCCTTTAAAATCTCAAAAGTGGAGGGGCATTTTTTAATTATGAACTACTTGCTCATTGTAGTAGTGGTGCTGACATGTGAAGGTCCAGCATGGTGCGCATGCTACGATTGCTTACCTTTGTTAACATTTTGTTTTCAAGAGTTGAAGATCCCATTGCAACCTCAACTTGATTTTTTGGTATCTTAGGTGAGTAAATTGAGTCATCACTGTTCTCGACATCATGATCTTCATGTTCTTTGCTTTGATTTAGGTGAACAATGTTGTGAAGGAGATTAAGGAATTCTTCATGTTTGTTGTCTAGCTCTTGATTTTCTTTTGCCAATTTGAGGAAAAGTTGCTCAAGCTTGACCAAACATTGCTCGTCAATATGCCTAGTCCCCCCATCAAGATTGGGAAGAAGTACTAGCACTTGCACTTTTGGTCAATCTAGTTTTATTCATGTGGATGTGTTTGAGAAAAATGGACGACGCCAAATGTTGTTGGTGGATTTTGGTGATTAGGGATGTCTTGCAAAGAAAAGAAAATCACTTAGTACCAGGGCTAGTCCAGTGTAGCCACTCCAATGCTTAAGTTAGTAAGTAAGAATAAGGAAAGTAGAGTGAGTAATCAAGAGTTATCACATGTCCCTTATAGTGTTTTCTTCCCGTATTTATAAGTAAATGTTGTGTCTAAACTCACAGTTATCTTGGTAACTGCTAAGAAACATAAAAGCTTCATGATTAAACCTATTCCCTAAAATGTAGGGAAAGCAAGTAGTTATGTAATATAATCGTGCTTGTGATAACTATTCGCGACATAAGCTTGAATTTAAACCAAGGATGGAGCTGTAGTACTTAGCATATTGTCGAGAATGTCAATTATTCATCATGTTGGTAGCTAAATGGATGAATGAGTGAAGCTTTAATTATCAACGCTTGTCGAACCAAGTGGACAAAAATTGACTATCAATAGAACCCAGCTTGCT
This sequence comes from Lumnitzera racemosa, assembly GCA_024138005.1. NCBI lineage: Eukaryota > Viridiplantae > Streptophyta > Magnoliopsida > Myrtales > Combretaceae > Lumnitzera > Lumnitzera racemosa. The sequence goes on from JAMXBC010000005.1 coordinate 80,154,438, forward strand.
TGCTGATCAAATCCTTCAAGTTGATGGGTCTACTTAAGCATAAGAGGAACTACTACAACAAGTTCATTCAACAATTATTCTGATGCTACTATAGAAGGAGTCTACTCCACCTCCATCACCTAAACAACCAAGTTCTTTTGGTACTCCTAGGATTAAGAAGAGCTACCTAAAAAGAAGAAGTTTACCTAGTTTTAGCATTTTGTTTTTAATTGTTCCTATTCTTTTCTGTTTTTAAGTCAAAATTTTGTCTAGTATTATGTTTGGAGTCAGATGTTCAAAGATATATTCTACCTCTTTGTTCTCAGAATCATGTCTAGAGTCCAATTCAGAATCCAACTGGTGTACTTAGTCTTGATTATCGAATATTAGTTTTTTTTTCTCTAAGTTTGTTATCAACCTTTTACCTATATCAAATTTAAGGGGAGTAAAAAATAAGTGATAATAATAAAAAGGGGAAGAAATATAGAAAAATAATGATTTAAGAAGTATATTTGATGACTCGTTAAGAATGAGAATTGATAAAAAAGATTTTTGGAAAATAATTGGGCTTTAAAATTCTCTCTAATAATCTGTACTTAAGTCTATGCAGACCTGATATAAATTGTTTAACAAAACCTCTCAAAATGTGTTCAATATTTTTTTAGAATAGTTTTGTTATCATGAAAAAGGGGGAGAAGACAAAGTTCTCACATAAATGTTTTAATGACATTAAAAAGAGTAAAGATATTTAACAAGTTTGTTAAGTGTAAAGGACAATAAAAAAGAGATAAGAATTTTTTCTTAGTACTAATTATGAAAATTAGAACCAAATTCCAAACCTTAGTACAATATCATAAGTAATTGAGCATAAGTCTCATGAAATAGTTTGGACTTACAACAGTTTGAAGGCCTAGCTCCACTTGTTAGATATATTTGGGTAATATATCCAGCATGTTCTACAAAGTTGGTTAATTAAATCCATGGGGATTAAGGAGGAATTAATTTAAGGAAAAGCTTGACTGGATATGATATCTTATGACAGTAGGCATATTTTATTAGAAATATCACAAGATTTTTGAAGGTTTATCATCAATATATAAAGAGAATTTTGAAGAATTCAAATTAGATCTTTATTTGAATTCAAAACAAGAATGGATAAGGACATATGCATGAGGATATGATGAGATAAGGATGAATCTTTTCTTGTAGATGTAGATTTTTATCAAACTTAAAGGAGTTGTTATATAAATTTTTTGAAGCTTATGTACTCAAGTACATCAAATTTTCTCAATAGACATTGGCTGGCAAGATTAAGAAAATTATTTCAGAAGCTCTAAGATTCAAATTCAAAAGAATCAAGCATGAAGAGTTGCTCCTAATTTTTAGGAGATATTTATTTTTAAAAATGGATACAATTTTTGAAAACATTATTGGAGAACTACGAAGGGAAATAAGAGCATTTTACACAAGAATGCCTATATAATACATTAGATAAAAATGTAAGAAGTGCAACATTCAAATTTGATTCAAATTTAAGTGATTTAGTCTTTACCATTTATCGGATTACAAAAACCAACGGTTGGATCAAGAGTTTTTCAAATTATTCAAGATTTGGTTAAGAAGTGTCTAGGATTCTCGCAAAGAAATGTTGCATCAGAAAGTATACAAGAAGACAAGTTCAATTTTTTTAAGATTGGGATCATCGGATTAGATCTATACTCATTTTCTAAAAGCTTGATATTCAAGAAAATTCAAAATCATAATTAGAATCAAATTTAGAGACAACACTGTTTAGTTTACTTTATTTGAGAGGATTATTATAGTTCATCGTCATAGCTACTATAATCACAATTATTTGCGTGATAGTCTTTGTGTGAGAGAGAGAATCAAATTTTTGCAATTCTTTATGTAAGGGTAGCCTACTGAGATTCAGTATTGAACTCCATTTCAGTTTTCGTTAACTTAATCCAAGCTTGACCGGTTTAATATAAATTATTCGATATTAAGTTTGAGAGATAACCTATTAAGATAAAGTTACCATATAAAAATTAAAAAAAAAATCAATTAATGGGCTTTATTTTTATATTTTTCTAAAAAATATTAATATATATATATATAAATATACAAAAGATAACTAAAATGAATTTTCTATTATTATTTTATTACTAATTTTTCAAGAAAAAAGAAAACATATATTTTTAATTTTTTATCCAGTTGCTCCAAATGTGCCTACGTACCTGCTAGTTTAGATCAAACTGGTTATAGTTCCCTTTATAAAATATTTAATGGGTAGATTTTTTTTGCTTTTGAAAATTGAGCTAGATTCATGTTTATTTAATCATTTATTTATACATTTTTTTAAAAAAACCCTGAAGATCTAATTTCACAAATTAAAGAAAACCCTAACTAACTAAATCTTTTTGAAAAACTTCAGTTTAGATTTTTATTTTTTTAGAAAAAAATCACTACGTGACAAAAAAGATATTTTTCTTAAATCCTATATGCAAGATCTACTTAGATACAATCCAGATAGGTATTTTCATACATATCTTTTTCAAATCTCAACCGTAAGATATGTTCAGATATAATCTAGATGCATATCATCATACGTATTTTTTTTAAGTCTCAACCACAAGATATGTTAAGGTACGATCTAAACACGTATCTTTTCTAAATCTTAAATGCAAAATATGTATCTTCTTTGAAGATTTAGATCCTATAAATACGCATATTTTTTTCCAAAATGTTATTTTCCCAAAAAACACTATTTAACTAAACTTTATAAAAAAATCAAGATCATCCAAAAACAAGCAATAAGAAAATTAAAAAAAAAAACTTGCACTTCAACAAAAAGTTAAAGTAGTGAAAATAATTAAAGTAATTGATATAATAAATAAATAAATAAAATAAATGGTGCACCTTAATCGTGAAGTAGATCGAGTGTACATGAATGAATTGGTCATGTTCATTGCTCAAATTATGTGTGCGGTGTGAACTTATGCAACTGGATGGGCGGTTAAGTGATTGTGTATGCAGCATATTAGGTCATGGAATTATTGTGTAGTTGATTGGTTAATTTACTATCAAGTTTGTGGTTCATCAGGAACTATTTGATTGAGAAAGGATGTGTGGGTTGTGCTTTAGTACTCGTGTCAGATGTTTGGTTGGTCAATGATGTGGGCTCAATCATTTTGCTATTGGGTGTGCAACTAATCAACAAGTGTAAGTGTGGAGATTGAAGTAGATTGTCAATGTATAACGGGTGACGTGTTATGTTATATGGTCGTGGCAGTAAGGGATGGACGTTATCAATGAATGATTGGTTCATTTGCAGAGATTAGATTACATTAGGTGCATGTAAATATAGAAATTGGATTGCATCAAGGGCATGCAAATGTAGAGATTGGATTGCGTCAAGGGTATAAGACATTAAGGATTATGCAGGGGATCGGGGCTTAGGTGTACGTAAGGATGTTCAAACTTATAGCTATTTGTGTTCATGTTTGGTTAGGCCAAGGATGTGCAGCATGAATTGACTTCAGCTAGTCTTTAGACAAGTAGACAAGCGAGTGAATTTTGGGGATTGTGAAAAATAACCATCTTCAACTCTACCATCGACTGCTTATTTATAACACTCACGATTGTATCTCTTTCTATCTCAACAACCTTAGATACGATAACGAATCACAGATACAGAAGATATAATTGAGATTTGACCTAGTTTCTAGAAATCCTATCTTAACTTGGGCTTTCTATCTTCCGAGCTCAATTCGATCCAATTTGATTTAGCTCGATAATCTACTTAACAAATCTTAGTTTATTTTAGCCCAATATAAATTAGATAAAAATCTATTTTCTATCGGACTGGACCAAAATTATTTTAATAAAGCCTAATTCTCCAACGAATTTAAATTAAACACATACCGTTATCCGATTTGATCCTAAACTATCCGACTTGACTCGATATGACTCGACTCGATAAGATTTGACTCGATTCAATCGGACTCGATTTGACTGGCCTCGACTTGACTCGATTTGATATTATATATATCTTTTTATTTTTCTTCTTTTTTTAATTTTAATTTTTAATTATTTAATTATTTATTTATTTTCATTTCTAGCTCAATCAAAACAATAAAACAAAAATGAAAAAATGAGATGTCTACAACTACCCCTCTTTATAGTGAAGTTTGATTAGAATTTCGCTACAAAGACAAACGAGATACCCATTTTTGCCAGACCTTACTTTGAACTAAATGAGGAGCAACTAAACTGTATTGTTTTGGTTTAGTGGAATATCCGAAGAAGGTAGATCTCTTCGATATTTCAAAAGAACTTCTCTTAGTTTGTGGATGATTCGAAGAAGATAGATTCCTTCAAGATTTCAAAAGAAATTGTCTTAGTTTGTGGGTGATTTGAAGAGAATAGATCTCTTCATGATTGTTGTTTTATTTAGCAAATGATTTGAAGAGGATAAATCTCTTCGAGATTTTTGCTTTGTTGGTGGATAATTCAAAGAGCATAGTTCTCTTTGAGATTCCAAAAACTGGTTTTGTTTTGGGTTGTGGATGATCCGAAGAAGATAGATCTTTTCAAGATTCTTGCTTCGTTTAGTGGATGATCTAAAGAGGACATATCTCTTCGAGATTCTTGTTTTGTTTTGGTGATCCAAAGATGATAGATCTCTTCAAGATTCTTGTTTTGTTTTGGTAATCCAAAGAGGATAGATTTCTTTGAGATTCCAAAAGAACTAGTTTTGTTTTGGTTTTGTAATCCGAAGAGGATAGATCTCTTCGAGATTTTTCTTGATTTGGTGAATAATCCAAAGAGAATAGATCTCTTCAAGATTTCTTGTTTTGGTAAATGATTCAAAGCGGATAGATCTCTTTGAGATTTGTCTTAATTTGGTGAATAATCCGAAGAGGGTAGATCTCTTTGAGATTTCTTGTTTTGTTTGAAAGGATAGATCTTTCAAAGACAAGATAAGATGATACTTTATTAAAGACAAAACGAGACAGTGCTCTCATGAGCAAGCGATCTTTTAAATGATTGGATGATGCTCTTTTAGGCAAGCGACCCCACAAAAGATAGGATAATGCTCCTTTAAGTAAACGATTCTATAAAAAGACTAGATAGGATAGCACCAAAAAGAACTAGATAGTGCTCTACTGAATAACAGATCAAGGAAGGAAGAAAAATTTTATGATTTTTGAAATATTGATCTGAGACTCAAGTTTGAGGGATTTTGATGATTCCTTGAAAATTTAAACCCCCTTTCTTTAAGAACTCTCTTGATAATTTTTTTTTAAATAGGTTCATTTTTCTTTTGAAAAGGTTTTTTTTTTAAGAACTTAAAAAAAAATTCTTTAATGGAAAATTATATTGCTAATAAGTAAGAAAATCTCAAAGAATATCATAAATAAAGGGTTGGCTTAACCCTTGCCCATTGATCACTCATTCTTTCAATCTTGTTTCTTTAAGCATAATTCATGATTCTCGTAATCCCTCGAAATACTAATTTCAAGCTTAGGATATATGATCTTTCATGTTCTTAAGAAAACACTCAACTTGTCTTCAATTTTCCATTTAGGGGATAGATATCATTACTTGAAATGTTTAGTCTAAGTGGACTTCCTTGTGCTCTCATGTAAGTAGTGTACTTTAGTTAATCAATTAGGTCTTTTATGGGTTTACAATGTAAGGCTTTTGGCCAATGGTTTAAGCAAATTGATATCAATATGCTTTGGCCAATTTTGAATGGAATTATATATAACCCATCTCATGTTTACAAGCCAAGAACCTAAGAGAAACTAAACATGGGCTTACCCAAGTTTCATAAGCAAGTTTCGCTTAAGGTAATTCCATTTCTTTAGTTAAAAGAGTTTCATTAAGGCTGGTATAGTGAGCAGGATCATAAAATAAGAGCTTTGCTTTTGGGCTTATGAGTTTGAAGTGTTTGGCCTTTCAATATCCTTTATAGGTTTAGACTTCAAGTTTATTGGCAATTCTCTTTCTTTTCTTTTTCTTTTTCTCCTTTTTTTCCCTTATTTTTTAGGTCAAGGTAGTCACCTTCCGTTGTTATGTTTTCACTTAATAGGATTTGAAGCACTAAAAGTTAGGTTCAAGGTGTATAAGCTTAAGAGAAATGTATATGGCTTTGAAGTGTGTATAGGCCTAAGTGAGATGTATGTAGTTTGAAACTCTTCTTCATTTTAAAGAAATTGAATTGTTTATGATAATATTTGCTAATGAATCGGCATGACCGAGGCAAGTATAAGTTAGTCTACTCATTTTCTCCAAATTAATGACCCTAATCTCCTGATTACCCTAAGTGTATGGTGGTTATTGGCAGGGTTAATTTTAAGAAAAATTCCCTAAAGGTTCAAATGGTTTTGCAAGGGATAACTATGTTTAGAGGTGATGAAATGAATGCATAATATCATTTTGACATGTATACCAAGTTCAAGATGGACTTCCTTTAAGGTTTAAGCCTAATACTCACATTGTGAAACTTCTCTCTCATACGTGTTTAGGGTTAGTATTTAAGACATGGTTTGTCTCTTTTCATCCCAATCCTTTCAAGTAATGTGTTACCATTCCCTTAGCTGGAAAATTTCAAGTTCTGAGTTCACATTTTCTTTATCCATTTTCACTCATTTGAAATGCCCTTATTTGAATTGAGCTAGCTTCATAGCATATAAAGACTAAAATGCACATGAAAACTACTTTATTCAATAGCTCGTATCTATTATAAGCTCCAAAATGAAAGATTATTCTGAAAAAAAATGCAAGAACTAAAATTCCTTTCTACTTCATGCTCCTATTTTTATCACTTCTTGGCCCATTTAATTGAATTGATCTCTTAGAGATATACCCAACTGCTTTAAGTGGTGAGCTACCTAATTAGATGGTAGTAGTAAACCCTCAATACCCGATGTTAGAGGTTGTCTGTTTGTTGCCCCTAGGTTAGGGATACCATTGTCCATTAACCCATCAATGTCTAGCAAATTTGGTTGAACAACCTTGGCATCAATCAATTTTTATACCTTATGGTTTAGTTTCCAACAATCTTCATTGGTGTGCCTCACCCAGGCCACATGATATTCACACTATTTATTGGGGTTACGATCCCTTGGCTTATATTTCTTTGTTATATTTTCACATGCCAGTAGTCCTACATCTCTCAATTGCTTGAACACTTAGGCTATTGGAATCTCAAATTGCATAAGTCGCCTCCTCTTGTTATGGACGGGCTAATCTTGATTTTGGGCTTTCCCATTTGACACATTCATTCTTGACTTCTCTTTTGTTGAATCATCTTCATGCTTAGGCCGTGATGTCCTATCCATATCAAGATGTAAATTTTCGATCTGCTTGAGCATATAACCCATCGCCATTTCCGTGCTAATGAGCCTTTCTTCTAATATTACTAACTTTTCTTCTAGGGCTGTAACCCTATTTTTCAAATCATAGCAGTAACATACCCCCTAAGCTTGACTATTCAAATCTATTTTTCAAATCATAGCAGTATCATATTGATAGTGGGCTCTTGAATCTGTAACTCTTTAGACTCATATGCCTGAGATAGTGTGTTAATAGGCCCTTGGCCTTGGGTATAAGCCATGGTCTCAACTTGCCTCATGTACTTGCTCAAACCCCCTTCTACTATGGCTATTGTTCTCTGTTCAAGAGCTTCAAACATCATATTTTTGAAAATGAGTGATATAGGCTTTAAGTTGGGCTAAACCACTTAAAAGGTAATATTTCAAAGCCTACAAGAATCCCTTCTTATTAGCAATACTACATTCCCTCTCTTAAAAAAGAATCAAGTTTTTGATTTTGAAAACCTTTTTTTTTTTTGAAACTTTTATTGAAATAAATAAATGTTAATTTTATATTATAGATAACCTAATATTAACGTTAATAAACCTAAAAAAATTTTGGAAACATTAGGACTACAACCAATGACACAAATGACATAAGGGTGATATAGAAAAATGGAAATTATTTTACAATGGGAGAATCATTAAAAGATGATATAAGGGTACCGACTCGTAGAGAAAACTCTATTAGGATCGTGACAGTAAAAAATGAGAACTTAGACATTTACAAGATTAATGACTTTGAGGTAAGAAATGATTTACAATGAGAGTCTGATGGTTAAATCCTTTTTTTTATTTTTTGTATTTTGCTAGTTACTAACAATATGGTACATGTAGGACATTGTAATAGAAATTGATAAAGTAAATAATTATTATAAACCGTTTTTTTTTAATCATGAAATACCATTTTGAAATTTCTTCTTCTTTAAAAAAAAATTCCTAAAGCATTGAAAAAATGAAAAGTCCATGATAATCTTTACCATAGCTAACTTCTATAATTACATGCCAAAAAAAAATTACAAATTAATACTGAAGATTTTTTATTCATTTTTTTGCTTGTTTTTTCTTTTTTGTTGTTTCTCTTTATTTTTTTTCTTTTTATTTTTTAAAGAAAACTATCAAGAAAAAAAATCAGTAAAAGACTATGCAATCAATAAAGGTTTCCCCTTAATGAAGCTACAAATATATTAATAATCATAAAATCAAACCTATACTACAAACTAAAAGAAAAAAAAAATCTTAACTGATCTTCCTAAAAGTCTAATCATATATCTATAAGTGCCGACGAATCTAGCTAGGATGAGCTTCACGGGGTTGATACTGACTTGACTTTCCATATCTATATTACATAAAACATGAAATGACATGATTAATTACAATGAGACTGCTAAATTTACAATAAAGTTAGATATGATATTAATAATTTTGCAGTTTTTTCAAAAAAAAAAAATTTAGAAATTTCATAGCCTTTTACTCACTAAGAGACGATGAAAATAAAACACATATAATACAAAAAATGAAAATGATTGGATAGAAACAAACATTGGCAAAATAAAATCAAATATAAAAAAAATGCAGTATGCTACATACACATGTAATGCAATAAGGGTCGGTAATTAATAAATTATAGAAATTATTATAAACTTGTGGTTTGAAAATACTCTTATATATAAGTAGATCCAAAATACGATTTAATAAAAAAATAAAGCTTATGAATACTTATATATAAAAGTTATTGGTTTTCTTTTTAATTTCCTTTTTTTTAAAAAAAAAAAGTTGAACCGATCATGGATTAAATCAGGCTTTTCCTATAATTTAAAAATAACTACTCCTTTTTAACCTACGGTTGAAAAATACCCTTATATTTAAGTAGATCCGAAATATGATTTTAAAAAAAATAAAGCTTGCAAATACTTATATATAAAGGTTATTGGTTTTTTTTTTTAATTTCCTTTTTTTTGAAAAAAAATATAACCGACAGTAGATTAAATTGAGCTTTTCCTATAATTTAAAAATAACTACCCCTTTTTAAAAAAGAATGATGCAAGAATGTAGTGTCTATAGGTCTTAAGCTTTGTAGATTTAAGGCTTTTCGGAGAGAAACCTAGTAAGCTATATCAAAGTCTAATTGGGCTCATCTATCACCGCCAGGTGATGGTAAAAACCCCAGTAACCTAAGGGTTATATAATGGTGTCCCTTCTTAAGTTTCTAAAGTGGCCTAGGTCCGACTATATCTAAATATGCGAATAATTACTAAATAAAAAATAAAAAGAATACCCCTCACGCAAGCCTCCCCCCCACCCACCCTACAAAATCCCCCAATAAGGCCCATTGGGCCAGGCTTTTTTCTTAAGGCCTACATCACTAAAAACTTGTTAGTATAATTATTATACAAAAAAGAAAATAATAATAATACAAAAGGTCATCAATTAATTTTTAAATTTTACATACTTAGCCCACCAAGCTTCCTAGTGGAGTTGCCGATTTTGTTAAGCCTTATTTCGGTTTTCCTTAACGTAATTCATATTAAGCCTAGCCTACTTAATATAAATTACTCGTCATTAAATTAATGAAATATTTTTCTAAAAAATTTTAAAAATTAAAGTAGCCAATTATTTTAATTGATAAAAAATGAAATTAGGGTTTTTCGGGTGGGAAAAAACCTAATTAAGCTACTAGTTTACAAATTTTCTAAAAAAATAATTTTTTTTAAAAAATAACCAGAAAAACTAAGTTCGGGAGCTAACCTATTTAGATTAAGTCACCATGTAAAAATAAAAAAAAATCAATTAATGTACTTTAATTTTATATTTTTCTAAAAAATACTAAAATATATACAACTATGCAAAAAGATAACTAAAATGAATTTTCTATTGCTTTTTTATTACGAATTTTTCAAGGAAAAAGAATTTTTTTTATACAGTTGCCTCGAAGGTGCCTACGTAGCCGCTAGTTGGGATCAAACCGGCCATAGTTCGCTTTATAAAATATTTAGTATGTGGATTTCTTTTATTTTTGAAAATTGAGTTAGATTCTTGATTATTTAACCATTTATTTATTTATTTATTTTTAAAAAAACTAAAGATCTAATTTCCCAAATTAAAGAAAACCTTAACTAACTAGATCTTTTTGAAAAACTCCACTTAACATTTTTATTTTTCTAAAAATAACTCGTTATGCGTCAAAAAAGATATCTTTCCTAAATCCTATAATGAAAAGCTACTAAGATACGATCTAGATACGTATGAGGATACATATCTATCGAGTCTGGCTTTTCACCTCTTGGTTCTCTTATAAAATTGGCCTTCTTTAAACCGATTAGTACTAAACCTTATCTGTTTGATACCAACCCTCTACTAGAGTTTAAAGAAAACTGCTTTTTTAATTTGAAACGTTTTAGAATGGCCACTCGACCGGAGTCAGGAAAAACAGTAAAGTTATAACCAATTAGGTAGATTGGTTATAACTTAGCCACTAGTCTTTTGATAAAAACCAATTTTTGTAAAATGGTTTTAAAACGAGAGATCCGGATTCGAAGGTTATGATTTTTAAACCCTCACGGGTATCATTAACTTTCTAAAATTAGAATTAAAATTAAAAATCACTCTTCAATTTTGAAAGACAAAAATTGATTATTGGTTACTCTAATTGGATAAACAAAATAACTTATACTAAAGAAAGAGAGAAATTAGGTTTTTTTTTTCATTTTTTATCGTCGCCTCGTAGATGCCTATGTAACTACTATTTGAGATCAGGCATACGTAGTTCTTTTTTATGAAAACTTTAGTAGTTTGAGTTCATTTTAATTTTGAAAACAATTAAGTTTATGTTTTTAATTCAATTGGGTTCATTTAACAAAATTTCTAATAAGGTCCTAAATTGGATTTTTCCTTTATTTGTGAAAAAATTATAGAATTCCCTAATTTTGAATATGGATTAATTTATTTCTCTTATTTTAAAAAAAAAACTAATTTTTCTAAGTGTTGAAAAGATAATCTTTATTTCTTACGGGTTGGTCGATTCGGTTAGTTTTGATCATGGGTCATCAGGTCGAATTGGTTTGGTCAGGTCAAGATCCACTATCTTCAATAGTAGCGGTAGCTTGGGTCAATTCAGCATGAATTAGCCACTGAATCGAAGGGGAAAGAGTGTTTTTATGCATATTTTATTGGTGAATAAGGGTTTAAGACCAATGCCGTGGCTTGGAGTGGTGGTTTAGTCGGTGTTTCTAAGGGGTAGACGGTAGCAGTTGGTGCAGTGGTTAGGTAGTGGTTGTTGGGTTTCAATTGGTGACTGGGATAGGGGTTTTGGAGTATAGGGAGTTTGATTGTAGGTTTAGTTTAGGCCTAGGGTGGTTAGAGGTGGCGATTTGAGAGGGGAGTAATATGGTGATTAGGGTTTAGGGGTAGTGTTTCTGCAAGGCAGTTAGGGGGTATGACAGTAGTCGAGATGGAGTAGAATGGAAAGCTTCAGAGAGGGATTCAAAGAGAGAGAACTTAGTAGAGAGCGAGAGTGATCGGGAAGAGAGAGAAATCAAGAGAAAGAAGAGAGAGAGAGAGAGAGAGAGCTCGTGAGTGTTTTTTGAGTGGTTATCTATCTTTGTCCATGTCCAATGAGCTCTAATTTATACATGAAATCATCAATTGAACAGGAAAGATCAAATTTGGAGTTAAATGAAAATGCTCAAAGGTTAGGAAAGATGGGCTGATGTGGTGCTACATCAGCTATATTGACCAACTAGAGCATTCCACATGTCAATAGTGATACGTGGCAGTTGACATGGCATGTCATGTGGATACTATGTGGCGCTATGTGAGCACAGGTTATCTAACCTGATGTTACTACGTATTAGGATACGTGGTGCAATGGGATCTTAATACGTGGCAATCCCCGATATGATGAAAAAAAAATACAGAAAAAACTTTGCATGTTCCTACCTATATTCAAACCCCTAACCTCTAAGCAAACTCAATGCCAATGTCTATATGCTTATTCGTTAGGTTGTTAGCTTGTGACTTGTCCATATGTGTAACTAAATTGCATATATGGATTCAATCAACTTAGGTTAAATTTGAATTTAATCTTAGGTTCAATGGCCTAACTTCTAAACCTAATAAAAAAATAAAAAGATCTATCCTAATAAAACAGTATTTTCTAAAATCTTTTATTTTTCTATTATTTTTATTTTTCAATTTTCTTATTTCTTATTTTTTTTGTGTTTCTTTCTAGATTTCCTATTTTTTCATATTTTTCCAATTTTCTTATTTTTTTTGCTTTTTCTTATTTTTGAATTTTTTATATTTACCTAAAATTCTTGTTTTTTTCTAAATTTCTTAATTTTTTAGGTTTTCTTTAATTTCTTTTTTTGTGTGTGTTTTTCCTAATTTAGAGCCTATTGAGAAAAGAAATAAAAATAAAGGGGCAAAAATTAGGTGTCTATTGTATTTTTCTTAAATCTCAACTATAAGATACGTTAAGATAGGATCAGATACGTATCTTTATACATATCTTTTCTAAATTTCAACCACAAGATACATTATGACGTGATCTAAACATGTATCTTTTTCTAAATCCTAAATACAAAATATGTATATTGATACGTATCTTGTTTGAGGATACGAATCTCGCAAATATGCTTTTTTTTTTCAAAAATACAATTTTAGTAAAAAAACATGATTTAATTAAACTTTATAAAAAATTGAGTTCATCTAAAAACAAGCAATATGAAAATAAAAAAAACCCGTGCATAAACAAAAAATTAAATTAGTAAAAATAATTAAAATAATTAATAAATAAATAAATAAATAAAATAATTTTTACTGAATTGAGTTGTATGTAATCGGTGTATTCGTCAACGGTATGTTGTGATTGTGAAGTGGATCGGGGTATGCATGAATGAATTAGACATGTTTTTTGCTTGAATTGTGTGTATAGCATGAACTTGCGTAAGTGGATGTGTGGTTGAGTGATTGTGTTCGTAGTACGTTTAGTTGTGGAATTATTGTGTGATTGATCGGTCAATTTACTGTCAGGCTTTGGCCAATTAGCAAGTATTAGATTGAAAGGGGATGTGTGGATTATGCTTCAGTGCTCGTATCGGATGTTTGGTCAATCAATGTTGTGGGCTCGATCAATTTGCTATTAGGCGTACATTTGATTAGCAAGTGTTGGTGTTGGTGTGGAGTTGAAGTGGATTGTCCATGTGTAATGTGCGGTGTATTGTCTTGTATAGTTGTAGCGGTAAGGGATTGACGTTGTCGATGATTAACTAGTTTGTCCGTGGAGATTGGATTGCATCAGGGGCGTGTGATGGCAAGGATTGTATAGGGGATCAGGGCATGGATGTGTGTGAGGATGTGTAGACTTACAGCTATTTGTGTTCATGTTTGGTTTGGCCAAGGACATGCAGCGTAAATTGACTTCGGCTAGTCTTCGAACAAGTGGACAAGCGAGTGAATTATGGGGATTGTAAAAAATAACTGTCCTCAACTCTACCATCGACTGCCTATTTATAACACTCACAATTGTATCTCTTTTTATCTCAACAACCCTAAATACGATAAAGAATCATAAATACGGAAAATACAATTGAGATTTGACCTAGTTTCTAGAAATCCTATTTTAACTTGGGCTTTCTATCTTTCGGGCTCGATTCAATCTAATTTGATTTGGCTCAATAATCTACTTAATAAATCCTAAGTCTATTTTAGCCCAATATAAATTAGATAAAAATCTATTTTATATCGAACTGGACCAAAATTATTTTAATAAAGCTCATTTCTCCAACGACTTTAAATTAAACACATACCGTTATCCTATTTGATCCTAAATTATCCAACTCGACTCAATTTGACACAATATTGTACTTGACTTAACTCAACTCGATGCGACTGGTTGATTTGATATAATTTGACTTGACTCGATATGATTTGACTTAATTCGATCGAACTTAACTTGACTCGATTTGACACTTTATATATATTTTTATTTTTCCTCTTTTTTAATTTTCGTTTTTAATTTTTTGTTATTATTTTAGTTATTTATTTTTATTTTTGGCTCAATCAAAATAATAAAACAAAAATGACAAAATGAGGTATCTACATAGAGCAAAAAGACTTGTAATTGTTTCTCTCTTGTTAAAGATAGTGAGACGCAGATAGTAGAATGATACCGGTTAGAATTATTGGTTCCCAATAGTGGAGTTAGACGAGCATAGTAGGCATAAGGCTGAAGCACTAACTCCTTTGCCAGATTTTTCGAACGTTACTCTATTTATTTTTTACTTTGCTTATGTTATTTATATATTATTTTGCACCTAAACTTGCTAAAGTAATCAAAGGGGATGCATTTAAGTTTTGATTTACAAAAAGTTTAAAACTTTTAAGTAACCAATTCACCCCCTCTCTTGGCTCATTAAGGCAGCCAACCTAAATATAAACACTTGGCATGATAAGGTAGCCAACTTAAACACACATCATGATAAGGTAGCCAACTTAAACACACATCCTTAGCCGGTTAAGGTAGCTAACCCAAATGCAAAGAAGCCAAGCCTAAATGCAAACCCTCAATCCATTTAAAAGGAAAACCTAGATACAGCTTCAGTCTCATTATACAAGGAAGCCTCGATTCTAGACAACTCCTCTATGTGACTCACTTGACCTTAAAGAATCTAACCCAAACTCACAAGCAAATGCCAAAGGGAATTTATCATTCATGTTTAGAGCAATTGTCTTCTTAAGAATTGAGAGCATAATATATCTAGGGCATGCCAGTCAAATTGGGGCAAATAGGTATAAAGAAGAGTATACCATAAGTGTTTGGTCTTTCGAGTTTAATGAAAGGTATCTTTGTTTCACTAGGGCATGTTTTAGAGATTATTTTGAGAGATTGGGGAGCAAAATCAATCTCGCCCTTCATCAAATGAACACAAATGCCTATGGCAACTCATTTTAAAAAGGTTTAAAACAAAAAGAGGTGACTTAAATCCTACACACTAACCCTTAAACACTTTGAGAGTTGAGTGACATTATGATGAGGATTTCTAGACTCATTCCTTAAGGAGGCGTACTTTGAACTTGATATGTAGATAAAAATGAAGTTAGAGATTTATCTTTAATATCCTAAACATAATTATCCTTTACCAACCCCATTGAGCCTATTTAAGGAGTATTTTAAAACTAAACCTTGTTAAGAACTACCCTATAATGGGGAAAATAGGGGGTTAAGGATCATTAATTAGGAGGAAAGGATAAAAATTGATTAATACTTTCCCTAGTGGCATCAATTCAAGGATAATTTTGTTTTTGATAATATATTTTCTCTTAAATGAAGAAGATCTTACAAGAATATTATATGTACTCTAAATATATTGGGGAGTCAATCACTTTTGGGGCTAAAAAGAAAAAAAAAAAGGAGAAAGAAGCAAGAAACAACAAGAAAAATGGGCTAAAAAAAAGGAAAAAAGATAAAAGGAGAAACATGAAAATTGGGCCCTAACCCAACCAATCCTTTAAAAAGGCTCAGAATTGAAGCTCAAACATCTCCTAAACACACAAAAGCCCTCATACTCATTTTGAATCATATTCTAAGAACTTCTTACCCAACCTGAATCATAGAAAGACCTCTTTGCCTACAATACCACTAATACTTAATAAAGACTCTACTGATCATTGGGAATAAGTTAGTTTAAATAAAGATTGTTTTTGAAATTAAGGCTAGTGCACTTTGAGTTTTTCCAAAAAAAGGTTCTTGACTAGTAAACCTTAGGTTCTCTCATTGATCCCTTTTAAAACTATTCATCTCGAAGCCTAATGTACAATATTGAACTAGAAAAGACTTAACAAGATTGATCAAGGTATATCACTTACAAATTGGACCATAATTTTAGGAATAGTAGTTAAGAGCGAAATTTAAACTAAGAGTATATAAGGAAGTCCTCTTTGACTAAACTGATCATGAGCTATCGTTTCTTTAAGGAAACAAATGATCAAAGTCATAAGGCCCCATAAGAAGGTCAGCATGCCACTGAATCAACCTTGATGGTATGACGACCAGAAGATATTTTCAAAGACGAAGAAGAGTATGAGATGCCTTACATGGTTATCAAGGAAAGGAATGGTTATAGCTCTTGCTTCTTAGATAAGAAGTTGTATCTATTAGCAAACTTTCAAAACAAAATGAAAAAGGGATAAAAGATAAAACAATGAAAGAGAAAGAGAGAGAAGGCAAAGCCTGTTACAAGTTTTCCACCCATTTACAAATCCATATTAAGGCTTTCAAACTAAGTTATTTGCTTTGATCTGATGTGGTTACACCTTTTAAGTTGACCTTATCGATTCAGTCATTCTCACTGATGTAGTTTTCCTCATGGTTGATGTTTAAATCAAAAGACCTTATTCCTAGTCCTTATTCCATCTTAGACTGGTTTTAGTAGACAAATTCCTTTTTCGAAAAGATCTAAGCATGTCGTTTTTCAAAAGTATTACATCACTACTATTGCTTCTTCTTGTCTTTTAAGGTTGTAAGTTAGCTCCTAGGGCGCTTCCCTTTACTATCTTCTCTAAGGGTCTAAGCTAACCCGTAAGGAGCTTTCCCTTCACCAATTTCTCTTAAGGTTTTGTCCAGCCATGAGGTGCTTTCCTTGCTTCAATTTTCACTTTAGGGATTTAATTGTCGCATAGAGTGCTGTTGTCTTGACTCACATCTCCTTTAAGGTTTTAGCTAGCTTAAGGAGCATTTTACTCGTTCGCTTAGGTTAGTTAACTTAAAGGACTACTACTTGGTTTCAATTTGAATCTCCTCTAGGGTTTAAGCCGACTCAAGGAGCACTTTACCTATTTGCCTAGGTTAGTCAGCTTAAAGGAGTAGGACCAAGTTTCAATTTGAATTTACTTTAGGGTTTAAGCTAGCTTAAGAAGCATTTTGTCCATTTGCAAAGGTTAGTGAGCTTAGAGAAGCATGACCAGGTTTTAATTCAATTCTCATTTAAGGTTTTAGCTAACTCAAAGAGTGCTTTACCCATTTGCCTATGTTAGTTGGCTAAGAGAAGTATGACCAGGTTTCAAATCAATTCTTGTTTAGCATTGCTAGTTTTTCAGTGATGCTTTTACCTAAGATGGTCAGTTTAGAAGGGCATTATCAAGTTTCAAATCAATTGTTATTTAGCATTGCTAATCTTTTAATGATGCTCTCACCTAAGTTAGTCATCTCAGAAGAGTATGACTAAGTTTCAATTCAATTCTCATTTAGGGTCTTAGTTAGTTTAAGGAGCGTTTTGCCTATTTTCCTTAGATAGTTAACTTAGAGGAATATGACCAAATTTTGTTTAGGGTTATTAGTCACTTATAGATGTTCCTACCTAAGTTAGTCAGCCTAAAGGAGCACATTCATGTTTCAATTCAATTTATGGTTGCTAGTCCCCTAGAGTTATGTTTGCTCTTTTAGTCAACTTTGAAGGAGCATGACTAGGTTTTAATTTAAATCTTCAACTCAAGGAGTGCTTTGCTCATTCGCCTAGATTAGTTAGCTTAAAGGAGCACTACTAAGTTTCAAATCAATTTCCCTAGATAGATTGCTACCATTTTAGGGTTCTTGCCAGCTCCTAAGGCATTACCCTCTAATCAGTATCATTTTAGGGTTCTTACCAACCCATAAGGGAGTAACTCTTCTCTCAATACCATTTTAGGATTCTTGCTAGCCCATAGGGATAATACTTGTTATTCAGTATCATTTCGGGATTCTTGCCGGCTTATAGGGGCATTACCTTCCATCTAATACCATCTTAGGGTTCTTGCTAGCCTATAGGGGCATTACCTACTATTTAGTATCACTTTAAGGTTCTTGCTAGCTCATAGGGTACTACCTTCCTTTATGTCACTTTTGTAGTTCTTACCAACTCTTAGCAAGCTTCACTCAATGTTGCTTTTAGGGTCTTAAACCTCTTCCCTTACTTTCGCAACTTTTCAAGGTTGTAGCCAGCTCTTAAGGTGCTATAACTTTTGAGAAACCCACTCCTATGTTTCATTTAGCTCTTAGAGTGTCTGTATTCAAAATACCTTTCACCATTCATCAAAATCCCCAATAGATCAGGCCTAGGATGACTTGCTAGTTATAGTGCTTCTTAAGGAAATTACATCCCTAAGGCAAAAATGATATCTCTTTTTATCTTCGTAGTAAAGTTTTACTCAAACTTAACTACAAAAAAGGGTGGTTATAGACACCCAATTTTTGCCCCAAAGAGTTTTAATTTTTTTTAGAATAAAGAAAAAGGGGCCTAATTCAATAAAATAAAATAAAAAATAAAAATTGGAAAGTGAAAAAATGAAAAAAAAAAATTTAAGAAAATAGAATTTGTTTATTAGGAAAATAGTTATTAGAATTTAAATTTAAGTTGGGTTCATTGGGTTTGGATTAACAACATGGATCGTTTTATAAGTCAAATACAATTTAGTTGCAAGATATGATAGGACATAGGCCAACAACTTAAGTGGTTAAGCATATGGACATAGCATCGAAGAGATAAAGATGTCTTGGGTTCGATTCCCTTTGGAAGCACATTTGCACATTTCTTTCTTTTGTCGTAACACCAGGATACATATCACAACAAGATAGGGTTAGTGTGCCTTATCATCCATATGGCAACTAAGGATTAGTTCATGTAACTGACGTGACATCATGTTAACATCTCCTTCATCACACAATAGTAATGGAAATTATACTTTCCATGTTCAGACCTTCCACTTTTAAGTCTTTTTCCATCAACTCCTTGTTGAAATCAACCTAAATCCTTAACATATTTAGATTGCCGCGTAGAGTTCTATAATTTAAACCCAAGAACACGTTTGAATTCATCCATTTTGAAGGCCAAATCAAAGCTTGAAATAAAAAAAAATAATTAGCAATGTACGTGAGTTAACTTGCCAAATCTGAATACTTTAGGCAAAACCTTTCGAATCTAAGTTGTAAATCATTTCTACCGACGTATCCTTGCATAGATTACTCAATTAAATCTAAAGTTTCCTTAAGTTTTGAGCAATTTCAAGCAAGAGTAGCTCATGAATATGTGGCTTAAATCTTCCATATCTGAACCTTCCAAGCTCATTTCGAGCTTCAAAACTATAAATAAGGGGTTAAATATCATCTCTAGAGATCAATCTTAGCCTCCACCGTGCCCATTACATAAATTCAAAGCTCTCTCTCTCTCTCTCTCTTTAAATTTTGCTTGAGCTCATAGTAGCTTGAGTAGCTCAAGAAAAAAGAGTCATATGGTTAGCTTCCATACAACCTAAGTTACCCAATGGACTCACCCTCGACCCTTATCAAGACTCCTAGCTATACTACTAAACATCACCCATGGAACCCTAACCACCATTCAAAACATCCTTAACCCAAGTATCTTCTTACTCCAAACCACCTTTGGACGCTAGAAAGGTGGCTCTCTCGCCATACCTAATATTTCCAATCAAATATGCATGAGAATGACATTCCCCACTTGAAAGGATGCTAGAAACTACCTAAGTTAACCCTATGACACTGCTTGCCTCTTCTCGACCTGACGTATGTAAGTTATACGTATGACCTAAGTTCGACCTGCGATCTACTTGCTAACCGACCCAAAGTCTGCATCCTACCTCTACCTATTGACTCATATTCCAACTTAATGAGGTCTCTTTTTTTTTTTTTTTGTTACAACCAAAAAACAATAATAATAATTGAAAAATTAAGAAAAAGGGGGTAAAAATAGAAATAAAAAAATTTTCTTTTCTTTTTAAATGTTTTCCTTTGCTTTCTATATTGTAAAGTATTTTCAAATAGTTTTTTTAAAACTAAAATGGATATGAATAGTGTATTTTGAAATACTTAGAAAGGTAGAGAAATAAATAAACAAAATGAGTTTTTATCACTTAGAAAAATTATTTTCCTATCATTTTTTTAATTAACCCTATTAAAAAATAGGATTTTTTCTTAGATTTTTTTTTTTAAAAAAATAAACATATGAAAACTTAGGGCGTTTTTTAAGAATTTTTTTTTTCAAGTGTAAAATAAATAACTAGGAGATATAAACTTGATAAATTTTCAAATTTTAAATAAGTCAACATACCTAAGGTTTTGCAAAAAAAAAACTACAAAAGTCTAATATTAAATAATGGCTATGTAGGTACTTATAGGAAACTACAAGGTGACTTAAAATATCTAAAAAATATTATTTTTTCCTTTTCATAAGTAAATTTTCAATTTCTTCATTTTTGCATAAAGATATAGTTTTATTTGTTTATTTACTTGTAAATTGAAATAAAAAGGGTGTTTTAAAAAATAGACTTAAATTCGAAAGGTTAAAAGTAATACCTAATTAGGGTTTAATAGGATAGCTCCTAAATCTTAAAGATCTTTAGTTTTTCAAAAATTGTTTTCAGCATATTAATAACTAAGTAAGAATCAATACACCTAATTAATTCTAACTTAACTTCTTCTTGACCTCGGTCGGGTAGCGACTCTAAAATTTTCAATTTTTTAAGGAAAACCAAAATTTCTTTGATTCTTAGTCAATGGTTAATATTAAATGGTTATGGTCAAATATTAATCGGATTAAAGAAAATGAAAAATGAAAAATGAAAAACCTAATTCAAGCTTGACAATCAATTGAATTACAATGTTAGCTAGGTTCATCTCCAAGAGTGTCGATAAATGTACTGAGTTCATCAAAGTCTTGAGGAACCTAAAGGAAATTAGGTAGATAGGTGTATGTAAAGCCTTCTCTATTACTTTCAAAGCCCATTCTTAAAGAGCAGATAGTTTTCTATCTATCTATTACTAGCTGAGCTCTTTCCTTTGTATTAGTCCATGTTAAAGGAAAGGAGGATCGACCAATGTACTATGTGAGTTACATTTTGTAAGGACCAAAATTAAGGTATACTTGCATGGAGAAGTTTATTCTTATAGAACAACCATTGCAGCAAGCATTGTAGAAGCTAAACTCCTTATACAAGATGATGAAATAGACGCTTGAATTGAGTACATATGGTGTTTAGTATCAACTTAGAACAACTCCAAAGGTACAAGTTTTGGCAAATTTCGTTATAGAATTTATAGGCAATGAAGGTAATAATGAGATGATTGAAAAGCCTTAATGGAATTTATATCTAGATAGCTCCTCAACTAGAGAGGGGTATAGAATGGGGCCTATGTTATGAGGAACTTACAACTTGAAGTTCCTTTATGCACTTAAGTTTTGGTTCTTGGCCAATAACAATGAATCCAAGTATGCAGCATTAATTGCTAGGCTGAGGCTAGTGAATAAAGTTGGAGTAGAAAGCTTGGAAAGTTTTTTTATTCTTAGTTGATAATTTGATAGGTAAAGGGAGATTATGTGATAAAAGATGAAATAATTAGCAAGTACTTAGTCATGGTATGAATACTCGCCAACAAGTTCTCATCTTTTACAATTACTGAGGTACCAAGAGTACAAAATATAGTTGTCGACAAGTTGTATAAGTTAGCTTCTACCTCACTTCTTAATTCAAATGATTGGCTATTTATCAAATATTTGCTAAGCACAAGCCTAAAGACATTTGAAAAATGTTTAGAAGTATGCATTGTATTGAAGGAAAAGTTATGGATGGTTCTTATAGTTGATTATTTAAAAGATAGAGCGCTACCTATGGATAAGAGAGAAGCAGGGAGGCTCATGTATTAGGTTGCCAACTATGTCATGATCGGTGACTATTTATACAGGCATAACTTCAACTAACCCTATCTTCATTGCCATATACCCAATAAGCACGATGAGTCCTTTTCAAGCTTCATGTTGAGTTTTGCAACAATCATGTGAAGTCTTGATAAGTGTGGATTCATATATATTTATTGTAGTATTTTACAGCAATTTTCTTCTATCTTGATATAGGTTTGAATGATTTTGATACTTAGATGAGTAAATTGTTGATTTCAAGACTTAGAAGAGTTATTAAAGGGAAAAGAATGAAAATCTCTTTAGTTTTGATAGGAATTGGAGGTATTTTGAAGAACCAATCAAGGATAGTACGCTTAGAAGGAAATTTTGTCAAAGATCAAAGTATAGAGAGGTATACCTCCATGAACTTGCCCATGTTCTCTAGATGTAATCCTCTCATCAAAGGATTTTCATGAATTTCTATGAGGAATATTGTGAAACGAATACGCCTAGAGTACATGCCCAAATACACACTTGTGTTCCTAGGGATGGTCATGTCATGATATTTAAAAGCTTTCACATTTGACTTATTCTTACATAACCTCATAAATAGGAAGTTAGGTACTCATTTAGAGGAAGACTAAAGGAGATAAACTGATAGAGAGAAAAAGAAAGGGAAAACAAGAGGAAGACTGTTGTTTTTTAGGTTTTTCATTTTCAATTTCAAGAATTTATTGCAAAATTGTCTTTTTAGCGTGATTGTAGTGTAAGTTGTAGATATTTAGACCAATGAATCCTTGGATTGACATGTAAAGTGTGTACTTTGCTTATTCTAATGAAATTCCTTATTTCTTGTTAATTCAATTATGTGTTTTGTATTGAATTTGGTTGTAATTTCTATAGTCTCGATCTAATTGTTGATATTGTACATATAGGTTGTGAGACACAGTGTATAATTAAATCTACCACAATTTGATGAGAATTTTCAATAATCTTAGCAATAAGTTATAGGATTCTTTCAAATTAAATCATAACAATTTGAAAGGGAATTCCTGTTCTCAATGCTATCTTAATTTACTCTATTACATAGGTAATTTGGATAGAGTGTAGTTCGGGCTAGGAGTTAATAAGTGAAGTGATTTCTATTAACTCACTAATTAAATTTTCCTAATTTATGAGAATAGGGAATGAATTAGAAATGTTTTGAATTATTGCTTTTATTTTTTTTCATGAAGTAAAGTCTAGATATCCATATGGTTAATTAGGGTTTCTTACTTTATTATTGTTCTATTTATTAGCAATTATTCAATTTTATTTCTTTTAGTTGTTAAAGCTTACTTGTTTTATTTCACTATTAAATTTTGATATTTCTCCAAAAGTAGGATAATAGAGCATGAGCGAGTAGTGTGTATAGTCCTCGAGGGATTGACAACTTAGACTTGCTAGTCTACTATATTATAACTTGACAAGTGTGCTTACTAGTCGACTAAGTTTTTGACATCATTGCTAGGAACTATAAATCAAGAAAACTTGTGCCTTTATTATTCTACAATTCCCCTTTCATTTATTTTTCTATTATTTCTCTAATCATTACTCCTTATTTGTTTTCTCTTTTTATGTCTAAGGAATTGGGAGTAATAGCCAATAATGAGGAAGTACACAAGAATTTATTTGATTATATTAAACCATTTGTCAGTGGTGCCAGCTTTACAATAAAGCAAACAATAACTGCTGATGAGTTTATGATGTCATTGATTATTTTTAGATTGTCCAATAATAGCTACAATTGGAAGGTTCACCAAAAGAAGACCAACATACTCATATTACTAATTTCTTAGAGATATGTGCCACCTTCAAAATTAATGAAGCCATGGTTGATGCAGTACAACCGAGATTATTCTCTTTCTTGTTGAGAGGGAGAGCAAAGCAATAGTTGACTTCTCTTCAAAAAGATTACATCACTTCATCGAAAGAGCTGATCGATAAATTTTTGGAAAAGTATTTTCCTCCTTCTAAAACAGCCATTTTCGAAGTGACATTCCATCCTTTGTTTAGTTTGATTTTGAAACTCTTTATGATGCCTATGAGCATTTCAAGGAGCTACCAAAAGATGTTCACATCATAGCCTTCCACTCTAGATGTAGGTACAAACCTTCTATAGTGGTTTAAACTTTTCTATTAAAGAATCAATTGATTCAATTGTAAGAGGGACATTGAATATGAAAACACCTAAATAAACTCAACTTTTGATTAAGAGATTGGCAATGAATAACTATTATTAAGAGAATGCTAGAGCTAATGAAAAGAGTTCAGGAACGTACGATTTGGAGGTTACTACAACCTTAGCAACCAAGATTAAGGCGCTAAGTTGAAGGTTAGAGAATTTTTCTATGCCTCCACAACATCCTATAATGATGAATTATGTAATCTTAGGAAGCTATGGATGACAATATAGTACAATGCATACCAATTATTGCGTAAATCAATGGGAAGAACGATGTAAGGATTGGTTGAACTTTTAGGGGAAGCATCCATATAAAACTTAATCAATGTATATGGATTATCCCCAAAGAATTCAAAGCCTCTTGCATCGAGAAGAAAAGTCAAGGTTGGAAGACATTTTAACTAAGTATGTTGCAAACAATAAAGCAAATTGACGAGCATTGAAAGACAAATTGAATAGCTTCCAGAAAGTACTAGTGAAAGGTAATAAGAACCACTTCTTCAAACACAAGTAGAAGTTATAACTCTTAGGAGTGGTAAAGAGTTACAAGTAAGAATATAAGTTAACAAGAAACAAGTTAAAAATGAGTTAGTGGAAAAAGATAAGGAAAACAAAGTTGAGGAGACTCTAGAAATTGCAAAGGAAAAGGTAAAGCCTTATATGGTGAAAGAATGTAAGGCACCAATACCTTATCTTCAGCAACTCAAGAAGGAGCATTAAGGTGAATAATACAGTAAGTTCTTAGACCTTTTCAAACAATTGCATATTAGATAACAACGAGTTGTTATCTAATAAAAAAAAGTTAGAGGAACTCTCTACAATAACTTGGAGTGAGTAACAAGCTTCAAACAAAGTTGAAGTATCCTAAGAGTTTTACAATCCCTTGCTTAATTGGTGATAGATCTATTAAGAAAATGGTATCTGACCTAGGAGCTAGCATAAACTTAATGCCATATAAATTGTTTAAGAAGCTAGGCCTAGGAGAATAGAATCTAACCAGAATAAGTTTGCAATTAGTTAATCGATCTGTGATGTACCCTAAGGATATAATTAAAGATGTCTTCATCAAGGTAGATAAATTTATTTTTCTCGTAAATTTTATAATTTTGGAGATAAACGAGAACATTGAAGCACCACTCATCTTAGGGAGACCTTTTTTAGCTATAGAGAGAACAATTATTAATGTTATTGATGGCAAACTCATCTTAAGGGTAGGAGAAGAAGAGACGGTATTTAGAATAAAAAAGGTAATGAAAACGTGTAGTGAATAAGATGATACATGTTTTTGCCTTCATATACTTGATACCTTTATAATTTTCATTTTGTAGGAATTACTAACAAAGGATCCTCTAGATTATTATTTGAAATAGGGAGAATAAGAAGAATTAGTAAGCAATCTGACTTATGCTGAAGTAACAACACAGCTAGAAGCCAACTTGCCAACTATCATATAGAATAGATATAAGAGGATAGAGCGAGCAAAAGAGGTAAAGTTCAACCCTTCCATTGAAGAGCTTTCTATCCTAGAGTTGAAATAATTACTAGATTATGTTGAATATGCCTTCCTAGAAGAGGGTACAAAATTACCTATGATAGTCTCTTCCAATTTGAATGTAGAATAGAAGGAAAAGCTTTTAGACATGCTTAGTAAGCACAAAAGAGCCAATGCTTGGAGCACTTTAGACTTCAAGAGGACTAACCCATCCTTTTATACCCATAAAATACTCATAGAAGAAGGACATAAATTAGTAGTGCAACCACAAAGTTGATTGAACTTGAACATGAAAGAAGTGGCTAAAGCCGAAGTAATAAAGCTTCTCAAAGCATGTATCATCTATCTAATTTTTGACGGTTCATAGGTACTCTCGCATAGGTTGTACCAAAGATAGAATCAATGAAAATGGTTCCAAAAGAATGAAATGGTTTGATTCTGATGTGAATAGTTATATGGTGGAAAGTTTTTGTAAACTATAAGAAACTTAATGACGCTACAAGGAAAGATCTTTTCCCCCCACCGTTTGTTGATCAAATGTTGGAACAACTATCAGGTCACACGTATTATTGTTTTTTAGATAGCCTTTCCTATTATTTTTAGATCCTAATTGCCCTAAAGGACCAAGAGAAGATGATGTTTACATGTCCCTCTAACATTTTTGCCTATAGGAGGATGCTGTTTGGCCTTTGTAATGTGCCCACCACATTTCAATGGTGCATGATGACAATGTTTATAGATTTTAGTGAAGATATAATAGAAGCGTTTATGCATGATTTCTCATTGTTTGGGAATTCTTTTGATCAATGCCTTATAAACTTGCAAAAAGTGCTAAATAGATGTGAAGGAACAAACCTTGTATTAAATTAGGAGAAGTGCCATTTTATGGTGCATGAAGGTATTGTACTAGAACATAAAGTATATTGAAAAGGTATTAAAGTGGACAATACAAAAATTAACTCTATTACAAAGTTGCCTCCTCCCACTTTAGTCAAAGCCATGTATAGTTTCTTGGGCCATGAAAGGTTTTATAGCAGATTTGTTAAAGACTTCTCAAAAATTGCTAGACCCTTGACTCAGCTGTTAGAGAAAAATGCCCTTCAAAAGAATGTCTGGAGGTGTTTAATAGTCTTAAGGATACATACGTTGATGGACATCATGCATCAAGTAAGTATACCCTGGTAAGTTATAATATAAATTAAAATGAACATGAGTTTGAGTGTTGATCCCATAGGGAACTATATGTATGATAACCTAGATTACTAGCAAATTAACCCCCAAAAGTCCAATTATCTAACTTAACAATTGAAGTATAATTGTAATTAAATGGGAAAAGATGAATAAAAGAGAATATTTTAAATAAGAACAATAAAATAATTAAGAAAAATTAAAATGACTAAACTAATCAAAACTAAATACCAATAACTATGCATAAATCAATTAAAGGAAATAACACATACTCCTTAGTAAATTGTCATTATCTACTCTTTAGTTCTATGTAACTATTCAATCTCAATCATTCCTTAGACTGTAGAGATACCTAATCTTATTACCATGGAATTTGGATTCTAAACTGGTCGAACTCACATCTCTAGCCTCTTCCTAATCCTTAGACTCTCTCTATCCGAATTGCTTCTAAATAGAGCATCGTAGGATCACATTGAGAACTTAGATCGCACTATTTGGTTAGCCACCCTCAATTACCTTAACTTGAAGAAATTTAGTACCTAATCTCTTAGCATACTTAATCCTACTTATCCGTTTAACTATGGGGCTCACATCTTTATAGAAAACTTATACATCAATTAGCAACGTAGGTAAATACTAATTGATGATAATATAATTTGTGTAATTAGATCTTCAAAGAATGATATCATAGATAGAATAATAGATTGTTGCAAGATGAACTAGACTTTAATAACAATTTATTAAGAATGATCAAAAGAAGAACATAATTAAAAGAAACAAAGAAGTAATTTAAGAGACCCCCACTACAATTCTACCTAAAGGAGCTCTTTTTGAAAACCTAAGCCTAAGAATCTATATATAGAGATTAGGGCTAGGTTTCCAAAGAGAACATAACAAAATAAAAGATTCGCTTATCATGAGATGTCCACACCCTAGGTACACAGTTGTAGAGTGTAGGCGTACTTTTGCACGAAAACTTCAAATTTAATGAAATTACAAGACGAAGGAAACGTGAATAGGGACTATGATCATGGTCCCTAATTGTGGTCTTTATTAGGCTTTAATTCTTGCTTGATTCTCATTCTCTTCAATCGGTGATCAATGCTTATGTCCAAATTAAGCTTGGAAATGTGACAAAAGTCTTCAAACTTCATAAAATGTTCTTGAAGTTCTTGAAAACAAAATTTAAATAGATTAAGATCAAAATACCATAAAATTAACTAAATCAACATTCAAAATAAGATGAAATAATTATAGAAATGTATGCTAAATTCACGTTATCACATGCCCCTATGATGGTAGCATCATATTGGAATCTGTCATTTAAACTCATGTATAATGCAAGTGAGTATGTTATGGGTGTAGTTTTGGGGTAGAGGTAAGAGAAACATTTCTAGTCGATATATTATGCTAGTAAGGCCCTCACTGAAGCTCAAGAGAATTACATTACTATACAAAAGGAACTACTAATAGTGGTCTTTGCATTTGACAAATTCAAGTTGTATATGATCCTTTATAAAGTTATTGTTTAGACCAACCATTCTACTTTGCATTATTTGTTAAACAAAATAGATGATAAGCCTAGATTGATCAAGTGAATATTGTTGCTTCAAAAATTTAACCTAGAGATACAAGATAAAAAGGGAGTTGGCTATAGATCATCTATCTCGTTTGGAGAATCCATCCTTAGAAAAGTTAGATGAACGAGATATTAATGATGAGTTCCTAGAGGAGTAACTTCATTATGTAAGTCCTTGGACATTTCCTTAGTTTGTTGACATGGCAAATTATTTAGTTGCTAACACTTTGCCCAAAGAATTAGACTATGAAGAAAAGAAGAAATTTTTTAAATGATGTGGAAAATTACTTTTGGTAAGTATTTGTTTAAAATTTGTGTAAGTAAAATGAATTATAGATGCATACCTTACTTAAAAGGTTGGTAGATTTTGGGTCAGTGTCACTCAAGGTGAATTAGAGGACACCTCAATGTAAACAGAATAAGGTACAAAGTTCTTGAGTTTTGATTTTACTAACCAATGCTATTTAGGGACACTTAAAAGTTTGTGAAGTTATGTAATAGGTCTCAACGTGCATGTAATATTTCTTAAAGAGACGAGATACCTTGAAATCCAATCTTAATTTGTGAGGTCTTTGATATATTGGATATTGTCTTCATGATACTTTTTTAAAATTTCAACAAAAACAAATATATCCTAATAGCAGTAGTTTATGTATCCAAATGGGTTAAAGCTCAAGCTTTGTTGACAAATGATGTTAGAGTGGTGAAATGGTTTCTTAGAAGTTTGTTTTCTACATTTAGTGCACCCAGAGTGATTATAAGTGACGAGAAACCCACATTTGCAATGTTCAACTTGAGAAAGTGTTTAAGTGGTATGTTATTACTCTCATAATGTCTACACTATACTATTTACAAATAAGTAGACAATTAGAAGTTAAAAATAGTGAATTAGAAAGGATTCTAGAAAAGATAGTTGAGCACAATAGACAAGATTGGCTAGAAAAGCTAGACAATGCTCTATGGGCATATTGGACAACATATAACTCACTTATGGGCACTACTCCATACTAAATTACATATGGAAAAGCATGTCATTTACCTATGGATATTGAACATAAAGCTTATTAGGTTATAAAGTGTGCTAATCTTGATCTTGTGTGTATAGGTAATCATAGGAAACTTTAGCTTAATGAGCTAAAAGAATGGCATGAAATGGCCTATGGGAACTCAAGACTAATCAAGAAAAGCGATAGTTGGATAAAGCAACGAAAGCAATTCTAAGTTAGGAATAGGATCCTCCTATACCAATCTTGATGGTGACTTTTCCTAAGTAAATTCAAATCATGATGGTTTAGATCCTATAAAGTAGCTCAAATATTTCCATATGGAGCGATGAAGAGTTCACACCCTAAGTGAAGGACAGTTAAGGTAAATGGTCATTGACTTAAGATGTACTTGTATGGAAAGTTTGATCAAGAAGACCACAACAAGTTCGGTCTCTTTCCAGTTCGAAGAAACAAGTAGTCTCTATCTTAATTCATCAAGTAAATGATGTTAAAAAACAACACTTTTCGGAAGGCAACCTAAGCAACTTTATTTTCTTTTTATTCTTCTTTTATTTTTTCGTTAAGACTTTGATTCCTATTGTCTGATAGTTCAACACACTCTACTTTAAATAATCTTTTTAAGTGTTTCAAGTTTAAGAATCTTAAGAAGACATTATTTATACTAAGGAAAACAAAGTCAAAGTTCACGATCATGATTCATGATGTGATTTGCATTGAAGGGGAAGATTGAAAAAGATTACTACAAGACCATGGTCAAGGAAAATGGTCGTGTTACTTTCATCATGAAATTAAGCAAACACGACCTATCGATTATGCCCATGATCTTAAGTGTTATCCTCTCTAAAGTCAGGTACGCATTGTTAAGGATAAACAATACGTCCAAGATCATACTCATTATCTTGCTCATGCTCATGCTCAAATCACAAATTATTGTTCATGCCCAAGGACTATGCCCATGTCCCACTTGTAAAAAACCCTATTTGAAATTTCCTTGATTTTATGGCTTAACAATTGTCCAATTTGGCTCACTCGTCTTACAAATCCACTTTTCTTCTTTTATTACATTGCTTCTTTAAGTTATTCCCAAAACTAAAAGAAATCCTATTAATCTTGCTTTTTACCTAGTTTAGTGATTATTTACTTACCCTGTTTATCAAAGATCGAGTTTCTTTTTTGTACAACAACAATATATAGGTACATTTCTATTTATACATAGCTTCATTGTTGTGTAAGAATTATCATTTTACTCAATACACTCTCACTTTATAGCTAAAACACTAGATGTAGGGAAATTTGTGTTAACAAACATGGCTTTCCAAGACTTGATAATACCCATCGTAACCCTAGAAGGGCCACTTCTCAACCTATATTAAAAGAGTATCCACTAGTCACCCTACCACCATACCCCCAAATACATGCTTAAGTTTGAAACATATGAACTCAAAGCAAGATTTGATATAGTAAGCAAGAAGGGCTTTTCAAGGTATAGCTTCTTGGTTTAGGAAACCATCAAACAAGCTAATATGGAAATTGAGATCAATGCCATGGTTGAGAGAAACTTTTAAGTGTCCAAGAACCTATTTATGAGGAACTCACCTTGGAATTACTCACTACCTCAACAATGGAATTTGTCCAATTACTGTATGGAGCTTAAAATTTACTATCTTTCTACTTGAGAAAAACCAAATTCACACTTTCCATAGACAAACTCAAAGTATTGATAGGGCTCCATGATAAGGAATATGTCAAATCCCTTGAGTTCTACATACTACTTATGAACTCCCACGCTAACTCACCCCCATAAACTATTGGCTAAAGTTGATTGAAGAAAAGACATATAACCCCAAATTTGCTAGAGGATCCTACTTAAAAAATTCTATACATCGGATCCTCCATTGGTTGCTTACCTACACAATTATTGGGAGTAAAGAAAATACTAGGTTAGTGACCATGCATGAAGCGTTTTACCCTTATATTCTTATGGAAGGTTACTTGATCAACTTGGTGGTGGCATTAGCATTTTACATGTGACACTGAACCATTGATGCCAGAGTCAAACAAATTGGATGTGGCTATATGTTACACTTTTGGCAAAGAAATTGAAACTCTTTATTGACAATCTCCTAGTGACCATGGTAAGGGATGTTACTTTCAACTTTCCACTAGATGGGCCTTTTTACCAAATGATATCAATAAGGAAAAACCCAAGAGAAAGGACTATGACACCCCCATCAACCAAGAGGGTTTGGCTTATCAAGTTAAGAAATTAAAGGGTGAGGTTGAAAAGCTAGTAAAATCCTAAGAACACTTCGCGCAATCTTTAAAGAGATTATTAAGAAGACTAACACATTAGATGGACTTTTGTAACATCTAGCCAACTAAGTCATAATCAAAATCCCCCTACCTACGAAAGAGGACTTGATTGATGTGGTTAGGAGAATGGATTTGAAGGATGATAATGATGAGGATGAACAAGATTTTAGGAAGAAGGAGACCATCAATGTAGATTCTAGTAATGAAGATGTCATTGAAGTGGAAGAAAATAACACTAAAGAGGACGATTTAAATTTCTTTTAATTGTTCTTTTGTTTAAGTTGACTATCTCTTTTATCTTAATTTCATTGTTTTTAGTTCTTAGTTTTTGCTTATGTTTCCTTTAAGTTGCAATTTTTCCATCCATGTCTTTAATTTGCTATTAGTGATGAAATAATAAATTTTCTTTTCTTCTACATGCTTGTCTTTCTTTTGTTAGCCTCTTTCAGATTCTTGAATATTTAATTAATGACTTCCTCTAAAAATGACTCATGTGAACTATCAATTTACCATTCACACTTATCTCAAGGGAGTCTCGTTCTTCTCTCATATTTCTTATTGTCCTTATTGTTTTATTATGTATTCTATCTATGCCTTATTGTAAGTACATTGGGGAGACAATGTACTAAATTCAACGAGGGGAAGGAGTATGGCATATAAGTATATATTACTCATGCATTTTATTTAACTCAAAAGCTACACCAACTAACGTACCCCATACCCCCCTACTACTAAAAAGGAAAAGAAAAAACATTTTTATTAGTTTGCAACTCAATTTTGTTTAGATACATGATGCATAAATAGTGCTTTTACAAAACTTTCTCAATTACCGTTGCACATTTTATACGTTGCTAAAATTGAATAGTAGAATCTATGTGGGCCAAAGTTACATACTATTTAGCCTAAGATCCAAGGCATAAATAAAATAATAATATTATTGATTGAGCATTAGTCATATGTTATTTTAAAGTTTACTTGGATGTATGCTTATCCCTTTTTAATCTTTAGAGCTTTATAATTTTGAGCAAACAAGTAGATAAAACTTTTCTTTTGTAAATCCCTTGAAATATTTTAAAAAAAAAAATTTAAGGGGGGAGGGGGGGGGGGGGGGGGGGGTGTGGTGGGGGGAAATTGTTGGTTAATCTCAAACAATTAAGCACAGGGTTAGGGGGGAGGGGATGAATTGATTGCTAATAAAAATTAAAATTTTTTGTTTAAAGTCTTCTTCATCACTTAGTTTATTGACTAAAAATTTTCAAATGAGTGCATAATAAATAATTATATTCACATGCAAATATAAAAAGCAATAATAATGGACAAAGAGTTATAAAAGGCTTGAACACAAGAATTTATAGTGGTATGGCTTTATACCTACATTCCTTCTTTTAGCTCTACTATTGTGATCTGGTAATCCATATTGAATGCCCCACTGATTTTCAAAATAAGTGAGCACATATCAACTGTATAAGCTTCTATCACACTACTCTATATTTAAGCTTACTACAAGTTACATAGATCTATAGTAATCTACTCTCATATATAATGCAAATGTATATCAACCTAATGAGGAAATAAAAAGATGAAAATTTCTAAATTTGGTTTAAAAAGGCAATAGAAAACAATAGAACTAATTCAATTTTTGTGCAAAGTTGTATTTTAGAATATCTCTCTCGTAATCTGCTTATTGATCTCGTGTATTTCTTCGAAGACTTCTTAGAATATTTTTTCAAGTCAGAGTAGTAATAGTTACTTAGGTAATTGGAGTATATTTGGCTTACCTAAAACTCCTTGAAGTTTATTTGAGCTATTAGTTGCAAAATACGATAAATATCTTCACACAAAATCTGGCTTCTTTGAACTTCAAACCTCTTGATATTTTTTGATAAGCTATGATTGACAAAATTGATCATTTGTGAGGATAAGCATTGATCTTAGTTGGTTCCATAAAATCTATCCTGCTCTTAAATATATTCTAACTTTTGTTCATGAATATTTTATCCATCTCACTTAGTGGAATAAGACAGTGTATTGCCTAAAGATACTTGTCTTGTGGAGTCGAGCCTTGAGTTGCAAGAAAAAGAAAGAAAATCTCCAAAATTGATAAGTTCAGATTTGATCTATAGTTCTTTTGATATAGCTTCTAAGTCATGTTCTTCTTCTTTTCCATACTATAGAATACATTCTAAGTGTATGTTTAAGTTACTTCATCTTGCTTAGCTTTCAAACTTTCTTCTACCCAAACTTCTAAATCATTAGAAACCTCCCTTTTAACTTCATGTAATTCCTTCTAAGATTACTTCCAACTTATATCTACAACTTAATAGATTAGCTTACAAGATTCCCTCTAATTGATGCCAACAACTCATAATTGCATCTAACTTTCTTTCTAACTTACATTAACAAAGCAAACCCAAAATCATTTAACTTAAAAAACTTAGTTAGTTATCTTTAATGTTTGTTATCATTAAAATATGTTACTTAAGAAAGCTTAACAAAAGCAAGAAAAAATTCTACTAAAATGGCATGAATCAACCTTAGTTTATCAAAATAGCAAGGTTCCTTCTCGTTGTTAATATAAGACAACTAGTTAAGTTAGTAAGAATCGACCTTAATCCATCAAAAGAGTAAATTTTTTTCTCGTTGCTAACATGACAACTAAAATATTAAAGAATGACTTTGGTCCATCAAAAGAGTGATGTTCTTCCCTAATGGCAACATAATCATGCTTAGTTAAGGGAATTAAATTTAATTGAAAATCTACCCTACATCGTTATTTACTAAGGGAATGATTGAGAGATGAGCAGATATAAAATGTATTTGCCTTTGATTATAGTGCTTAGCAAGACCGAGAAGAGACACATATACATATTAGCTAAGTGCAAGGGATCGTGTATGGTCTTTTTTCAGTTACATGAAAAGGGACTAATTAAGGGATGAATCCTTAGATAAAGTGTGGGTAAACTTTGATTTATATGGATTAATTGTTGAATTTTAATGTTTATGTTTTCCTTACATTAAGAAAGTGATTCGAAAGAAATTGCAAGTTGCTAAAGGTGATTAAGGAAGCCTTCCAAGATTGCATTGACTTATGAGGAGTTTATCCTTAATTTATTTTAAGGGTTAGATGTTATCTTTTGATGGTATCTTGAATGGTAGTAAGTTAAGTTAATATTTTTGTCCAATTTTCTTTATATCCATCCTTGATAAGGATCGATCAATTTGCTTAAGGATAAGCAAATGTTTAAGCATGGGGAGATTTGATAAGTGTGAATTTACATATGTTTATTGTGGTATTTTATAGTGATTTTTTTCTATTTTGATATGGATTTTAATGATTTTGATATTTAGATAAGTAAATTGTTGATTTTAGGATTTAGAAGAGTTATTAAAGTGAAAAGAATGAAAATCACCCTATTTTTAAAAGGAATTACACTTATTTTGAAGAACCGGTCAAGGATAGCAAGCTTAGAAGAAGATTTTATCAAAGATTAAAGCTTAGAGAGGTACACATCTAAGACCACGCCTATGTTCCTTGGTCGCAGTCCTCTTGTCAAAGAATTTCCATGGATTTCTTAGAGGAATATTACAAAAATAACATGCTTGGAGTACATACCTAAGTACATGTCCATGTTCTTAGGGTATAGTCATGTCATGATATTTAAAAGCTTTCATATTTGAGTTACTTTTACATGACCTTATAAATAGGAAGTTAAATACTTGTTTACAGCGAGAACAAAGGAGATAGAGAGGAAAAGAAAGGGAAAACTGTTGTTCTTTAGGGTTTTCATTTTTAGTTTCAAGAATTTCTAGTAAGATTGTCATTTTAAAGCATGATTGTAGTGTAAGTTATAAATATATAAACCTATAGATCCTTTGATTGACATGTAAAGTGTGTATTTTGCTTATTCTAATGAAATTCCTTATTTCTTGTCAAGTCAATTCTGTGTTTTTTCTAGTCTTAGTGATAAGTTATGGGATTCTTTTGGATTTAATTATAATAATTTTAAAGAGAATTCCTATTCTTAATGCTATTTTAATTTACTCTATTGTAGAAGTGATTTAGATAAAGTGTAGTCAAAGTTAGGAGTTATACAAATAAGAAATGAATTAATAATCTTTTGAATTATTGCATCCGAGCTTTTTGATAAAGGTAATAGTATACACACATGAGTAAATGTAACAAGTAATCTAATAGTAGAATGGCAAATTTAAAATGATTCAATTTTCTTATTTATTGAGTCTCTTGTCATGTTAACCCTTCAAGTATATTTTGTTATGCCGAGTCATGCCAAGTGATGAAATCATCTTCTCTTAATGAGTCTATTGATCAAGAGTCACCTTCATTCTTCTTAAGTCAAGTTAAGTTAATTCGAATTGTCAACATTTCATTTAAATCTAAGATGGGTAGAAATCAAAATTTGTGAAATTTACTTCCATTGATCCTACGCTAAGCCATATGAAGAAACAAGTATAAACTATGGTAATGATATAACCACCATGAGTATAATGGTGTAAATGGAAGGAAAAACTAATGGCATATGGTGAATCAATATCATTGATGATTGTAAGTGTAATTTGGGAGTAAGCAACATAGAGAACAAAATATAGTAAATGACTGATTATGAAGCTCTGTTACAAGAGAGGCGGTTTAATGCAAATGGAAGACACTAGTATGGAGTAAGGCATGCTAAATATTAGGATGGAATGAAAATAGAAACTAAGAATTTAAGAGGTAAATAAAGGATCAAGTTAGAAGCTTAGTTAGGGGATGATTTAGAAGCTTAATTAGAAGATAATTCAGAAATTTTGAATAGATCCCAATGATATATATATATATATATATATACCTATGAGGAAGGGTCTTGAATATAATAGTTTCGAGGATGAAACTACTTATAAGGGAGGTGGGGTGTGAGACCCCATAAAAATAGGCTTTTAACCTAAATTGGTCAAATGGGAAACGCTTCGTAAAATTTAGAACAATTGCGTATGTAGTTCGATTGAGCCCAAATGTTACGGTGAAGTTAAGAATAATAGTAGAAATAATCTCATGAGTTGGATTTAGAAAAAAAAATTAAATATAAGATATATTTAGGTTCTACATATATTACCTGTTAATTATCGAAAATGCGTAAAATGACTTCCAATGATTAATGAGTCATCAAAGATAAAATACATACACACTAAAAATCATAAAATAACTTAAATAATTTAAGAATATTTATTTGCATTATATCTACATTTATAAGTAGATATAAATACCTAAAATTTTCTAAAATACCTAATATATACTAATTAAATATAAGAAAATTAATAAAAAAGTTAAAAAAAATTTTTGTAGTATTATGTTTTATAGTCCTAAATGGCATGGCAATTTGGAAGTGTTATTTGGACTAAGTTTAGATGGGATTAAGGACACATATGAGACTAAGAGATCTTAATTAGTGACACTTATCTAATTAAAAACCCAACCACTGACCTAGTAATTCCTATAAATTTAGAATTTACTCTCCCTTATCTCATTTGGACAGTTAGGCATTAGGAAAAAAATTTGAGGGTAGTTAAAAAGTGAGAGTAAGTATTTTTAGGAAAATAGGCAAAAAATGGGCAGAATTAGACTAAATCGAAGAGCACGTATCAACTAAAGACCTGGGAGTAAGAGGCCACCACCACCAGATGGAGGAGGTAACGCCCCTTGCCGCTAAAAATGCTTCCACCATCGGTGATGGCTAGAGCACCTAAAGTTACTAAGTCTAAGAATCTACCCTATTTTGCTAAATTTCCTAAAAAATAGTAATTTTTACCTAACAATTATGGAAAAATTTATTCTGGCATACTTTTTAATATAGTTTTTTGAAAAAAGATATCATTTTTTTTAAAATTGAGTCTGAAAATACATCACCCTTAATAAATTGACTAAACCAAGTTGCTTTCGCTTTTATTTTTAAAAACTCAACTGATGTTATTTCGGCTTCAAAATTTTCTTGTAAGATATCTATTGTGAATATTAAATTATTGTAAAAAAATTTTCATGTAAACTATTTTTTTCATAATTTTATTTGAATTTTTTGCCTTAAAATCCCTTTAAAATGGCTATTTATCAATATATATTTTGTAATTTTTCAAGTTATTAATTTATATTTTGTTGTAGGGTGAATTTTGATGTTAAATAATGTTGAATGATGATGCGTGATGAAGTTTGTGGAGATTAGAACATTTAATTGGTATGTTATGGGTTTGGGGAGTATGTAGGCTGTATGTGTAAAGTAGCCTAATGAAGGAATCAAGTGGAAATTGATTCAAATTGAAGTATAACTAAGTTGTAAGAGGAGTTTTAAATCTAGTTATGAACAAAACTTATGAGTAGTATACTAAAATGTGGATTATAGTCAAATTAGAAGCTCATTTAAAAGCAAATTCATAATTAAGGTTAATAAAAGTGCCTTAGGAAGTTGATCAGAACCTAAATTAAGGGCTACAATCAACTAAGTTAGAGGTTGTTAGGTTCTGTGGCATGAGTTACTAGGAATATTTAGGAATAATAAGTAAAGTGTAATTAGGAGCTAAATTAGAATTTAATTTTGGAAACAAAAATCAGAATTAGGGTTAGTAATAGTATAATAGGGAGTTAGTCAAAACTTGAACTAAAGGTTACCTTTACTTGAATAAACTGTAGAAAGTAGGTTAGAAGGCATTTATAAGAATTACAAATAAAGGGTAATCAAAAGCTAAAGTAAAACTTGATTCAGAGGATGAATTAAAGTCAAAATCAGAAGCAAATTTTGAACCTAACTGAATACGAGAAGTAATCAAAAGAGAATTAAACCTGAATAACTAAATATAATAATACCCTAAACTAAAGATAATAACTTATATTATAGAATAGAGCATATATACACTAATTGTATGATTATTGAAATAATATTTATATTTTAGGGATGAGTGATGATGCTATACAGTGAAATTATACCTCAGTAAGCAAGTACAAGGATCTTAGTTTAGGATAAACATGTAACTGTATTTCGGAATACTATTTTATAGTATTTAAAGGCTTAAATTATACTTGTATGTGCTTATAGGTAGTTTGATTATGCACTTGTCTATGTATGCATATTCCTAAATGCATTGTAGACTATTGGCTTGCTATACTAGTTTGTAATTGTTTTATATTACATGACATGGATTGATCACCTTAACCAGACTTAACAATATATGGCTTGTAAACTTAACTGGACTTGTGCTTGTAAACTTAACTAGATTTGCATTACAACTCATTAGGGGAACGTTTAGGGTTATCTGACCAAATAACCCCTTCGAAAGGATAGCATTGGAGCATTATGGTTCTTTCTTCATTCTTTGTCAAATTAAGTGATACAAAAAGAGGTCACAACAAGGGTAAAGATGGTAGTTCAAAGGTACTCATAGGAGGAACAGTGTCTCCATTGCATAAGCTTAGATTTGGTCATAAGCTGTTGCATGTGCACTGAAACTCTTCAATTCAAATTAGAGTGGGTGTAATTTCTCTATTATCAAAATGAAATGAACAACATTAAGTGATAGCATTTGGTTATTGCATTGCATTAATTAAGTGTTTGACAATATTATCTGTGCTTGATGTATAATCTTATATCTCAATCCTAACTTACTGAGCAGTTAGTCACTCATATCCTTATAGATGTTTTTGTAGGTTCTAACTATGAAGCCTTACTATAACTACCTTAAAGTTAAGCACTGCCAAATCCTGGTGCATGAGAATACAAAATTGATAAACAGCTGAACTTTTGAAGCCTTTATACTTTTTCATTAACCAATGTTAAAGAAATATGTACTTATTATATAGCTAAGTTAATGGTACTGTAAATAAGACTTGAATTATGTAGCATTTAATATATTTTTTAAATTTTTTGCTGCCAAAATTATATTATCTTCAGATGAATTATTTATTTCAAAGTAGGTTAATTATTGTCATCTTGTGTAAACTAGGCTTATGATAATAGCTAAGAGATTGGTTTCTATTTTAAGATACTTTATATAGTGGGACTATTATGATTCTACCTTTTTAAAGTATGACGAAGAACATTTCTTTAGCCTTAGTTTGCTTTTAAGCTCTTGTATTCATCTCCACAGGAGATACAAATAAGCCTACTAAAAATTGAATAAATTGTTACAAGTATTGAATAATCGGTACTTTTTATTACCAAGCTTGTTGAAGTTTAAGTCACGAATAACATATAGATAGGTATAACTTAATATAGAAATCAAGAGTTAGATGAGAATATCAACAAGAGATTGGCATGAAACACAACATAAAGCACTTATGCTTAATACATACTTTCTTGAAAAATAAATAACAATTAGTTGAAGTAAAGTTTTACTTATCTTTTATCAATGAGAGTGAGCACGTGAGTGAGGTTCAAAGCTTAGTAGCTTGGTGATGAGTATTCAGAATTATTGCAAAGTAATATAGATGCTCTGAACGCATGCTTCAGGCATACTCTAGAAGTGGGAGCTTGGATGTCGGAGCTCAGGTCTGTACGATGAAGTGTGTCCATTTTAGCTCGGCATTTGGAGCTATATTGCTGCCGCTAAGCTGGAGTCTTTATGGACAAAGTAGTTGCTCGGAGCTTACTTGATGAAGCTCAGATGGTGTATGGAAAGGCTTAGACCATCGCTATGAGTGGACGGAATTAGGCATTCGCTGCTGCAGATCCGCAGTTTAGCTCGAATCTCAAGTTTCATTTATCTTGATCTTGCGTATGTACCAACAAGGCCCGTTTCGTGATAATGCCATAGAGAGGATTGTCCGAGCATTGGTGTCTCGGCTATTGGAGAAAAGAATTCACCAAAATTATCACCAGGTTACTGGTTATAACCTGGTTCTCATCCTTGCCGTCCTCTACAATTACCCATGCCTTACGAGTCTGACTTCCATGGGGATCCTTAAATCAGATAAAATTGACTCAACTCCTAGATCTATTGACTCGGAACCATGGGTGTTACATTCCGCCTCTCTTCAAAACAGTTTGTCCTCAAAAACGTAAGAAGCAATTTCAAACCAGCAGTATTCCAGACAATTTCCGTTATTTTCTCCCTTAACTGTTCCCTAAAAGCACTCTCATATCACAGGAGCATAGTTGCCTTGCAGATCAGCCCTTTTTAAGGGATGTGAGTGGACAACTAATACACTTGGATGCAATCAAAATAAACTTTCTTAATACCCTTGGATTCGATCCACAAATTTTCTACCCATTCCTTACGAAATTTTGTGGTCAAAAGAGGCATTGCATGACATTTCACTGATAGCTCTCATCCAAAGGAAACTATTCAGAAACATAGATCTTTTCGATATAATTGCAATCAAACCCAGTATTTGCTTAAGGCATATAGCGCCTTTTTAGAGCTCGGATGTGAGCAAGACTTCAACTGATCCGCCACTATTTGCTGCTCCAATGTCTGTCATCATTGTATAGCACCAACTTTAATGCCTACCCTTGGGTTACAAGCTCACGCAAGGCGCAACCAAGATCGGCACATGTGTTTGGAATAGCTCGGCAAGGTATTATGCAATTGCTAAGGAATGAGGCAAACGTGTTTCGAGCTTGGAGCTCCCGCAGTTTGTATAGGCAACGCTATAGTGTCTGTCGCACTGCAGTGAGTTTGGATATAGAAAATTAAGTAGAGAGAAGAGTGGTTCTGTTACGTGGATATGCGCATCGAATTCCTCTACTCGGTCATGCAACTAATCGACTTGGCATCACAGCGTGGGCCTTTAATCTCTTTGGACTCCGGACTTGTCAGAGAAACAGCTCGGCACGATTAATCTTCAGCTTGGCATCGCTGCGTCCAGCAAGTCTCGGTTCTATCATATTTACTTGGATAAGTGAGCCATGCAATAATTGACGGAGCGCCCGTAGCTCGGATTTTTTGAGGCGCAAGATCTTTGAAGCTCGGGCAAAGTTGTCAGGCCGCCATAGCTCGAATTTGGGATCGTGAAAGCTTGGCATCAACTGAAGTTCAGATCAGCTGCCACACTACCGCAAGTTCATAGTAGAGCTTGGTGCTTACTACAAAGGTTGGACTAAAGGAACTTGTTGCGCTTGGAATATTGGGCTGTTGCTATTCCTCATTTGGATGGAATCCATGAACACGTGAGGCTTGGATGAAGCACCATGATTGAAGCTCGGCATCAACCCCTTGAACCATGGTGCATGGATTTAGGCAGCTCTGCATAGTGGAAGGAAACTCGGACTTTGGTATGCTTGGCGTTATCCCTCGGTTTCTCAGCCAGGTGCTAATGGCTGGTCG
Organism: Lumnitzera racemosa; assembly: GCA_024138005.1. Lineage (NCBI taxonomy): Eukaryota > Viridiplantae > Streptophyta > Magnoliopsida > Myrtales > Combretaceae > Lumnitzera > Lumnitzera racemosa. Next base: position 80,196,573 of record JAMXBC010000005.1, read on the forward strand.
TAGTGCATCATGGCAGCTCGGATGTCAGCTTCTCAAGTCAGACACACTACCGAAAGGCAAGCAATAGCTAACTTGCAAACCGTATGATTCAGTTTAGTAATCATGGCAACCATTTTATCAAATCTCTCATTAGTACTCGTAAGGTTGGTTGGAGTTTGCCTTGTACAATGGTGAACACTACTTTCATTATCCCTAACAGCAACATTTACACTCTAGTCAATCATCTTCTCCTATAATAACTTCAACTTCAACTTCAACTAAACGAGTCTGAAACGCTTAGTGACAACTTCAACAAGCAATACTACTCCAAAATACTCACAAAATTTAATGGACTTCCAACTGTAGGACCTAACACCCGAGCCTAACTCAGGGGCTTGCAAGGTCTTGTTAAGAGGATTTAAATGTCTCAACTTAGCCATAACAAACTTTAGTATAAGGGAAGTAGACTACTAAACTCCTTATGATACGAATCTGTAGATGAACATACGAACTCGATATCATGCGTAACTAAAAGGAATGGGTCTAGGCTGCGAGATGGCTTAAAAAGTATATGATAGTCGAAGGTTGAGCAAGGGTTCTGGTATACCAACGATAGATATAATGCACCAATGCCTTATATGAGCTTGAATCACACGTAATATGATGCACAAGTATGATTGAAGGTCATTCACCACCAATCTACACTCAAATGGGCTAGATAAGAGTAGCTCAATAGTAAGGATGCTTAGCTCAGGAGAGAATGCAAATTTAATGTCTTCTCTGTATATTGATGATGCGGCTATTACATTATGCAAGTATTTATAGTACCCTATTAGAGTAAGTCCTAAGTTACAGAAAATTACATAAATGGATCCCTAATTGCTAAGAAAAGGAGAATAATTTGTAGGAAAAATCACGTAATCATGCAAAAGAATATTTACTGTCAAAGAGAATAGTATAGATGTTAGAAAGGACAGCGTACGCGCATTTCACTCAATCTATGATCTTAATAACACTACAGGCTGAGTAGGGTAAGGTCACTTGATTAGGTCTAGTCAAAGTCAGTAATTTGGTACTTAGATTGCTAGGTCAAACAGGGATTGGCTCGAGGGACGACTCACTTTTGGATAGGCTTCAGATGGTCAGGTCCTGAGAAATCTTAGCTCGACCTCAGTACTGTAGAGATGGTTGTTTTCCTAACCTGGTGTTTGGACTGGGGTATTGTAGAGAGGTCGACTCTGCATGTCGACAAATCACCTTGGCAACTTCTTGGATGGTGTAGAGAGCAAAGTAGCTCGATAGATTGAACTTAGGAAAACATTGCTCCTTAGTACTTAACTCACCTTAGACAGCTTGGCAAACCACTTAGGAAAGCCCTTAGGCTTGAGAGCAAGTGATCAGTCCTTGATCCCTATCATCCCCTTTAGGTTGTTTGAGATTTAGGATCAAATTTGGTTCAGTAGCAGACAATGTTGAAGGAGTTTGAGAATTCATATCCTTCAGGTAATTCAATCTTATAAGCATTAGGATTGATCTTTTCAAGCACCCTGAAACGTCCATTAGCCTTAAGAGACAACTTGCTCTTCCTTAAGTTTGGGAATCACTCCTTGCTAAGGTGTAACCAAACTAAATCACCTGGTTGAAATGCTCTCTTCCTCTGTCCTTAGCTTTGCTTCTCAAGCTTAATATTAGCTCGACCCAATTATTCTACAATCTTCTGGTACATAGCTTTGATGGCCTCAACTCTTTCAACAGCTGGCTAGTCATCATTAAGCATAGGTTGGGGTACTTGGTCCAATGGCAGCTCGAGGTTAAACCTATAGGCAATCTTGAAAGGAGACATGTTTGCCATGCTATTCCCAATCCTATTTTAGGCGAACTCAATGATGGGAAAACACAGATCCTAGTTAGTTGTGCTTCGTCTAACAGCAACCCACAGCAAAGTTCCTATGGTTCTGTTGACAACATCAATTTGTCCATTGGTCTATGGGTAGTAGGACATGCTGTACAACAACTTAGTTCTCATTTGCCTCCATAGTGTCCTCTAGAAGTAGCTCATGAACTTTGGGTCTCGATCCAAAACAATAGTTCTAGGAATTTCGTGTAGCTTGATTATTTCTTACATAAAAAGAAAAGAGATAGTCGTAGTATCGTTAGTCTTGGAACATGGCATAAAATATGCTATCTTGCTAAATCAATCCATAACTACCATGATGGAGTCCTTCCCTCGAGTCGTCCTCGACAATCCTAACAGAAAGCCCATACTTAGCTCGAACCATGGTTTGATTAGGATAAACAAGGGTAGATAATGTTCTTGCTTAGCTTGGCTCTTTGCCTTTTAGTAGGTCGTATACCTTTCCAATACGAACTGCACATATATCATATTTCTTAACCAAAAAAATCTCATAGATAGTACTTGAAGGGTTCGACATTGGCTAAAGTATCCCATAAATCCCCTTCCATGCACCTCGTGTACGAGTAATTCTCTTATGGAACAGGTTGGGATACATAGCCTCCTCTTCCTGAATAAGTATTTGTCCTCCTAGTGGTAGTCATCCAATGTCTGTCCTTCCTCACATCGGGCATAGATAGGACCAAAGTGTGGATCCTCAGCATATAGGTTCTTTATGGTTGAAAAACCAAGTAGCCTTGTTTGTAGTTAGGTTAGAAGGGTATGTTGTGATAGGGTGTCGACTACTACATTGTTTCTTCCATTCTTGTATTTTACGACATAGGAAAAACCATCTATGAACTCAATCCACTTAGCTTACCTTCAAGATAACTTTGGTTGACTCTTTAGGTATCTCAAGGATTCACGATTAGTGTAGATCATAAATTCCTTAGTTAGCAAATAGTGTTTCCATACTGTTAAGGCTCAGATTAAGGAGTAAAAATCCTTATCATAGACAGAATAGTTAGGTACGTCCTTTTGAAATTTCTCGCTGAAGTAAGCAATAGGTTTTCCTTCTTGCATCAGCACAGTACTTATGCTTATACAAAATGCATCACACTTTACCTCAAATACTTTGTCAAAGCTCGACAAAGCTAAGATGGAGGTTGAAGTTAGCCTCTCTTTCACTTCCTCGAAACTCATCTTCCTCCTCTCTCTCTCTCCATCTAAATTCAACATTCTTTTTTAATAGTTCGGTAAGTAGGGCCTAATTGTACTAAAATCCTTTATGAATCAGTGATAGAATGATGCTAGGTTGTGGAAACTTCTTACATCCACAGAACAGGTCGATTCAGGCCATTCTATGTTCGCTCCTACCTTCTCATCATCGACTTAGATGTTACCTTCGCTCACAACAAAACCTAAGAAGATCACCTCGAAACAGTGAAAGTCATACTTCTTCAAATTGACGTAGATCTGTGCAACTCGAAGTTTTGCAAACACTTGTTGAAGATGCTCTAAGTAAGTTTCTAAGTCAAGACTGTACACCAAAATGTTATCGAAACAAACTATGATAAACCTTCCCAAAAATTCTTGAAGTATATGATTCATAAGGTGTATGAACGTGCCCAATGCATTGGATAGTCCAAATGACATTACAAGCCATTCATATAAGCCATATCATATCTTGAATGCGGTTTTCCACTTATCCCCTTCACGCATTCGAATTTGATGTTACCCAACTTTAAGATCGATCTTTGAGAACACTCTTACTCCACTTAATTCATTTAGCATGTCATCAAGCCTGGATATGGGATACCTATACTTTATGGTGATTCAGTTGATCGCTCGGCTATTTACATACATTCTCCACGACCCATCTTTCTTTAGCACTAATAAGGTTGACACAACACAGGGGCTTAGGGAGTCGTGCATATACCCATTCTTCAGCAGCTTATCTACTTGTCTCTACAGCTTGATGGCTTGTTTAGGATTTAGTCTATGGACAGGCTTGTTTGGTAATGCGGCTCCTAGCTGTAAGTTGATCATATGTTTGACACCTCAAATTAGAGACAAGTCGTTCGGCAGCTCCTTTAGAAACAAATCGATCAATTCCTTTAGTAAGGTTTTTACTTTAGTAGGTAGCTCTTCCTCCCTAAGTCTCATCTCTAGAAGTTTTCGGATAAGCAGATAGGCTAGTCCCTTAAGCCCCATTTCTCTTTTTAGTTTAGCGTGGGTCAATATTAAAGCCTCTTTCTTCAAGGTTTAGCTAAGTTGAGGCTGCATGACCTTTACCTACTCAGCAGTCATTGGACTTAATTTCACCCTCTTACCTTCATGCTCCACTGAACATGTATTTCTCCTTCCGTCCTATATAGCAGCTTAATCAAACATCCATGGTCATCCAAGTAGAATGTGTGATGCACTTATGGGTAGCATATTACATAGCACTTCGTCTCAATACTTGCCAATGCAGATCGATACAGACACTTGCTTATTCACCTGTAAGGTCACCTTATCACTAAGCCAATGAAGCTTATAAGGTTTCGGGTGGGGTTTGGTTAGTAATTTCAACTATTGGACCATAAATACAAAAGCTGCATTAGTGTAGCTCCCACTATCAATGATTAACATGCATAATGATTCATTCACCTTACATCTAACATGGAAAAGATTTTTCCTTTTGTTCATCCTTGAGTACGGAGCTGACGCTCATCATCCTTCTCAACACTAGAGTGGCTAGTATAAAGTTTCCTTCTTCACCGAAGATAACTTCCTCCTTAAGTAGTTTGATTTGTCCGTCCTCTTTCAACTCCTCTACTTCTTCATTAGTACTATCAACTTCAACAGTCAACACCTTACCTTAGAAAATCATTGTTTGCTTATTCGAACACTAAGTGGCCATGTATCCAAATCCTTGGCATTTGAAACACTTGATTTCACTTGTCTTCCTCTTTGAACTTTGGCCCTTCTTAAACTTGCTTAAGGGTTCCTTCTCTTCAATTCGGGTAGCCGAAACGAGTTAGGCTTCAGCAACCTTACTTGGTTCTGTTCGCATAGGTTTGCTTAGAACAGTTCGACTACTACTTAGTTAGCTAACTGGCTGTCAAAACCTTCCTATTCGGTGCCTTTCTATTCTCTAGGCGGTTTAGATCACACCATTAAGCATTCTAATATCCAGGGGTTTTAAGACATCCCTAATCTCATACTTCAATCTATCGATGAACTGAGATGTAGTTTGATCCCCTAGCTCTATGACTTCACATCAGATCATTAACATTTGGAATTCCTTAACGTAAGCGTTTACATTAGATCTTCCTTGTCTCAATTCTTGCAGTCTTTTGAAGGCATCATGTAGATAATAACTTGGCACAAACCTTCTTCGAATGACTCTTTTCATTTCATCCCAAATCCTAATCTCTCGTTCTCCATCCCTTCTTCTAGTGGCTTGCAAGTTTTTCCACCATAAGTCGGTATAACTAGTGAACTCCAATGCAATAAGTCTAACCTTTGCATTATCGAGAACTTCGTAGTATTCAAACTTGGAATATGTATTCTCAGTCCTTCGACTCTAAGGGCTTATACATTTCTTTCCTCAGGCTCATAGTATTCCTTCACTTCATCGTCTCCTTCTACTTCCTCTTCAATCTTTTCAAGCGTTAGTCTTCATCTAACGTCTTTACCAACTCCTTCAGCTTAGGGTAGTCGAGCTGGGATGTTAACTCGGCCAAACTGACCATTGCCTCGTCCTTGCTGCTTGCGTTCCCTAGTGGGGTTATTTTTAGCTCACTGCCTGTCTTCTTGGATAACAGTTACCAAGCTAGCTATCAAGTTAGTAAGCCTATCCAAACGGTCACCTATTGATTGAGGTGTGAAGCTTCCTTCCTATCCTTGGCCATATCAAGTACCACTTTCTTGGTTTCCTAAAGTTCCTTAAACACTAGAATCTGACACTGTTGGTTATTTCACAATGATAATTACACAACAAACGAATAATCAACCATACTCTGTTTTGTGTATAAAAAACAGGGAAAAATGGAGTACAGAACACTCCTTAACTACTAAACTTCAAAGCTAACAATAGAACCGCTTTCTTAAGGAAGCAATAATAAACAACTCAAAGAACACGGTAGTAGAATCCAGCTTCAAACATAGCCAAGCTTTGATGCCTAGATGATACAGATCTGTAAATGAATATATGAACTCGATATCACGTATAACCAAAAGAGATGATTCTAGGCCTTGAGATGGCTTTAAAAGTACATGATAGTTAAAGGTTGAGAAAGGTTTCCCATGCAGCAACTATGGATATGATACACTAATGCCTCATATAAGCTCAGGTCATACTTGATATGATGTACAAGTATGATTGGAGCTCACTTGCCACTAGTCTACGCTCAAATAGGCTAAATATGAGTAGCTCAAGAGTAAGGATACTTAGCTCAAGAGAGAGTGAAAATCCAATGTATTCTCTGTATATTGATGATACGGCTATTACATTATGTGATTATTTATGGTACCCTATCAGGGTAAGTCTTAAGTTACAAAATATTATGTAAATGAATCCTTAACTCCTAAGAAAAGGAGAATAATTTATAAGGAAAATCATGTAATCATGCAAATGATTATTTACTGTCAAAGAGGACAATACGGATTTCAAAAAGGATAGCATGCGCGTATGTTTCACTCAATCTACAATCCTAATAACGCTATAGGCCAAGTAGGGTGGGGTCTCTTGATCAGGTCTGGTCAGTGTCAACAGTTTGGTACTCAGATTGCTGGTTCAAACAAGGGTTGGCTTGAGGAACAACTCACTTTCGGATCGGCTTCTGATGGTTGGCTCCTAACAAATCTTAGCTCAGCCTTAACACTGTACAGATGGCTATTTTCTTGACATGGTATTTAGACTAAGGTATTATAGAGAGGTTAGCTCCACATGCCAGCAAATCACTTCGACAGCTTCCTTGATGGTGTAGAGAGCAAAATAGCTCAATAGATTAGATTAGAGAAAACATTGCTCCTTTACGCTTAACTCACCTTGGATAGCTCGATGAACTACTTGGGAAAGCCCTTAATCTTGAGAACAAGTGATTGGTCTTTGATCCTTATCACCTTGAATGCCCCGGTTGGAAACACTTTGCTTTACTCTGATATGCTATGCTAAGAACAGATAAGGGCAGACATATCTAAGTGGGTCCAAGCATGTTGTGAACTTGAAAATGAAGTGGAGAATGTGCAAAAATAATAAGAAAAGCAAACAAGTAACCTACGAATAATTCCAAGGATATGACATACCAAGTATCATGCCCCGAAGCGGTAGAGCTATAACAGTCCCGCTGTGAAAACCATTCTAAGATAGAAGTTAACCATATAAACTATCTTAGACCTAATTTACATAAGATGTTGATGACTAACTAGATTTGAAGTAAAAAATTTATAAATTAAATATGTTATTTACTTATGAACTTAGGAAAAATACATACTTACATTAAAATAATCTGAGTATATTTATAAGATTTAACAACCTAACATAATTTACTTAAGTAATTCATAAACTAATACTAAAAGCTTAAAACATAAATCTAAACTTGAGAGTGTATCCATTCTTTAGTTTATATTCTCATTCCCCCAAGATCTAGTAGTTGCTAGTTTTAGGGTAATTATAGGCTGCTTCTTCGCTTGCACCTATAACAATGTCTATAGAGATGTGAGCAACTACATCTCAATAAGTTAGGATAGAGACTTAAAACTATACAATAAACACAAACAAGGTTATCAACCAAATTATTAGATGCAATGTATATTCAAGCAATTGTCATCGCACAACATCGTCTAACTCATTGTAAGATTGGAGAAATTGCACCCGCTCTAATTTAAGTTGAAAGGTTTCCATTAATGCAACAGCTCATGACTAAACCCAAACTTGTGTAATAGAGATATCTCTCCTTTCGTGACTACCTTCAAACCATTAACTTTACTCTTACCGTGACCTCCTCACTTATTACTTAGTTCAACTAAGGATGAAGAAGAGACTAATTATGATATTAAGCGCTATCCCTTTTGAAGGGGTTGGTATTTAGCTAAAGAACCCTAAGTTGTGCTATGTAGATCTAATTTATGTTTACAAGTCTATATTTGGTTAAGTCTAGTTTAGGTTGTTAATCATTTCATACAAATCACATAATATAAACTAGAATAGTAAACCAAATCACATCATCAACTCAAAAGCAAATACATACGTACAGTCAACTATTTAACAAGTACAATTAAGTATAATTTTACACATTTGAGTACTACAAATTAGTACTTAGAAATACAATGACATATTAATCCAAACTTACTTGAACTTCTCGCTTGCTCACTCAAGGTACAACTTGTATTAGCCATTGCAAAAAAAAAAAAAAAAAAAAAAAAAATCCCTATAATACAAATATTGTTTCAATTTTCCACATAACCACTATAGATTAGTTTTATCCTATAATGCTTATTATTATCTTTGGTTTAGGGTTTAATATACCCAATTATTTAGGTTTTCAAGTTTTTTTATAATTATTCTTGATTTAGGCTAAGTTTTGATTTAGTTTGTAGATTGATTTTTAAATTAGGTTCTAGTTTTATTTCTAAGTACAATTTTATATGCAAACCCTACAAACTCATTTCGACCCATAAGGTGTATTAATGACATTATTCTCAAGTTTCCTAAATATCATATTTAACTCTTAACCAATATTTTAGCTTGTATGGTATACCCTATATTTTAACTCAACTATTAAGTGTACTTTCAATGTAAAAAAAAATTTACGTTTTTCATATAACTACCTAAATTTATGTTTTCTATTAGATTTGTTATATATTAATATTATTATTATATTATCCAATTTAACTAAACATTTTATATTTACCGTAATTCTAATTCTACGTATTATCAAATTACCTATATTTATCACATAATATACCTAATAATCACATCTAACACCCTAAATATCATAACTATCATACTACATCTGATATGAACATCTTAAAATCCTTAATTATATACTAAATCAATAATTGTTCAATTAATTATTAATTAACCCAAAAAATTCCTAATTATATACATCTTTTAAGTGCCTAAAAATCACTTAAAAACTTAGAAAATTAATTTCTTAAAAAGGGATTTGTGATACTGTTTTATATTACCTAAGTAGTCTACACAAAAATTTTGAATCAAAACTATACTCTTAAGTCTATTTATTTCTAATTTGAAACATGATTAGTTTTGCATGATTTCTTAAGTAACATATATTTCTAGATGTAATTAAACCCAATTCATATTTTTCCCTAAATCTAAATATAATAAAACATTAGAATAACAAAATTCATAATTTTCTAGATAAAATTAATAATTTAAAAAAATTGAGCTAAATTTGGAACTCACCGGACTTTTGGACTTCCAACCACTAGCAGTGGTCTGGGGTGTGTTAACCAATCCAGGTGATGGGTGTGGGGTGTAGTGGTGGTGGTAGTTCAGTTCCAATTGTTGGTGGTTCGTAGGTTCAATCCAATTGCCTCTATTGCATAGATTTTTTTGTAATTTTTGAAAACTAAACCCTAACTCTCTTATTCTGACCCTATCTATTTTTTCAACTCTTTCAACTATCCAAAGGAGCTTCTAAAAAAATTTGGCTATCTATAGAGGTCATGGGAAATTTAGTGCATTAATTTTGACTTGACAAGGGCTTTATCTCTTCTAAATTAACTTTTTATTTATCTTAATTTAATTGGTTGCTTTTATTTATTCAATTCCAAGCTGCCATACCTCAATTCTAGATAATTCCATAATTTTCTTGATTTTTCTTTAATTATTCATGGGTTTTTTAATTAATTAACGTTATTTTGGCATATTCATGTATTTTAAGTAATTTCACGTATTTTTACCTATATGTAAATATATATATATAGTATAAATAAATACTCCTAAATATTATTTAAGTTATTTTATGATTTTAGTGTGCATATAATTAATTTCTATTGATTCATTAGTTATTAGAATTCATTCTAAGTGTTTCTGATAAATAACAGACAATTTTCATAAAATTCAATATTATACTAATTAATCATTTTATTACTTATTTTCCAAAATTCAAACTTACAAAATCACTTTTACTAATAATCTTAGCTTCATCATAAAATTTGGGTTGGATTGGACAATTTGCTCAATTATCCCAAATTCTATAAATTGAACCTCAAGTAATTGATTGTAGGGCTTACATTTCCACCCCCCTTATAGTAGTTTTGTCCTTGAAACTGCTGTATATCTAGGTATTACTCACTACTTAACTAAGATTGACAGCTTATATTCTCTTACTATTCTAAAAATTAAAGAAACCATAAGTAATGCTTCGTCTTTACTACATTAAGTTCTACTATAACTTCTAAGTATAAACCTTTATCCTATTGTACCTTTGCTTATTCCATGTCTCAACTTATTCAACTTTCGAACTTGATTATCCAGTATTTTTGTGGGTTACTTTATAACTTTGAAATCCATCTTCTATTCTAGTGAACTATCTTCTGATGAAGCTTCTGTGTAGTCTTTTGATTAAGTTTCCACTCTATCTCTATCTGAACCTTTACTTGACCTCTTTATTTATCTTTCAATTTCTTAATGCCATTTTCCTTCTTTATATTTTATATTTGATATTACTCATGCCTTATTCTATTATTGAATCCTGTAGTTGCTTATACTATCTTATGACTTAATTTTATAACCTCATAAGTTCTCTTATTGATTTATCTACCATTTATTCTTCATTTGATTGATTCTTAAGTTTTACTTATGATCCTCGATGACTCTAAGTTTACCTTATATCATCACCTTTCCTCTTATCCATAATCTTCTACTTACAATGACTATATTGCTGTCATAGCTTCTCATTTGTTCTTCATACAGCTTAGTATAGGATTAATAGAAGCAAATTTGACAAATCTTGACTTTTCTCTATCTCAGATTCAAATGAGATAGTTGACATTGTAGATTGACTATATTTGATTTGACTTGACTTGACAAAAAAAAATCTAACTCTTAACTGACAAATTTAGCAAAAGAGATAGTATTAACAAGGACTTATTAATTAACAAAACAGGACATGACAAATTACACTGATAACTTTAACATGACATAAGACTTAGCAACAACAAATTGACAATTTTAGATTTGTCATTTCTCTGTTCGATTACCTATTGCAAATGCTCATATGCAGTGTATTAGAATTTCATGGCTTCCTTGTACATTGGGTTATCTCAATGGATTTTCCTCCAATCACCAATTCAACATTTTCAATATCCACCAAAATTCTTTCTCTAAATATAACATTTTTAATGAAAAAAAAACATTATCTCCTTTGAAATTCACATTTCTTCAATTCGACATACTATTTATGGTTACTTAACTTCAGTAATGCCATCTACATGTACTTTATATATCAACATACCATCAATAGTTATCATAACAAGCATCTTCATATCTAGTTGGCATACATTTGATTCTCCCAATTCTATGAATACAGTCTATGCATTGATCCTATATTGGTATCATTCCAATTTGATGTTATTCTAGAAAACTACAGTAACTTCTTTAACTCCTAAGGTCCCATTTGCATTATTCAATACTGAATTTCTACTATACATTCAATTCTTGGTTAACTTAACCATAAAGTTCAAATGTCCATAAACTAATCTTTAGAAATGCATTTGAACATTTATTCATTACTAGTAGATCAAGTACTTATTAGTATTTTCCTCAATCTCTCACTTGTAAATATCAACAAACTTCTCATCATCTACCATTAGTAGCTTTTCTTCTAAATTCTACTTTAATTATATCCTATGGTCTTTTTCGATTAATATCCTTCTTTCAATATAAATTGTAACTAATAAGTAATGATAATCTTAATCACCTTAAGTCTCTTTCCATCTACTAGTTTCTAATTTATAGGGAATGAACATCTCCATATGATTATTACGCTTGCAATTCATCCATTTGTATATATCCTATAATGAGGGTACTCATCAACCAATTCTTTTATTCTTATTTATTATCATTCAACTAAGATCAAAGAAGAGTCTTTCAATAAAATTACTACTTATCTTCTAGTTCCTTTAAGCTCGGATCCTTAAATAACTATCTTTAATTAACCTTTCTTATCATCTGATCTTGGAATAGTTAAGAAAGTTTTAATTAAAAGTCCTAATCCTCTCCAAACTTTCACTTTAATTTCCATTTCTACTGTCATTTGTTACTCATCCTACTACTATTTTAAGGTACCTAGATACATATTCGATTGTAGTTTACCTAAAAATCTTACTTCATTTCTCATGTATCATTTAATAACCATCCATCTCCTATAACCGATTATAAATGCCATATAATGATATAATTCCATTTGCCTTAGCACTACATAAAGATCTTAGTATTCATTTCATATTCATTTTGCTTTACTAGAAATTAATTATAACTCCAAAAATATAAGTCTTCAATTCATGACTCATTAAGGGCTAAAGAATTCATAACCTAATTGTGATCTAATAGTATAATTTCCACCACTATTCTTACATATGTAGAGAACTGTCAATATTGGTCACCCAAATACATTTGTTCCTTTTATGCCCCTAGCTACAAATATATAAATTATTATTGCATATGTACATATTTAAAAGAATATACTTTTATCAATAAGCATAATTACATCCATTAAGAGATCATTGGGATGTCTTATATGAATAATTAATATAGGATCAATTCTAACTTTTAAGAAAACATGATCAACTATCATATTACATCTATCATTTAAATTACCTATAACAACCATTCATTCAGAAGAATCTCACTACATTTGTCTTCCAATTTAATTATCATCACAGCTTATTGATTCAGTACCCTATAGTACAAGAGGAAAATAAAAAATAATAATTATTCCACACACCTTATCATTATTAAACTACTCATTGTCATCATCAACTATCATCTCATATTCCACATTCTCATTCTATATAGGATCTACTTTTGAATCATATTCTGATTGCATCTGTAATATAGGTCATACTATTAAGGTATAGTCTCTCTCTTCTACCTTTACTAAAAGTTTCTCACTAACATTCACTAAATCGTAATCCCTCGCTTTTCATCCATCTTTAATCAATAGCAAATATCTCAGTACCTCTATTATTCTAAAAACTCAAATTAATCTTTGTTATTGTTCAAGAGTCTCATTACTACATCACATCTCATCAATTACAATACAATCCATCAACAAACTTCTCAATAATCCCATCTACAGTATTAGCATATCCTACTAATTATTTCTAGCAATGTTCTCTACATCTCAGCTTTGTATTAGATTAGAGATTCTCCTTCATTCTACTTGAATTAGGTCGTCAATAAAGCATAAGTCAAGTCAGTACCTAACTATTGAGATGTGTGAAGTTATTTAGTTTAGCATAAGAAATTGGTCAATAAAGAGGATTAGCTTAGCCTCAATAGGAGTTGGCTAGAACATAAGTATTCGCTTTGTTAGTACTTTTAATGTAATACCTCGGGTTTTTCCAACTAGTTCAATAATTGTAGGATATGATCCCCTAAATTTAGGGCATCGGGATTTATTATCTGTTTTATTTCAAACTTTATAGTAAAGATAAAAAAGCTAAACGAAGTAATTTAGTAAAGTCAATTTCTCAAAATAAGCTATATAAAAATATTAATTTGAAAAAAAAAATGTTAATTTATCAATAAAGTTAATAATCGTAAAATCTGAGCATTTAAATATAGCGAGACATTAGAGATAATTTAATTAACTTTGAAAAATAATAAATGACGTTGAATTATACATAATATGGACGTATTACATGTGATATACATTATATGTATTAAATATATACATATAATAATAATAATAATAATAATAATAAATTATCAAAATTAGGTAAAATAATGGAAAATTAATAAAAATTGTATGGATGAGTCACCAAATGATGTATAATTTTACTTTTCCATGGAAAAAAATCCAAAAGCCTATGAATAGGACCTCAAACCTCATTTGCAATATTTTACAAACTTGAAAAAATAAGAACAAAATTTTAGGAAATTGGAAAGAATTAGAAAAGAATAAAATAAAAATAGAATAAAATATAGGGTCGAAATGGGTTTAGGTCGATTCGTATACCAAACCATCACCTAAGTTAGAGTAGCTTGAAGGACCAATAAAGGGTGGTTAGAGAAGACTTTTTGACAAGGTGTAGTAGCCAGGCGATGGTCAGATGCGGTTGGTTCAAGTGAACCAAAGTTCTATCCGTAATTTGTTTAATTTGTTAAAAATATTAAATGTTATCCATTAATTATGATTTTTTTTTAGCTATTTTAGGTGTAGATTAATTTAGTAATTTTATTTTAATTAAATAATTATTTTAAATATGGGTTTCTTAAGAAAATGCCCTATTCAAGCGATAATTAATCTAATTTTTATGAATATTATATGATGTTGTTTTAAGATCAATTTTTGTATGTAATACACTTAATATATAAATATATATATTTTAATTTTGGTCACAATAAATTTTTAAATTAAGCATGTTTACTATTTTTTATAATTATTTTGAATAAAACTACTAGTTTTATCGAAGTATTGAAATAATTAGTTTTGATAAAATTAATAAATGAACCCTACATGTTTAGACTTCTAGATGTTTATGATTATATTTGGAATATTTAATTTTTATCTTACTTGAAAATGTATTTGTTTTCCTTAATTTTTCGCAATTTTGAGCTTAAACCACTATTTTCGTAAAAATATATAATAGCTAGTTTAGTATAATTCATGGTTAACAATTAAACTACGTATTTTTGTAAGTCTAGGATTTTTCATGGAATTAATTGGGCTTGTATACTATTTATTATGTATTTCCTTAATATAAACCTATATGTTAGTCTAATATATGACATACTAATTAGAACTAATGTGATACTAGTTAAACGTGTAAAGGATTTGCATTTTTTAGTACAAAATGACTACTGACTAACTTGAGGAATGAGGAATTTTATAACTTTTAATTTAGACTTAGGATTTATTTGAGTTAATTACAAAGTTATAATAACGTATGGTTAAATTGGTAACACGAAACGGAATTTTCGGAATTTTGAAAAAAATTGATAAGTCTTGATTCTTAAGATATCCTAATAGTACTCAAAATAATAATTGCAACGATATAAAGTTTATCAAAATCCAATAAGAAATGAATAAGATACGATCGAATTAAGCTTGGAAACACAATAGCAAAAATGCATAAGAATTTAGTATTGACCTGCAGTTGACTTGAGGTCTATGTGTTATATTTTCATAGGTGTGATAAGTAAGGAAGGACCACATAGTAAAGTTTAGGATTCTATGCTATTATTGAGTCTAGGTAAGTGGATCTAACTTATGCTTGGAATAGATATATTGCTACTCATAACTCTGTGTGCTGTTTGATGTTGTGTTGATTGAATATGGGTATATCTTGGGTGAACTGATATGCTACTATAGTGGATGCTGATGAGTTTATTTTGAATTACAGTAACTGTATTCCAATTAAACTGTTATTCTGCCATGTTGGGCAATGATTTGTGCTTACGAATGATTGTGCTAACTAGGGAAGTTAAGTGATTGCTAACTCAATCTTCTAAGTGTTCACCTAAGTGAAACCTAAGTAAGATACTAGAATTTCACTAGGGAGAGTTCAAAAAACTAGAATCAACACATTGGGTTGAATAAAACTGGAAGATTGATTGTATTGATTGATATTCTTGAGTTACTATTGCATTTCATGACATGGAATGGCACAAAATGGGACATATGATTCAGAACTTCTAGGATGAGACTTGCAAATGATCATGAAAAAAGCATGGCTTTATAAACTTAGTTTTTGGAAGTATATAGATTGTATTGCCCGAACATTATGACTATTTTGGTAGTCAAATTTTGTAAACTATAGTGTATGGTCTAATTTAGTAGTGTTGCCACTTTGATTTCATAAACTATAGTATATAGTATAATTTTGCAAAGTTGGGGGGTCCTACTCCCAAGCAACTCCTTGTTGCCCTTTTTGATAATGGTAGACTAGAATGTGTACTCAATTTGTTGAGGGTCTTACTCCCAAGCAGCAACTTGTTGCCCTAGGTTCCAGGACGTTCTATCCAGATGCCTAGCTATGTCCACTAACCGGAAGAAAATTGGAAAGAATAGGATATCGCTACCAATGCATGCCACATGCATGAGCATAGCATGCTGCATTGCTTGCAGTAAATGGCCGGTTGGGTGAATGCATATGTGAAGTTGAACTTATGGGTTATAATCGAAATATTTCAGTTGTGATATGTAGTATTGTCTATCATATTGTCTATGTTATGTTGTTTGTTACCCATTTTCACTCAGCTTCAGTAATTAAAGGGATAAAATGTTTTATCCTAAGGCTAATAGCATCGTAAAGGGACCAACACTAAAGGGGGATACATATACTAAGAGTGTGAGTCTAAGTTAGCGACTTTTGTATGGAGCTTGTACTAAGTAGGAATCCTATTACTATAAAGATGACAAAAGAAAAAGCTAGTTTATGTTTTGATGTAATTGTTATGTTGTACACATAAGTTATAATAGAAAATCTAGTTAAACTCCAATGTAGAGACCCTTTTATTATGTAAACAATGTTATCTTTTGATAAATAAGTAGGTTGAGTGAAGTTTTCAATAAGTATTCCTATGTGATGATGCATTTCGTGCTATGCCGGGATGTGACATTTAAGCTTCGATCTTAACTATGGGTTAAAGGCCTAGTAGTTTGATTCTTATCATCCCTATTGAGTTGTTTGGATTTGGGATCAAATCTAACTAGTCTTTGCTCAGTTGTCCTTTAGGGTAATAGGGCTTGAGGTTAACAATATTGAAGGTGTTAATCGATAGGCATTGTAATTAGGCAATTCCAGTTGATAGGAATTGTCGTTAATCTTTTAGAGTATTCTAAAAGGTCATTTGCCTTGGGTAGACAACTTATTCTTTATCTTGCTCGGGGACTTCTCCTTACTCAAGTGTAGCTACACCAAATCTCTAGTTTGAAATTGCATTGATTTCCTTCCTTTTCTCCTCTTTCGCATTCTCTTAGTAGCTTAATCAATCTGTCGAGTAACTTTCTTGTAAATCCACTGCAAAGAATGTACTTAAGTACTTACATCTAGATCTTCTTGTTCGAACATGGGCATAGGGGTATGGTCAAAGGGGAACTCTAGGTTAAAGCCATAGATGTCTTCAAAGGGCATTTGCTTGGTGGTGTCATGTGCAGTACAGTTGTAAGCAAATTCCTGTACAAACAAACAGATATCCCAATCAGTTAAGTTCTTTCCTACTATAGCTCGGAGCAGTGATCCTAAAGTACAATTGACTATATCTATTTAGCCATTAATTTCTGGGTGATAAGAAGTGCTAAACAGTAGTTTAGTACCTATACAATGCCATAGAGTCCTCTAGAAATGGCTCAAAAACTTTGGATCTCTATCTAAGACTATACTTCTCGGCATACCATGTAACCGAATAATTTCTTACAAAAAGAGAGAAACAATAGCCAAAACATCATTAGTTTTAAAGCAAGGCATAAAATGTGTCATCTTACTAAATCTATCTACAATGATCATCACAAAATCATTGCCTTGAGTAATTCTTAGTAATCTATGAAAAAAGTCTATGCTCAACATAGTCCAAGTCGAGTTGGGGATGGCAAAGGCACTGCTTTCCCTTATTTGGCTTGACATTTGGCCTACTTGCAAGCAATACAGCTCTCAATAACTCGATGCACATCTCGTCTCATTCTTGAACAAAAGAACCGTCCATTCAATAACTCACATGTCTTTTTCTCTCCAAAATGATTGGAGAGTCCTTTATTGTAGGTTTCTCTTACCAACAGCTTTCGAATTAAACAAGTTAGCACACATAATTTTCCACCTCAAAATAGATATCCATCCTCTATATGGTATACATTTACTTTTCTTCCCTTGGCACATTGCCCGAATATAGGATCAAAGTAGGGTCTTGCTAATATTATTCCTTAATGCTCGCAAACCTTAATAGTCTAGTTTATAGTTCAGTTAGGAGGATATGTCTTCTTAACAAAGCATTAGAAACTATCTTACTCTTGCCTTGTTTGTATTTTATCATAAAGTTGAATCCCTCTAAGAATTCAACCCACTATGCTTACTGCTTTAATAGCTTAGTCTGACTTCTAAGGTACCTTAAAGATTCATGATCTGTATAGATGACAAACTCTCTTGGCAATAAATAGTGTTGCCATACTTAGAGCACTTGGATAAGGGCTAAGAATTCTTTGTCCTATACGAAGTTGTTCGATTAAGGTCCTCTAAGCTTATTGTTTTGATAGGCAATTGGTCGACCTTCTTGCATTAAGACAATGCCTATACCAACGCCTAATGCATCACCTTCCAACTCAAAAATCTTCTCAAAATCGAGCAAGGCTAATACAGGTGTAGAAATCAATCTTACCTTTACTTCAACAAAACTTTTCCCCTTCTTTCTCCCCACTTGAACTCAATGTTCTACTTTGTCAACTCAATAAGGGGTGCAACAAAGGTATAGAAATTTCTAATGAATCTTTGATAAAAGGATGTCAATTCGTGGAAACTTCTTACCTTAGCACAAGTGGTTGGAATCAAGTTGTCAACAATAGCTTAGATCTTCTCATTATCAACTCTCAAGCTACCTTTACTAACTACATAACTCAAAAATACCACTTTCTCCTAGCAAAAACAACATTTCTTTAAATTTCCAAATGACCTCTCGACTTGAAGAACATTAAGTACGACATGGAGATTTTCACTGTAACTAAGTAGGTCAACACTATATATAAGGATGTTGTTGAAGTACACCATAACACACTTCTTGATCAAGTCTCTCAACACATGGTTCATTAATTGCATTAAAGTGCTTGGGGCATTTGACAAGCGAAAGGGCTCCACTTGTAAAGTCGATGCTGAGTTCTTAAATGAAGTCTTCCACTCATTTTATGGCCCCATCTGAATCTCATGGTAGTAAGACTTCAAATCAATCTTGCTAAACAACCTGGTGCCACTCAATTCATCTAACATATCATCCAACTTAAGGATGGGATATATGTACTTAATTGTGATCTTATTCACTACTCTACTATTTATATACATGTGTCATGTTTCATCCTTTTTTGACATAAAGAGTGCAAGCACAGCACAAGGGCTAATGCTCTCCCTCATGTATACTTTTTCCAGTAACTCATTAACTTGTCTTTGGAGCTTGACCGCTTATTCAAAGTTCATCCAATATGCTAGTTTGTTTAGTATGGCAATGCTAAGTATTAACTGAATACTTTGTTCAATACCTCAAAAAGGGAGTAATCTTTTAAGCAATTGTTTAGGAAACAAGTCAACATATTGATCCAATAGCTCCCTTATCTCTCGAGGTAACTTAATTTGTTCCTTCAACTCTAATAGCCTCCTAACCAACATAAAAGTTGGCTTATTGGCCTTTATAGCTTCTTAAATCTATACTTTGCTAAGAATCAAAGTCTTCTTAGATCCTTAAGCAAGTTTAACTTGTAGCTTTCTAACTTGAGTCGGTGTTGTAGGGTTCAAAGTAATCTTCCTCCTATTTTTCTCGAATACGTAGGTGTTCTTGAATCCGTCATGCATAACTCTTCAATCAAAAAGCCTTGGTCGGCCTAACAATACATGAGATGTGCACATGTATAGTACGTCACAAAGAATGTCCTCAAAATAATTTCTAAAAGAGATTAGTAGCAAGACTTGTTGAGTGACATGTAATGCTCCCTTCTCATTCAACCAATGCAACTTATAAGGCTTTAGGTGGGTAATAGTTGGCAACTTGAGCTTCTTAATCAGGTTAACAAATGCCACATTAATGCAACTCTCACAATTGACTATGAGTACATGAACATGCTCATTCACCTTGTAAGTAATATGGAACAAATTCTGTCTTTGCTCCTCCTCGACAAATGGTTCTATACTTATCATACGTTAGACAACTAAAGTTAGCTTATCCAAGTCCTCAGCAAACACATCCTCTTCAACTAATTCATCCTCCAAAGTGGTTTCCTTTTTAAGAACAACCTCCTCTTTAGGTTCCTCATCAATACTATCCACTTCAAGCATAAGGACATCTCCTTTGATAATCATAGTTCATCGATTCAGATACTGAGCAGCCATATGTCCAAACTCTTGGCATTTGAAGCACTTGATTTAACTCGCCTTTCTCCTAAATCCTTATCCCTTTTCATAAGTTCTTAGCAACACTTTACCATTAGTTAGTCAACTTTTCTATTCAACTCGAACATCTATTCATCTGGTAAGCTCAACACTATGTTAAACTCAAAAACTTCACTGAGCAAGTTGGCGCAATAGCATAAGTCAGCTAATTGGAAGTCAACTTAGCCTATTCCTCCTATGCCTTTCTACTCACTAGGCTATTCTTATGATTGATAAGGTTATAAGAATTTTAAACCCTTACGGATACCATCAACTTTCCAAATTTAAAATCTTTAAAAATCACCTTTCAATTTCACAAGAAAAAACTCAATTTAATTACTCTAATTAGACAACTTAAGTAATCTAGGAAAAAGGAAAATTATTATTTTTTATTTATAACATCGCCTTGTAAGGGCCTATGTACCTGCTATTCGGGATCAGACGCATATAGCTCTTTTAATAAAAACTTTAGTGGGTCGTTGATTTTAATTTTTGAAAAAAGTCGAGTTTACATTTTACTCGATTTGATTTATTTAAGGAAAAAAATTCTTAAAATAAAGAAGGTCCTAAATTGGAATTCTTTGTATTTAAAAAAAAATTCTAAAACGTCCTAAATTTGAAAAGGATCCAATTATATTTATATATTTTTTTCTTTTGAAAACCTGATTTTTCTAAGTATTAATAATAATTTTATTCCCTATCCTATTTATTTTATTTTTAATTTTATTATTTCATTTTATTTATTTGATACTTATTATATTTTATCTGTTTTTATTAAACTAACAAAAATAAAATAATTACTCTTTTCTTTTTTCTTCTTCTTTTTTTTTCTTTTTGTTTTCATTTTCTTCCTTTTTTATTCTTTTTTTTTTTCTCTTTTTTTTACATTAACATTTTTACATGCATAAATAAAAAAAATTACAAGAAACTGAAATGAAAAGCAAAGCTTAGACTAGAAAGGGGACACGGGTCGATTCTAGGTACAAGTCGGATCTCAAGTCACGGGTTGAACTCGGGTTGGGCTTGGATTCAGATTGAGTAGCCAATTGAAGAAGAAGCAATTGCAACTACCAGACACGGTTCAAGATAATCCGTACACTGAATTAAGCATAGGAAGGTGTTTTCATGGGTTTTTTTTTTTCATTGGGTTTAGGGTTTTTTTTTTAAGTGCCACCATGTTTGGTAGCTGTTTGGTAGGTGGTGGAAGTTCAGTGGTGGTAGCAGTGTTCAAGTGGCATCATCAGATGTTGCTGGGAGTGGGTAGGGTGATAGGTCTAGGGTTAAGGAGCATGGGGAGTTTAGCTATAAGGTTAGCTTAGAATGGGTAGTTGCAATGATGGTAAAGAAGGTAGTTACAATGGTTAGGGTTTCAACTGAAGTGGTGGTTTAAGAGCATGGTAGTGGAGGTGGAGGGTTAATGATGGAATGCTTAAAGTATAAGGGTTGCAGCCGTGGTGTTGGGTTGGGTTGAGAGTAGCTAGAGAGAGGGATTCAAATAGAGAGAGAGAGAAAGAGGTTAGGAGTGTTCTTGAAATGGTTGTCTATATCGTGTTGTTTCCCTATTCTTTAATTTATACACAAAAAAAAAAATCTAGAAAACAAAGGAAAGTTCAAATTCAGATTAATTGAAAATGCTCGAAAATTAAGTTTTTTTCATATTTTATAGCTCAATTTGAATGCTCCTTTGACTGTATTTAGACATTTTAATGGGTTTGATTCACAGTAGGTTAGGTGCTCAATGATATCAAAGCAAGAAATTGCGTGTGTGTATGTGAAATTCGTATGAAAATTAGAGCTAAACTAAAGGGGTTGAGTGTTCTTGATTGGGGAAAATAGAGGAAAATTAGGGAAAGGAGAAGAAAAAAAAGG
The DNA here is from genome assembly GCA_024138005.1 of Lumnitzera racemosa. Taxonomy (NCBI): domain Eukaryota; kingdom Viridiplantae; phylum Streptophyta; class Magnoliopsida; order Myrtales; family Combretaceae; genus Lumnitzera; species Lumnitzera racemosa. Next base: position 80,218,618 of record JAMXBC010000005.1, read on the forward strand.
AAAGAGAGAGAAAATCAGCTGACATGGTGCCATGTCAACTGTGCTAACCAATTACAGCATGCTACGTATCAATGGTGTTATACGGTAGCTAACGTGGTGCTACATCAACACAAGTCGTCCAGCTTGACACTGTCATGTATCAGGACACGTGATGCAATGAGATCCTGACACATGGTAGTTTTTTATGTAATGAAAAAAATGAAAAAGAAGAAAAAAAACTTTGTATGCTCCTACTAAGATTCAAACCTAAGATCTCACGCTCAAACCAAATGCCAAGTTTATGTGTTTAATCGTTAGGCTATTGGCCTATACCTTGTCCATATGTGCAATTAAATTGCACATACGGACTAGTTTAGCCTGTGTTAGATTTAAATCTAAGCCTAAGCTCAACGGCCTAACATATAAACCTATTTAAAATTTAAAAATCTACCATAATAAAAAGTTATTTACTGAATTCCCTAAAATCTTATATTTTTCCAACTTTTCTATTTTTTGTAACTTTTTAATTTTCTAATTTTTCAATTTTTATTTTCTAAACCTCTTATTATTTGTTTCAAGATTATTTGTTTCAAGTTTCTTTTTAAATTTTCTATTTCTGATATTTTTCCAAATTTCTTATTTTTTTCTACTTTTTCTAAAATTCTTATTTTTTATGCATTTTTTCTTATTTTTTCATTTTTCCTAAAATTCTTATTTTTTCTAATTTTTTTTTTATTTTTCTTTAATTTCCCATTTTTTATGTTTTTCCTAATTTAGGACTTATTGAGGAAATAAAATAAAATAAAATAAAATAAAGCCAGCAAAAATTAGGTGTTTATAACTACCCCTCTTTATGACAAAGTTTGAACAATACTTTGCTATAAAGACAAAGAGATACTATTTTTTCCCTTAGTGATGACTTTGAAACGACTGTAAATCTATGCTAAACTTGATCTACTAGGGATTTGGTGAAGAAATGAAACCTAGTTATGCCTCTCTAAGCTTATTAACCTAGGTAGGAGTGTCTCCTATGCTAGAATCAATCTTAAGCCTGGTCTACTTCACTAGATTCACTAACTTAGGTAGGAATGTCTCTCGAGGACTAGTAACCCTAAGTTGGGATCAAACTAAACTTGATCGTACCTTACTAGGCTTACTAACCTAAGCGGAAGCATCTCTTGAGGACTAACAACCCTAAGCTAGGATCAATCTCAAACCCGGCCATACTTCACTAGGCTCACTAACCTAGTAAAACCTAGCCGTGCCTCACTAGGCTCATTAACCTAGGTAGGAGTGTCTTTCGAGGACTAGCAATCTTAAATTGGGATCGATCTGAAACTTAGTCGTACCCTATGAGCACACTTAAGAGAAGCTTCGTGAATGCCTTATGGGCTTATTAAGAGAAACTTCCTGAACAAAGAGGCCCAATGGGATCACCTAAAGAAATCAAGCATCCTATGAGCTCACTACAAGATCTTTGCAAAAAGAAGTGCCTTATGGGCTTGTTAAAAGAACTTAATGAACTGAAGGGCCTTATGGGCACGCTAAAGGTAATTGAGGAATAGAGGCACCCTATGGGTTTGCTAAAGACCTTAAAGAGAGTTGAATGGATAGAAGGTGGGATAGCCCATTCGAGAGTTAGTTAGGATAAAAACTTGTTCGAAAACATTACCCGATTTTTAAGGAAAATATTTACCAAAAAAACCTTTTGGTGAAAACCATTTATGTTGAAAAAGACGTTGGGTATAATTTCCTTTATTTTAAGAAGAATGAGAAAAACCTAGACTCTTAACCCTTTTCTTTTCTTTTTAGAATGGATTGAAAACTTGGCCACTTAAGCCGACATGGAATTGAAATAAAGATTCTTTCTCTCTCTTTTTCTTTTTCTTTTTATTACCTCTCTTTTTTTCTTTTTAAGTTTGCTAATAGGTAAAGAACCCTTCCTTAATAATCACATGGGGCCACTTATGTTCCCCCTAATTTGGATGCCGAGCCGTTTGGTGAGGTCCTGTGATTTCAAACATCCTTAAAAAGATAACTCGTGACTAGTTTAGTCAAAGAGGACTTCTATACTAACTCTCGATCTAAATTACACTCTTGACTACAGTCCTAAGATTATAATCCATTTTACATGTAATATGCCTTGATCAATCCATTAGGTCTTTTTTGGTTTAATGTTATGAATTTAGGCTTTTGGTCTAAGGGTTTCAAAAAGAACTAACAAAGATATTAATCTTAGGTGTACAAGTTGAGAACCTTAGGAAAAATTAGAAGTAGACTTGCCCTAGCTTCGAAAACAACTTTTATTAAAGATAAATTATCTTTAAAGATCGAAAGAGCTTTTACTTGTGTCAGGGTAGTTTTGTAAGTAGGAAGGCGAGGTATGAGAGAGGCTTTAAAGTAGATGTAGAGATTTTAGGTTTTTGAGCTCGAACTGTGATTTAGATCTTTGTGTCTTTGGGGCTATTTAAGCTTTGACTTTTGATTTGACTACCCCTACTGAGATATGATATGGCTTTCACTTAGCTCTAAATTACACTTGAGCCTAATTTTCCAATCTATTTTCCTTTTTCTATTTTGTTATTACTTTTCCCCACAGTTCCTTTGTTGTTCTTTCTTTTTCTTTTAGCCTCAAGTCTCCATTACCAATTTTTTACCTCTTAAGCAATTAAGGGTCCTAAATTCATTGATTTCTATTGTATGGGCTTAGGTGAGGTAAGTAAAAGCTTGAGGTATTCAAAAAGGATATGGCTCTTCCTTATTTCAAAATAGATAACTTATCAGAAATAAAATTTGCTTTTGAATTTAACGTTACTGAAGCAAGTACAAACCAATTTTAATCCCTCTCTCCTTATCAATGACCCTAACCTCTAAATTGCCCCATTGTGGGGTAGTTCTTGACAGGGTTTAAATTTGAAAAATTCTTCAAATAGGTCCAATGAGGTAAACAAGAGATTATTGTGTTTAGGATTTGAGAAATGAATGCCTAATTTCATTTTAATTTATGTATCACATCCAAAGTGGACCTCCTTTAAGGAATTAGTTCAAAGTATCCTCACTATTATGTTATTCAACTCTTAAAGTGTTTCATGTTAGTGTATAAAAAATAGTTTTCTTCTTTTCATTCCAAAACCTTTTAAAAGTGAGTTATCGTTCCTTCAGGAGAATTTATTTGCTTCTAATTTGATTGAAAAGGCAATTGTATTATTCTAGCTATTACAGACTTTATTGAAAAAAACTTTCTTTGTCCCTATCTTAACAAGTGTCCAATTACTTAAAACAACCCATGAGTTTATTAGAAGGCATTGGTAAGCTCAAAAGAAATGGTGCTTTAGGCGACTTAGTTGGACTATTCCTATGACTTGAAGAAGGACTAACCTATTGTAGCTATAGACTCTGTAAATTTAATCTTTTAAACATGGTGTCAGATTTGAATATTGTAGACATTTCCCTAAGCCAATAAGACCACATAAAATGAAAACCGACTAAAATTTTAAATTCGGTACTTAAAACAAACTTGAAAGATCCTATTATACAATTTGGAAACTCTAATCATGTAAGAAAACCCCAATCCCTATATACGCGTACTTTTAAAAATGTAAACCTAAACTTAATGGAAACCGTAAATACCAAATCATAAAAATTTTTAAAACTCTATAAAAATATTTTAATGCTTGAAAAGCCATCAATCAATAAAATTATCAATAATTTTGTAAAATCATATAAAACTAATAATGAATGAATCAAGGATTATTTCAAGTAATAATAAACAAAAAAACTAAGCTAGTTAAGGAAATAAATTAATAAATTTACAAAAATTATTTTACTTATGTACATAAGTAGCCCCATAATATGTATATATATATATAAAAATATATTATTAAGCAATTTCCTTCTCTTTTCTTAATCTATCATATGATATAGATATATATATATATATATCTATGTTGCATAATAAAGTGATGATCCTAATTAATTAAGCCAATTGAACCTTAATCTCCTAAGTATAAGTCAATTACTCTCGAGTTAGTGAAAAACCATAAAACATACATAAACTCACTCAAACCCTAAAACCTAGGATAATCAAGGACTTACGATCCTAAATAAATAATTAAAAATATAATTTGAATAAATTTTATTCAAATCTAGAAAATTCTAAAATTTTATAAGAAGTAAATCACATCCTACAAATTAATTTGAGAACCAAACCCTAAAAGAATTTCATATAAAACAATTTCCTTATTCTCACTTATAAGCCATGTTACATTTGGATAAATTGTAAACCCTACTTTTTAGCGAACTTGTGATTCAACTAAGAGTACTTCCCAAATGTTCCTAAGGATAAACTAAGCTAAGAATTCTGGTTTGCATTTAAAAACTAATTTAATTTTCCAATTCAAAAGTTTATTATTGATAAAACTCGACTACGAGAACCACGGACTCTAAGTTACTCCAAACATTAAACCTTAAAACAATAAAGGACTTATAACTCTAAGCGACTAATTGATAATTTAATTTGAATAATTTTATTCAAACCCTAGAAATTTTCATAATTTTATAAGAATTAAATCATAACATGCAAATCAATTTAAGAAACAAACTCCAAAAGAATTTCATATAAGACAATCTTCTTATCTTCATCTATAAGACTTGTGCACATGAATAAGTAAACCAACCAATCACCCTAAATAACTTATCAATTGAAAGTTGGAATCATTTATCAATTGATAACTTATCAAAAACTAGTAATAAGACACTTTCCTTATCACTCATTTACTTATACTACATATGAACAAATTATCACATTATTTTATGTGTTCAACTTTTAATTAAGTGACAAGACAACTCAATGCCCAAAGAGGACACCCTATTGCTGATTGGGAATAGAGCCTAAGGGAGGCCATGCCTTATTAACCTTTAATCACTCAATTATCTTACACATCTATTATTCACCTCTTAATGCTTATATCATCTAGTCTTGTCAAAAAGTTACCATATGTGCATACTAAAAGAACACCAATTAAAGCTTCTTGAACACACTTCTCCTCCCATTAAAAAATCTGCTACTCTCTCCCTCTTCCACTCTCATTTTTACTTCCTTTTCTCTCACTTTAAACAAAAAACAAAAGAAGAAACCTAACCTTACAAAACCCCACATTGCCACCACCCTTTTTGCTTCATAACTCACGGCACAAAAGCTTAATTTTGTGCTTCCTTTTGTCAATTTCAAGAACCACTTTTAGGAAATTTTAGAATATCTATAAAACCCTACTTCAAAGATCAAGACCCTAGCTTTCAAAAGAACTTACAAGAAGAGAAAGAAAGACAACAAGCTAAGAGGATACTTAGTTGCACCACCACCTTGTTTTCGCTTTGAGGACAAGTAAGTTGTTTATTTGTGTTAGTAGTTTAGTATGACGTATTAGAAGACCATGTTTTCATAAAGATATTAGTATAATCATAAAATGATAAAATAGCTAGACCACCTTAAGAAGTAAGCTTGTGAACCCCTTTACATAAAAGTTGAAATATAAGCATGCTAAGTTGGTGTTATGTAAAGAAATATATTTAACACTTAGAATGAAAGATCTTAAGTTAAGAAAATCATGAAATGTATACATGAACAAGGAGACACCATGTTGGACATAGACTGTTTGTGAGTCATTTAGATGTTATTTCCATTTCTATTAAGTTAAGATGCTTAAACTTAACCTTAGGTAAAGGAAAATCCATTACATGAAATTTTTATGAAGAAACCAACCTTGTGAGATATGAACTATGATATGGAAGTTGTGATAAGTATGAGATCTACTATTTTCATGTAAAGTATGAGCTAAGTAATCATCCCATGGAAGAGAATTTAAGTTAAGATTTAAATATAAGTAGCCTAGGTTCATGATCCAACCCTTAAACTTAAGGAAATAATAAAACAAGTTAAAAAACCAAGTGAGAACCCTTGGATTCTTCATGACCAGATCTAGAACATAAGTAAAAGCCACTTAAAAATATGATAAAACCAAGTAAACAAAGTGAAAAGATTAACCAAAGAAAGTATAGCAAGTATACAAAGCTTAAAACTTAAAACCGAGCCTAAAACCCTCAAAACGACCCTAAAACTCTAAGTTGTGCCTCCATTAAAATTCTAACTAGCACTTTGAAATATTAAGAAAGGTTGTTTTGAAGCCCACAAGAAGTCTACTTAAGACTCCATAAGCCTAACAAAGTAACTAACTTTAGTTTGAAAAGAAACAAGCCCATTTGACAACTTAAGCCCACATAAAAGTCCAAGGAATTGTTGTTAGTACAAAGAGTGTAAACCAAAGTTGAAAATCTAAAAATTAAGGAGTATTTTAAGTTTAGAATAAAGTCCTAAGCCCAAGCCTAGAGAATTTTTTAAGTTACCAAAAAGCCCATTAACCAAATAAAGCCCAAAAGCACTCCAAATCATGAGGATCGCTACTGTTTTGACCTATGGGCAGTTTTGTGTGCCTCATCATAAAAATATAACCTCACCACATTAAAGTACACTCAAAAACGATGAAGATTGACTATAAGATCATAAAAATTGAATTTAAAACGAGATAGTTATACGTGATTAAATTTTAAGTAAAAATCGGAAAAAATATGAAGCCAAGTCAAAAGTATAACCAAAAGGGTTTTAGTTTAGTTTTCCAAATTCTTTTTCAAATCCTTATAGTATTATATTTGCAATGTCCCTAGGACTCGGCTTTTGGGAAACGACTTATCCTGGGTTATTTTGATTGATCCGCATAGCTGAGTAAGTAAATTCTCAATAACTCTTTATTTGATTTTGCTTATAAAATAGATAAACCTAAATTTATATATATAAATTTGGATGCTTGCAGGATATGGGAAATGCATGTGTATGAATTTGAAAACTGAATTCTATGGCTTGTTAATTATATAATAATGGGAATTGTTGTGATAATTTATACATGCAAGTGTATGGAATGAAATTGTTTGATCACCTTGAAAAAAATTGGATTAACTATTTATATGATTAGGAAATAAGATGAATCATGCATTCCCTATAATTGCATTCGGATAATACTGATTGCCACTCCACGTAGAAGATGGGAAGAGACTCACAGGAGGACGAACCTCTTGTAGGATTGAGCACTAGCTATGTCATCATTTTTATTGAGTCTCTGTCATAAGCTGACGAGCTTACTAGGCGCCAAGAGATGCTAACCATTGGTGAGGGGCTGGGTCTTATGGCTTCTACTTAAAGCGTATGTTTGTAGATTGCGTAGGTCACTACACCGCTAGACTCGGGATTTTAAAAATATTATTTGTTATTTAGTAAAGAAAGTATATACATTTATATATATATATATGGTTTTGTTTTGACTTAAGCACAATAGTGCAAATGAAATAAAACCCAAAGTCTAGAACCCGGATTTTAGTTTATGTCGGTTAATTATCTCTAAACCCCAACTATAGGGGGCATAATTCTGAGTCATATACAGTTCCTAGGCCACTGCATGTGTTGTTTAGCATACTAATTATTCATGCATTCATATGATTATACATCTAATAAATTTCTGTCATATGGTATTGATGAGGGTAATTATTTTACTAAGCGTAAGCTTACACCCCAATAGTTCTTTTCCTTGTAAGATGATCGATAGTTGGGATAGGGATAAGAATCGAATGCAAAGTGCCACCATTGAATCAGTATGATGAAAAGTTTGTGTAGTTAATTCGGAATGCTCTGGAAAATGACTAATATCTCAATTAAGTTTAATATCTTTAGTAAGTTTAGAATTTTCTGGAATTGACTATCTTATTTCACTATTTTGGTAGGAGGTACCAATTCTCTACGGTTCTAAGGAATTGTAGAAAAATGGATATCCATAATTATTTTTATTATATAATAAGTCAATGAACTAAAATTGAAGATCCTAGTGAATAACTATTTAGAGTTTTGCAATCTCTGACTTGCAAGATGATTTTCTTATTATGGGTGCACACTATTAGGCCCTTCCTATGGTCGCTATAGTAGCTCTGGCTGAATGATGTTTACATCAATTAAGTCTTGAATCTTATTCTTCAATCTTTAGCATTTTCCAGTATACTGCTCGTTTTGACCCATATGATATTCGCATTATGCTTTTGGGTCAAAGCTATGTGGTTTGTAATTCAGATTAAGGGCTTCACAAGCTATAATCCTTACTGCTTTCAAATGATTAAAGATTTTCATAATTGAGATCTCCAATCGGGTAAATTATCTCCTCTGAGTCCCTTAGGATTGTTTTCTCTCATTCCTCCTTACCATTTTTCTTATTGGGCGTCCTTCATCACTTGGGCTTATTGACATTTAATCAATACTAAACATTGAGTGTTGGAATCATCTAAGTATAGGGCCCATTGCCGTTTCTAGATCTTTAATGCTCTTTTGTATTGTAGCTACCTTTTCTTCCAAATTCAAGAGTCTCCTTTCTAGGTTTAAATCTTGGGACAGTTGGAGAGTAGTGATCATTGGGAACAAAATTTGCCATTGTTGGGCCATTTGCTACATCATCCTTTTTAGGAAGGCAAGTCTATCATTAGCCATATGTACCTAGTTGGAAGAACTTGTTAGCCACTTTTCTTATCTTTTTATTTTTTTTAAGAGAGAGAGAAAGATAAAGCTTATTTTATAAAAATCAAATAAAAATGGTGGATTTTTGTTTATTTAACTTTTTAATTACATTTCCTTAAGTGAGAGAGAGAATGGTTAGATAAACTCTATTGAAGGATTGTCTACAAAGAAGGAAAGAACGAAGAATGATAGAATAAGGAGAAAAATTTTATTTTGGAAAGATCAAAGTATAAAGAACAAAACAGAAGGGAGTCTAACAATTATTCTTAATGAAAATTAAAATTCCTTTAACGACATCTAAAGTTTCTAATCTAACTCTCATAGTTGGGCTTTAATCTTGTCTAACATTTCTAAAGCCCAATTCATGGTCCTATCACTTTTTTCGACTTAAGCTAACAATCCCAAGCGGTAGTTACACCACTGTATCTAAAGCCTACACAATAACCCATCTCTTAAGATCCTAAGACAGCCTAAGTCTAACCATATCTATCCTGCAACAAATGCCCCCCCACCCCCCCTCCCCCCATATCATAATGCGTATGATATGTAAGATAATAGTATAGATGAATTATAAGAAAAAATGGGGAAAGAAGGTTCTAGTTTGTCTTTTGTTTTTCTCTTTTTATAACAATGCCGCCTTAAAGGTCCTTAAACTCTATAACCTCAAATGTTTCTTACAAAACGATTTCTTAATCACATAGAAGTTTAAGTAAGGTAGCTTAATCAGCCCCGAAAGGTTATTGCTCCACTACGCCTGGAGCTTACACAATGGATCCCCGTCCTAAGGTCTTAAGATGGCTTGGGTTCAATCGTATCTATCATATGTTCATAGTACAAGAAATAAATCCCCCTTTCAAAACAATAAAATAAATAAAACTAAACTTGCAAAAACGTTAGAATAGTTATGATACAAACAAAGAACGAATAAGTACATAAATTGCAATAGGGTGATTTTTAGAGTTTAATTTTAATTTTGGAAAGTCGAATTATTAACCCTCTTGACATCCTTAATGGAGTCACCAAGCTGTCGAGCTTAGTTTTTTACCCTCTCAATTTTTATAAAATTAAGTTTTCTTCAAACTGATCAGTATTAAACCAATACCCGTTTAATTCTGGCCTTCGACTAAGGTTTAAAGAAAACCGATTTTTTTTTATATTTTTGAAAACACTTTAAAGTCGCTACTTGACCAAAGTCGGGAAAAAAGGTTAAGTTATAACCAATTGAGTAGAGTAGTTATAACTTAGCTACTAATCTATTAATTAAACTAATTTAAAAAAAAAAAAAAATTTTTGAAACCAAAGATTAAGATCCGAGGGTTACAAATTTTAAACCCTTATGAGCACCATCAACTTTCCAAACTCAACCTTAATCTTTAAAAATCACCTTTTAATTTCGCAAAACAAAACTCAATTTAATTACTCTAACTAGACAACTCAAATAATTTAGGAAAAAGGAAAATTAGGTTTCCTTTTTCATTTTTATCGTCACTTAGTGGGCTGTTGATTTTAATTTTTAAAGAGTCAAGTTTACGTTTACTTAATTTGATTTATTTAAAGAAAAAAATTCCTAAAATAAAGGTCTTAAATTGGATTTCTTTTTAAAAAAAAAATTCTAAAACGTCTTAAATTTGAAAAGGATCCAATTATATTTATATATTTTTTTCTTTTGAAAACTTGATTTTTCTAAGTGTTAAAAATAATTTTTTTCCCTATTATATTTATTTTATTTTATTTTTATTATATCATTTTATTTATTTATTACTTAATATATTTATCTATTTTTATTAAACTAGCAAAAATAATATAAAATTACTCTTTTCTTTTTTTCTTCTTCTTTTTTTTTTCTTTTTGTTTTCATTTTCTTCCTATTTTTTTCTTCTATTTTTCCCCTTTTTTTCTCTTTTTTTTTCGTTCACATTTACATTTTTACATAGGTAAATAAATAAGATAAATAAATAAAAAATTTGCAAGAAATCAAAATGAAAAGCAAAGCTCATACTAGAAAGGGGATGTAGGTTGGTTTTGCGTAGCAATCAGATCTCGAGTCGTGAGTCGAACTCGAGTTTGGCTTGGATCCAAATTGGGTAACCAATTGAAGAAGAAGCAGTTGCAGCTACCAAATGTGGTTCAAGACAACCTGTACATTGAATTGAGTGGGGGATGGTATTTTCATAGGTTTTTTATTGGATTTGGGGGTATTTTTTAAATGCTACCGTGTTTGGTGGTTGTTTGGTAGGTAGTGGAAGTTCGATGGTGGTGGTGGTATTTGGGTAGTGTTATTAGGGGTGATAGGTTTGAGGTTAAGGAGCGTGGAGAGTTTAGCCATATAAGGTTAGCTTTGAGTGAGGAGTAGTAGGGGTGGTGGTTCGAGAAAGGGTGGTTATGGTGGTTAGGGTTTCAACCGAAGTGGTAGTTTAAGAGTATGGTAGTAGAGGTAGGGGGTAGTGATGGAATGCTTAAAGTATGGAGGTTATAGTTGTAACATTGGGTTGAGTTGAGAGTGGCTAGAGAGAGGGATTCCAATAGAGAGAGAGAGAGCTTTGGTTAGAGAGAGAAGGAGATCATGAGAGAGAGAGAGAGGGAGAGAGAAGGGTTGGGTGTATTTTTGAAACGATTATCTGTTTTGTGTTGTCTCCCTATTATCCAATTTATACATGAAACAATCCAAAAAACAAAGGAAAGTTTGAATTCAGATTACTTAAAAATGCCTGAAACTTAAGTTTTTTTTTTCTGAATTTTGGAGCTCGATTTGAATGCTCCTTTGACTATATTTCAATGTATTAATGAGTTCGATTCACAGTAAGATAGGTGCTTAATGAGATCAAAGAAAGAAATTGTGTTTGTGTGTGTGAAATTCGTGTGAAAATTGGAGCTGAAGTGAAGGGATCAAGTGTTCTTGATTGGGGAAAGTAGAGGAAAATTAGGGAAAGTGCACCAATCGATCATGGCGTACCATCTATCAATGGTGATACATGGTAGTTGATGTAGCATGCCATGTGGTGCCACATTAGGGTAGGTTGTCCAACCCAATGTTGCCACGTATCAAGACATATGGTGTAATGAGATCCTGATTCATAGCAGTCCCTAATGTAATGAAAAAAATGAAAAGAAGAAAAAAAATTTCTATGTTGCCACTAAGATTTGAACCCAATACCTCATGCTTGAACTAAATGCCACGTTTATGTGTTTAACCACTAGGTCGTTAGTCTGTACTTTATCCATATGTGCAATTAAATTATACCTATGGACTAGGTCAACGTAGGCTAAATTTAAATATAAGCTCAAGTTTAACGGCCTAACTTATAAACCTATTTAAAATTTAAAAATCTACTCTAATAAAAAGTTATTTGTTAGATTCCTTAAAATCTTATAATTTTTCAACTTGTCTATTTTTTGTAATTTTTTAATTTTTTTTTTCTAATCCTCTTTTTTTTTATATATATATCATATTTTTCCAAATTTCTTATTCTTTGTGTTTTTTCTTATTTTTACATTTTTTCTAAAATTCTTTTTTTTTTCTAAATTTTCTTTGTTTTTTGGGTTTTCTTTAATCTCCCATTTTTTGTGTTTTCCTAATTTAGGACCTATTTAGGAAATAAAATAAAATAAATGGGGCAAAAATTGAGTGTCTATAGCAGTTTTCAGCTTCTCTTAGTCTTTGTACTAATAATAATCAAAAGGATTCTCAACCTTCTCTTCCTAATTCCAATAATCATCTATACTCCTAAAACCATTAAAGCTTCACATAATCAATAGCTCAAGTTACTTGAGCTTGCCCTTCTTCTTATTTGTACTCTTCTTCTTCTTCATCCATATCACCTAAATCAATTCTCCTTTATACTTGTCCTCCTACTCCTTCACCTTGAACATGTCAAGCTTGGTTCTATCCTCTAATAAGTCAAGCAACTTGTAGAGTGTTTCGCACGATTTCAACAAGTCAAGAAGCCATTGCATGAATGACTTTGGTCAAATTAGCTATTAGGTTAGCTACCTCATCAAGTCTTTCGTTTGTACTCTTGGGGGTGCCTTGGAGTTATCAACCATGGTGGACAACACCATTATTATCATCCCCAATTCTATTATTAACACTTGGGTCCATCATTTTCTTCAATAAATTTAGTAACAAACTTAGATGCTAAAAAACAACAAATGTAGTTCTTTACACCAAACAACACAAACATGCACTTTTCCTCATGAAGGTTCAACTAATTTGTGAACATAGCAACTCCTCCAAAGAATAATAAACCTAACTGAAACTTAATCTATTTTTAGGGGTTTGAAATAGGGTAAAACAAAGTATACACAAAAGAAATATTATACCTTTTAACTTATGCGAACACTTCAGTAAATCTTCATACAACCTCAATACACTACCATGACAAACATAACTTGATAGAAACTCAAATAAAACTTACCCAAACAAAACCTCTGCTCTGATACCAAGGATGATATGTCACATCAGAAGCTAGTAAGGGTAACCGTATTAGGATGGGTCTAAGGTTACCGAAAGCTTGAAAATGAAGTAGAGTATGCACAAAAATAGCAAGAAAAGTAAACGAGCAACCTACAAGCGGCTTTAAAGATGTAACACACTAGGGAACTTCTAAAGACTCACAGTGCAGCTTGATATGAGGCATGAGATGGTCTGATGGGTGTACTCACCACCTAGCCTTGCTTAAGGGTTAAGATAAGAGTAAAGTAAGTAAATAAGTTAACAAAAGCAATGTTCATAAAGAGTATATTCAATATGCTAATATAAGATGATGATATCCCCTACGGCTATATGTACAATGGGTATTTATACTCGAAAAACGCGAACAACATACCTAAAATGGAAAAGACTAAAATGGTAATGTCCCAAAGAAGTAATATATAAGGAAATACAAAAAGGTATAAATCAAAAATAAAAGAAATAAATGGATTAGTGTTGTGGAATCCTTTATGTAGGTCTTAAAGATGTGGCAACAAATCATTGGATATGCTTTTAGTAAAAACAGACAAATGCTATAATTAAGATGGGGGTACTAAGTAAAGGTGCCAATCAGACCTGGGTCTGTCCGAGAAGAAGTGGTTATCGATGTGTATTAGAACTCTTGGCTTCTTGACACCAATATTACTGCACTGGAGTTTGGATTAGTTATGGTTGAGTAGGTGTATGAGTGATTAGGTCATCAATAGAGCATAAGTTAAGTCGGTACTTGACTATTGAGAGATGTGTAGTTATTCGGATCGGCATAAGAAATTGGTCAGTAGGGAAGATAAACTTAACCTCGACAGAATCTAACTGGAACATAAGAATTCACCTTATTAGTCCTTCTAAGCCTCAGGCTCAATTACAAGTTAAAGGCCTAATAATTTGATTCCTATCATGCTCACTCCCCTATCTAGATGCTGAACTTCCTAATGCCTATTCATTAAGTGTTGAGAACCTAGATACCGACCTACTACGTACCAAGGCCAAACTCTTTGATACCGACCTCTAAGCTCCCATATGCCACTCTATCCTACCTACTCTTCCAAACTGCTGTTTCATATGAATACCTTAGCAACACTTATTAGAACAACTCAACAACAATGCTCCAATACTCTACCATCTTCATTATGGCCACAATAACAATATGCTACCTATCATTCTCTCTTTCTGACATTGTATTATATTCCTTTTGTAGTATTTACCCCCTTTACCCTTTTTACATTGTACTATGATTTGTTTATTTCATATTACCCTTTTATGTCATTCATACACATGTTTGTAACCTTAGGGGCTTACCATAAGTAACCCTTGCTATTATAGTTGGAATCATCTTACATCTTTGATAAGCTAATGAATATTCCTCTTTCTGTTCTTACTAGACCATCTTCTCCAAGTTCATAGCTTACACTCTTATCTAGTCTTACTAGTAGCTCGAGATTAGTAGTAAATGGACCTTAACTTTAGCTTGTACATCATATCAAGTCAAGGTTAAGCCGTATTGAGCTCGTTTAATGCACCATATCCAATGAACTAGTTCATGAAGCTACTAAAATTGCCGACTTATCCATTGAACCATTCTTCAATATCTCAGAAGGACCCATTTGGTTATCCTTACAGTAAGACCTAGTAGTAACTTAGCTCATAGGCACATCATATATTATAGTATTAGAACTTAAGGTTAAAACTAATAACTAATAGTGTGTAGTGATCGATTCATTCAAGTATTTTATGCATTATATTATACTTTATTTTTCTTACTATGAAATAGAGCAAGTGTTGAAGCTATTGATTCGATATTGTGTTTAGTTGCATTGTGTTGAATCTTAGTTAGGTAAAGACTTTGTTGAAGTTATATTAGAAGAATGTCAAATCCCAATGTGCAAGGAAAGATTGCAGATGTAGAAAGTGATACTCTTGGTTGTGATCATGTCAAACAATAAGCCCCGCGAACCATAGATAAACAGATGCAAAACCTTACTACCATTATGACTAACTTAGCTGTGATCGTAGAAAGATTAGTGGAAGCACAACCTCAACAAAGAAATGTTGAACGAGGATGAAGTGTACAAGATAGGCCACGAGGGTAAGGTGTAGAAATCTGACCTCCTGGTGCTATGAATGCACCACAAGTGCGACACGTCTGAGTTGAAGGATATACATGAAGAAGACTTGAATTAAAAGAAGTTGAGGACATAGAAGATGATGAAGATGTGGATGAGTAGTTTCTTGAGTATGATGAGCATAAGCTCTAATCTCCTCGAGGGATTGAGCACATTAAGATGCAAGTTCTAAGCTTCTTTGGATCTGATAGTGAAGATAAGTATATGGAAAGGGAAGAAAAGGTTGAGAATATTTTTTACTCCTATGATTATGACAATTCAGTGTGTATTCGAGTAGCTACTTTAAAGTTTTCTAGGTATATGCAACAATGAGGTGGAAGAAGTTACAGGCCACACGTCAATGAGCTTACCAAGAAATACAAACTTAGAATGAGATGACATAAGTTCTAAGGAGTAAATTTGTTCTTGAGCATTATGAACAAGATACCTTTTGATGCTTTCAAGAACTCAAGCAAGGTAGTCGATCTATGGATGAGTATGTCCAAGAGTTTCAATTGTTAATGATTTGATGTGATGTCGATGAACTAGAAATATGAACAATGCTAAGGTTCATTTTTAGGATAAAGCCTAAGGTTGGAAACATTGTAGATGTGTAGAGAGTTAGAACTTTAGATAAGGCCATTCAAATCACCTAGAAAGTTGAAAGGCAAAAGCGAATTCAACTTAACCAAGCACCAAGCATCCAACCTGGTATATCGAGTAGATGTAGTATACCAAGCCAACCTAGATATGATCGAGCCCAATATAGTTTCGAAGTAAACCGCCAAGGTTAATCTCTAAGTAAACCTAACGAGGGCCGAGGTAAGACTAAGGCTAAGGAGCCTAAGGTTAGGAAAGACCAAGGTTAGAGCTTAAGAAGGCTGACCAGGGAAATTAAGTGCTTCAAATGTCTTAGCTTTGAACATGTTACTAGTTAGTATCTGAATGGATGTGTGATGACCATCAAGGGTAAAACCCTGCGAATTGAAGTGGAAAGTGCAAGTAAAGGAGAAGAGGAGGTGGATGTCAGGAATTTGCTAGAAGAATTCTAGGAAGATTCAAACACCCTAATTCAACCTAAATTAGGAGAATACTGCATGGTTGTCTAAAGATCTCTCAATACCTTTACTACTGATGAGAATGAACATAAGGAGAATCTCTTTTGCACAAACTACCAAGTAAATGGCAACCTATGCACTTTGATCATCAATGAAGGGAGTTATACCAATTTGATAGCACAAAGAGTGATAAAGGCTTTGGAGTTGTCAACCTATTCTCACCCTAAACCTTACAAGATACACTAGCTTAATGAGAAGGGAAGACTTTCTATTATCGAGTAAGTCAAAGTACCGATTACTATTAGTAATAGATACAAGGACGATGTACTATATGGCATCTTACCTATATGTGCCTCACAAACACTTCTTAGCCAACTATGGCTATTCGACTTGAATGTACTCCATAATGGATATAGGAACACTTAAATGTTCCAAAAGGATGGAAAGAAAGTTGTACTAACCCCTATGAGCCCTAGAGAAGTTCAAGAATCCTAAATCAAGGTTTCCAAATTGTTACAAAAGAAATATTTGGTGATTTCTTAAGCATAATTCTCTAAGGACGTTAAGAAGGAAGAGTTTATGTTCCTACTGGTCAAAAGGTTACTTGAGTTGAAAGGGGTCAGAGCATTACCAACTGAAGTGGAAGCCTTACTCTAAGAGTATGCTGACCTATTTCTTGATGAGTTGTCAAAAGGTTTACCCCCTATCAGAGGCATCAATCATTGCATTGACCCCCAACTTAGGGAAACTCTACCTAATAGACTTGATTATAAATTCAACCCAAAGTAGGCAACCAAGCTCAAGAAACAAGTTGATGAGTTGATTGATTGAAGATAAGTTAGAGAAAGCACAAGTACTTATGTCCTGCCAACGGTTTTAGCACCAATGAAGGATGGCTTATGGCAGACGTACATTGTCAGCCAAGATATTAGTAAGATTATTGACAAGTAGAGACATTCGATACTTCAGTTAGATGATATATTAAATGAGTTGCATGGTGCATGAATCTTTTCAATAGTGGATTTGAAAAGTGGCCACAACCAAATCAAAATGAGGCTATTTAAGACAAAGGATGCTCCCTTTGAGTGGTTGGTAATGCCATTTGGACTTACAAATGCACCAAACACTTTCATGCGACTTATAAACCATGTTTTAAGATCCTTATTGGTAAGTATGTTGTAGCTTATTTGATTACATTTTGGTATATAGTACTAACCTCTCATCTTACACTGAGCACTTGCATGCTGTGTTTGATATCCTCCGAGTTGAACATCTATTCCACTACTAAAAGAAATGTACATTTTTGTCAAAGTGAGGTAGTATTCCTTAGATATGTTACGTCTGAGGGAGGTATCTAAGTTGATGATAAGAAAATCAAAGCTATTCTTGAATAGCTGATGCCGACTAGCATTGCCAATGTAAAGAGCTTTTATGGTCTAGCTTCATTCTATTGAAAGTTTATTTAGAACTTCAATCCCATAGCCACCCCTTAACTAAACTAATAAAAAAAAATCTGAATTCAAATGGTAAGAGAAAGCTCAAAAAAGCTTCCATGAGATTAAATCTAAGTTGACTTCTACCCCAATGCCTATGTTGCTAGACTTTGATAAAGTCTTCAAGTTGGAGTGTAATGCGTCTAGAGTAAGCATTGGCACCATACTCATGCAAGAGCACTAACCCGTTGCATACTTTAGTGAGAAACTTAGAGGTGTTTCTTTGATATGAATCAACTCCTCGGACTAGTCACTCGAAGTTGGGCTAAAGTATGCAAGGACTTATACAGAGAATACTAGCTTCAAAACACATTTAGGGTAAGGATTCATATCCTGATCTCAATCTTCTACACTTATGTTGACTTAAGTGCTAAACTCTAGTAAAGTCCAATACAGTTTCTAAGCTACTAAGCACCAAACACCTATCTAAGTCGAGCTATTGAACTCTGGAATTGTTGAGTTGCCAAGCTAAGCAACTTGAAGAGAATCCAAACATCTTTAAGCACTTAAGCCCTAACTTAAACCAGGCCAGGTTAGCTCTGTTGTTGACCTTCCTCCAACCTCATCCAAATTGGATTCTACCAATACCGAGCCACCTTAAGAGTTATTTCAACAAGACCAACTACACTCCAAATCACCGGTCACTACTTGACATGTGTCTTATGGCACAACATTACAAAAGGATTGTTTTTATTTTTGTACACGAATTTAAATATGAGATCTCCAAGATAAGGTTTTTTCATTTATTTTATTTATTCCATGTAATGGATGTTGTTGAAACTTGTTCTTGTTGAGCTTTACTAATATCATGAATTGACTTGTGTTAGAGTATTATGTTATTATTTTGTGCTTTTAGTTCAGGTGTTTCAATTTGAGTTAGTGATTTCGATTTCAAGCATGTATTTTAAAATATTTTAAATTACATGTTAGGCTAGGATTGTATTTGGGAATATCATTTCTTGTTTTTTTTTTTCTGTAAATGATTAATTTGGATTAAAGGTAAAGCTTTAATTTGATTAAGGGTAAGAGAAAATTGCTTAGCATATGTAAACATGATATAAATTAATAGTGTACTTTGCACCAATTAATATTCTGATGAATTTGTTCTTGATAAAGTTAAATTTAGGTATTGGAAGTCCCATTTAATTAAAATAGGCTATCTTGGTTAATAGAAAATAAAGTCGAATCTTTTTATTGAGTCGCTTAGCTTTAGACGAATCTATCATGGCTAAGAGCTAGTAGTCCGTTCCTTATAGAATATGACCTTGACTTATTAACTATACTACATGCATGACTTAGTACACTTATCAGTTTTTACTTGTTTTAAATTGATTTTATAAAATCTTTCAGATGTTAGTTTTTCAAGTGTAAGTAAAAGAGATTCAAGTTTTTGCCACCATTGCCAACGAATGGATGGTGTTAATTTGAATTTTTAGGATTGTTTAGAGACTAGGCATTTCTATCTTTCCACATTTCTTAATTTCTAATTTGTTGTGAATAGTAGTTAAATTGAGTTTTGGCTATCAAGTTTGTTCTTTTACTTGTAATTCTTCTTTTTTGTTCTTTAGTTCTAGTTAGTACCTCTTTTTATTTCCAAATTTATATTTCCTTCACTTCTTTTTTTCTATCCTCTTTTCCAAAGTAGGTGTTCATTTTTTTTAACACTTCCTTCTTTTAATTTGTTATGAATAGTAGTTTTCAATTGTAAAGATCTTATCTGTATGTTTGTTTCTTTATTTTAGTTGTTTATTCTTAGCTAGTATATTTTTATTTTCAAATTTCTACTTCCTTCATTTTCTCTTTGTAGGAGTTTATTATGGAAAAACCATTGGAGCTTCTTTGGTTCGAATCACCAAGCACCATAAGTAATTTTTGAGCTAAAAGAGAAAACATGGGTGATGATTAAGCATGGTCTTTTCCATTCTATTGTACTATAGAACTTCAAGATGAGATTGATTCATTCAAGTAGTACAAAGGTGAGTCATTATTATAGTCTTAGTTAAGAAACAAGGATTTAATGAGTAGATGTCCATATCGTGATTACCCCATTTGGCCTCAAGTGATGATATTCTACAAAGTGCTAGGGCTTCTTAATAAGATGAGGATTGAAGTAGCCATTGGACAACCTTTGACAAGCATTCCATTAGTCCAAGCAGTCATTACAATTGATAATTTGATACACCATACATACATTGGACCTCCCTTCTCTTATCCAATTAGATGCATTTGTTATGGTGGGCTACATGTGGATGATCAATTTCCAAAAGGTAATCTATAAATTAGTTATGTTCCCTAAAGTCAAGAAAGGCATCACTAATAAAAAATGCAAAGGCAAAGGAATGTTGTAAGATCTTTTGCGAATCGAAACCCAATTTCAAAAAAGAATAGAGTACTGAGGAGTTATCAAGGGAATTAGAGTAGAAATGGGAAGAAAATTTTGAGA
The DNA here is from genome assembly GCA_024138005.1 of Lumnitzera racemosa. Classification (NCBI taxonomy): domain Eukaryota; kingdom Viridiplantae; phylum Streptophyta; class Magnoliopsida; order Myrtales; family Combretaceae; genus Lumnitzera; species Lumnitzera racemosa. The sequence goes on from JAMXBC010000005.1 coordinate 80,238,769, forward strand.
GCTAGTAGTCAGCCTTCAAAAAATTAGAGACTCAATTGGATGAAATAATGGAATTCATGGCTACCATATTGCAAGTGGCAAATTCATGTGAATTACACAAGGATTCTTATGCGAAGAAGGATGTACAAAATCCTAATGAGTCACTTAAGAAAAATGAGACCCTTGCTAAAGAATATGCAATCGCGATTAGAACTTAAGATAGTTCGGGTAATGTTGTAACAAAGGAGCTAACGAAAGAGGACTTCATCATAATAGGTTCAACGAGAGAATTCTATGAAGTCTGAAGGAGGCTAAAGAAGGGAAAAGAGATGAAGTGCAAGGTCTGAAGGAGAGTTCAAAGGAAGATCGATGGGCTCAATTGAGTGGATATGACAAATTAGTGTTGGCAGACAATTAGAGTGATCATAAGAAGCAACTCAATGTCATTTAAGACACTAAGACAAATAAGCATGAGCCTATTGAAGATGAAGAAGAACAAAAAGAGCCAATATCTATATCCAAAGGAACTAGTGTTGATTGCAATTCTCCAGTAGCTAGTGATGTGGTGAAAAAAGAGGAGAAGCCAGAGTAGCAAGTTACTATTGGGAAGCTAGCCAATTTGAAAGGTTAGGAAAACAAATTCAAAGTGTTACGAAAGTTTTCACCCTAGTTGAGCTAACAAACGCAATGAATTTAAGGTTAGGTAGGAAAGTTGATGTTCAAGAAACTCAATCTTCCACATCAAGTCAACAAGAGGAAGTAGTACAATAGGAAATCACTCTTAAAGTTGTTGAACCTACTATCGAGCATATGTACCACCTGTACTTTGTCCAATATAGTTGAAGAAAAGAAAAGATGATGAAGACTAAGAAATTCTTAAAGATGCTTAAGAAGTTCGAAGTAAACATTTCTTTTGCTAATGTATTAGAGCAAACACCTCATTAGAAACGGTATTTCAAAGAAGTCATGAGCAAGAAGAGGAAGTTGAATAGGCGAGAGACGGTCATGTTATCTCAGGCATGTATAGAAGCATTAACGAATATACTTCCCCTTCAATTAAATGATTAAGGGAAGTTCACTTTAGATTACACCATTGGAGATCAAAGTTTCAAATGCATTATATGGCTTGGTGTAAGTATCAATTTGATTCCTTTTTCTATAGCCAAGAAATTAAGATTAGGGGGATGCAAAAAGGAGAGCTGAGATGACAATTCAGTTGGCTAACTGTTCTATTAAGAGACCCTAAGGTGTGATTGATGATGTGCTTTTAAAGGTAGACAAGTTTATATTCCCTTTAGATTTTGTGGTCCTATATACAAAGGAAGATCTAGACATTCCTCTCATTCTTAGGTGCCCATTCATGGCCACTACCAGAGCTATGATTAATGTGAAGAATAGGAAGAGGGTATTGAGGGTTAGGAATAAAGAGTTACATGTAAATATCATAAAGCGATGGAAAAGGAAAGGCCCTCAATTTACCAAGTTAGATATAGCATTAGATGCTTCAATGAGAGTAGAAGTTGACTTTAGTAAGGTTAAGCCGCCTACGATACTAATGAAGAGAAAATGGGTCAATGATAAGAAGCCTCAAAGGCTTGACCCACCTTAAGAAGTGGTATGAAGTAAGAAAAGTCAGGCTACGACTATAAAACAAGCACTGGGTGGGAGGCAACCTACTACTAGTTTTCTACTTTTGTTCTTTTCCTTTTTGTTTATATTTCTCTTTCTTTTGAGCAATTTCTTTTATTTTATCATGTTTTTAACTAGATGCTATGATATTTCTTAGTTCCTTTTAGCATAGGATTATGGGCTTAGAGCATTAGAGCATTGGTGGTATGGCTATGGTGATGGCTTGGAGCTTGAAAGCATAAAGCATGCTAGAAGCTTGCATAGATGTAGCCAGCATGTCAGCTTATACCCCAAGGGAGTCCTGTTCTTCGTTTCCCTCTTCTTTTATGCATATCTTTTGTGCTAAACAATGAGCACATTGTTTTCCTAAGAGTTGGGGATGGATTTTTGTTAAGCTATAGTTAGGGTTGTGCTGGTTGATGTATGATGAAGTAGTTGGTGGATTTGTGTTGATTTGTAGTGTGCTGAGTTGAATATCTACATGCTTTTATGTACTAGTTACATATTGTGCTTGTGTTAGCTATATATAACTTGATTATATCTTGATCCTTGTGCATATTATATGAAAATGATAATTGATCAATGCTATTGTTGACATTTGCTTCATCGGTACCAAATTTTTTCAAAAGTTTGGAAATTTAGTTGTATTTCTCACAAAAAAAGCAAATTTTTATCCAATTTTTTTTTTCGATTTTATACTTTATTTATATTAAGATTTGATGGCTTAGGATTAAGGCAATGTCCTTCATTATGGGATTAGGTCTTTGCATTTATAAGCTGACTAGTATATATGTATATGTTTTGAAATTTTAGAGCTTGATATGATCATGTAAATCATGTAAAATTTGAACTTACCTTGATTGTTTCTTCCCGATTGCAAAAAGAGCCTAATTGGGGATAAAATAAACTCCAATCAAATGATAAATATATATATATATAAGCAAAATAAAAAAGAGAGTATAAGTGAACATCTAGGGATGCCCAATATGCATATGACACATCTCCTTGAATGAATAATTCTTGAAATGGTTTATGAGCCCTTAGTGTCAAACTTGTAAAAAATATGAGGAATGAAGAGCTCCTTAATATAAATGAATCAAAAAAGGGATGAGTATGTGCTTAAAGTTAGAAAGAAAGGGCTTAAAGTTTTGTATCATTTACTTGATGGTATTGTGCTCGTGATATGGATTACGAGTGCATACAAGCATGTCTAGTGTACAAAATTTGAGGATCTTTTCCTTAATTGATAGATGTTATATTTGATCTTTAGTAAAAGAATCTTGATTTAAACATGACAATCCAACTCTATTGAGCAACTGATTAGTCGTTTAACTTCATTGTTAGTAATTCATGTGCATGTTGATTGATTAAGTAGTTGAGGGGCAAGAAAAAATTAGTTGAGCTTGAAATGAAGCTAAGAAAATGCAATTAGTTCCATTGAGCTTCAAGGATTTGGTGCCATGGTGAAGTATATGTTGATGATGGTGTGAATATGCTTGCTTTCCTCCTAAGAACTTAGTCTTGAAATGGATATTTAGGATTGCTTGAAGACAAACAAATTGTAAAGTTGAAAGGTAAGTGATAAGTATATATTTTATATACCTTTTTCATATCGAAATCCTATAATTTTTGTAAGATTTATAACACTTTCATTAATAATCATCATAAAATTAATAAATTGAACATTAGAGGGGTCCATGCAACAAAATGTTGAGAAATGATCAATATTAGTACTTAAATGGATTATGTTGCACTTAACCGTTTTTTATTCTAATAAGGTGCTATTTTATTGTATCAGTTTTTATGCTTACAATAGGAAAAATGTACGGAGCCAGAATATTTATATATATAATCTATTACAAGTGTAACGGTATACGAGAATCAGAAGTCCGCATCGCGAGCGTCCATCTGATTGCAATATCCAAGACGTGAAGGGAATTGTCCTTAATTTCCCAATTGTACCTCAAGCATTGAAATCACACTGTAGTTTCAATTCAAGTGGAGACAACGAGTGGGACCCGGCCATATTGTTTTTTTCAATTGGAAAAGAATGAAGACCAGCCTATTTCTTCACAGCCCAAACGTACAGACAGGGACGAACGGAATTCATATTTTATTATTTTTACATGTGTTGAAGCTTTGGACACATGGGCCAACAAATTTCATATCATACTCTACGAAAGGCCCACGTACATACCATTATTTTCTTTTTGCAAAATCTGTAAGCGAAAGCAATTCGGGGAGCTCATTATTTTAACTCTAAGGGGACACGTGTAGGACTTGGAGGAACCCTCGTTTGCACCGACATATATATATATATATATATATATATTCTTATCGTTCTCACAGTGGGGCAAAAAAATGAGTAGGGAAGACTTCACTAGAACGAGACGACAGAGGGCGGAAACTCACAACAGCTCCCTATTAGTTTGGGGTTTTTATTTTCTAATCACAGTAATTTTATTTTATTTTTAATTTTTTCTTGAGGATTCCAACCTGGGAGCTGGTACATAGATTCAGATACGGGATCTCCAAGAAAAGGTTTTTCTATTTTTTTTATTCATTCCATATGTTATTGAAATTTGCTCTTATTGAACTTTACTAATATCATGAATTGATTTGTGTTAAGAGTACTATGTTGGTGTTTTGTGCTTTTAGTCCAGGTGTTTGAAGTTGAGTTATTAATTTCAATTTCACTGAACATGTATTTTGAAATATTTTAACTTACATGTTAGGCTAGGATTAACTTACATGTTAGGTTAGGATTGTATTTACAAAAATAATTTCTTATCTTTTTCTACGAATATTTAATTCAAATTAAAAGTAAAGCTTTAATTCAATTAGAGCTTAGCATATGTAAACACAATATAGATTAATAGTGTACTTTGCACCAATTAATATTCCAATCATTTGGTTCATGATAGAATTAAATTTAGGTATCGAAAATCCCATTTAATTAAAATAGATTATCTCGGTTGCTAGAAAATAAAAATTGAATCATTTTATTAAGTCGCATAGCTTTAGATGAATTTATCATAGTTGGGAGCTAACATTCCATTGCCTATGAAATATAACTTTGACTCATTAACTATATTATTTACACGACCTAATATACTTATCGATTTTTATTTGCTTTAAATTGATTTTATAAAACCATGCAACTATTGTTAATTTTCAAGTGTAAGTAAAAGAGATTCAATAGTGTGTCAAGGAATTCTAGAAATTACATAAGAAGGCCATTGAGTATTTAGCTCGAACTATGGCCCGATAACAAGAGTAAGGCAATTGTGGTTGGAAGAGTATTGTCTATAGTCCTAAAGTCCTTGTTTGGATTCACCTAAGCAATGAAAGGTTCCTAAGAAAAAAGATGAATAAGTTATCTCCTAAGTCAAATGGCCCTTTCAAAGTTCTTCATAGGGCTAGTGATAACACATATGAGCTAAAGCTACCCAAAGAAAACAAGGTATCATCGACCTAACACCTTATATACTAGTAGAAGACGACAACTAAGATTTGAGAGCAAATCTTCAACACTCTCGGAGAGCTAATAGATTGCCAACCTTGGGACCCATCACTTGAGCTCAACTTAGGGGCTTATAAGGTTTGGTTAAGAGGATTCAAAGATCTTAGCACGGTGATGACAAACTTTAGTATTAGGGCAGTAGATTCTTAAACTCTCGAAATGCCCAATTCGGACACACTCTACTTTACTCAGTCCTCCATCTAGGTGCCAAACCTCTTAGTGTCTATTCATCAAGTGTTGAGAACCTAAATACCAACCTTCTAAGTGTTGAAGCAAAGCTCCCTAACACTAACCTCCAAGCTCACATATGCACTCTATCTGACCCCATTCTGGCAAACTGCTGTCTCATTCGAACACCTCAACAACACTAATTAGAACAGCTCAACAATAGCACTCTAGCACCTTACCATCTTTAGTACAACTGTAATAACAACATGCTACCGGTCATTATCTTTTTCTGACATTATGCCATATTCCTTTTTATTATATTTATCCCATTTACCCTTTTTGCATTATATTAGGATTTCTTTATTTCATATTACCCTTTTATGTCATTTCAAGCACATGTTTGTAACCTTAAGGGCTTACTATAAATAACCCTTATTATTGTAGTTGGAATCATCTTACATCTTTGATCAGCTAATGAATATTCCTCTTTATGTTCTTATGAGACCATTCTCTCTAAGTTTATATCTTACACTCTTATCTAGTATTATTTGTAGCTCCAGATTAGTGGCAAATGGACCTTAACTTTTTCTTGTGCATCGTATCAAGTGAATGTTGAGTCGTATTGAGATAGTTTAGTGTATCATATCCAATAAACTGCTTCATGAAGCTACTAGAACTGCTAACCTATCCATTGACCCATTCTTCAATATCTCGAGAGGACTCATTTGGTTGTCCCTACGGTAAAACTTAGTGATAACTTAGCTCCTAGGCGCATAAAAATTGAACCAAACACAACATAGATCCAAAATATTCTATCCAATATTACCTAGAACCACTACAATCCATACACAAAACATCCTTACTCAAAACCTTCAACTACTGTTCATTACCTATTTTCCAAACTTAATAATAGGGTTAAACAAAGCACACTACAAATGCGATAAAAATCCCACAACTAAACATACTACTTCATATACAATTACTATACTACCCTAACAATAAAATGCTTGGCTTCTTGAAGCTTAATAGAACATTGACGTCCAATACACCAATGAGAAAACTACTCATTCAACTTCCACTAAATACGCTATACACAACACTACACATAGTAGCTCTTCCTTGCAAACCTTTGCTCTAATATCAAGATAATATGCCGTACCTAAAGCTAATAAGGACAACTATATCAGGGGTAGGTCTAAACTAGATATGGCCAAAAAACTAGATGGAAAAAGAAGTCAAAGATAAGCTAACCACAAGCTATCTAAAGGACATTACACATGAGTAAAAACTTGTAGACTAATTAGTCAAGTTGATACAATGCAAGACTTAAGCTAGCTTAAGTTACCCGACACCAAAACTTACTTAAGGGTACGAATAAAAGTAGGTAATATGAACATGTAATGTAGGTAAGAACAAATTATAGAGAGAAAAGGTTGTTCTATTGATGATAACTAATGCTACAAATACATTTACACTTGGTACTAATAAGGGTAAGTGTATAGATTAAGACAATTAGGTGAATAAGGCATTTACCCAAAAGAGAAAAGTACTATGAAAAATCTACATTAGAAGGGGTAAATTACAATATACAAAGAAGGAATATCCAAACATGTTTGTATTGGTATGTATGTTAGAGGATAGGTATCCTCTCTTAAGTAGATGGGAATTCATCTAATAAGTTAAATGGTTAGAATTGAAGTATAACTATACAATGGCCTTTAGAGAGCTTGTCAATGGGTACAAATTAGCTACAACTTCCCTTGGGCAATCATTTAGAACAATTAGGTTATCAATGTTAGGTTGGTAATTAGTCAAATAGGTCTGCACTCATTTGGTCCCTCAGTTTCTAACACATTTATAGTTCAAAACACTTGAGGAAGTAGCAGAGTTCGGACCTAAAAAATTGGTTGGACTCTTCAAGTATAGGGTAAAGGGAGAGAATTCATTGAGCCATATTCCTAACCTTATAGCTCGAGCTCAAGCATGAGTGAGGGGTCTAGTTAATTGACTCCTATCAAATAAATCCTGGGAAACTACAAGATTGTGGAAATTCAAGAATCATAAAATATTATGGAACGACTTGTGTTAAGCTAAATTCATAAGAATGGATTAGAGGCTTCCTCTTCTTCTTCTTCTTCAATTTTTTGGAAGGAACTACTTAATAGCCAAAACTAGTTTCTTTAACATTAATCAATAATAGCAGGTAATCTGGATTCTACTTTATTTGTGTTTGATTATTGGTACTCATTAGGGCCTAGTATGAGCATTTTATATGGGATTCTATCAATATAATCTTTTGAGTTAAAAGTTAGTTGAAGTTGGATATTTAAAATGGAATGGGATGAATGTAAATTGTGTTTTCTTCTTTCTCACTAGCTTGCTTTAGTAGTAGAATCGACTTGTTTAATGCTTAGTAGAAAGGATGCTCATTATATTTCTTAATATAGTCACATTACATTAACATTGAGAGAAGTATACTTAATGCTGGTACTCATTTTTCATAATTCTCATATGTGTTGGAATCAAATGTAGCTTACTTCTTTTATCCCTATAACTAAACTATTATTAGAAAGGGTATGCACTAATAGCTTACCATTGGAATTTACAACGAAGAAGGTTCTTCTATTTCTAATTATGTAAGATCTAGTTTGTGAATATGTAGATCATACTTAAGACTTAGTGTCAAGTGGCAAAGAAAAGCTTATTACAACAAAATATCTCTTAGATTGTTTACCACCATTAATCGATGAGATAGAAGAAAACCATTAAGTTCTCAAACATGAATATCAAAATAGTTCTCCTCCTTAGTCCATTTTCTTTAATATAGACTTAGGAAAAAATACACACAAAAGGATCATCATTTAAGGCTAAGTTCAAATGAAGGATTGAGCTTCTAAATGCCTTAAAATAAACCAACAATGTCATATCAAGTTGTTTAATCAAAGGATCGAGTTATCACTTTGTAGCATATCTATTGGCTATAGGTGATTTAGCATGTAAACGCATGCTAGGATACTAAGATGGAATCCATATATGACATGCATTAGGGTAAAGTATGAGGATATACCTGAAATCATGAGCAAAGGTAGTTTTGACTAACTATAGTGAAACAAGATAGGTTTTGTGAAGGTTTAGCAAATTGTGAGCAACCTAATGGATATTATGCACCACTATGTGCTACATGATGTAGATTGTTACTTGATGTTATGCATAAGCAACAAAGTAAGCTCACTTGCCATTATTCCTTATTAAAGGAACTAGATAAGAGTAAATTGCACTTAAAGGGTCAACTCACAAGAATAAGAAATGGGTGCAATATGAATCAACTATGGGACTGCTTATCAGAATTAACTATTTATAATAAAGGAAAATGACAAAAAGGGATATTCCAAAAAGATACAAATTAATTAGACATCCTTAACGTATGTCTAGAAAAGGGCAAAATAGAGAGAATGACACAAGGAATATCTTCAAATATTGTAGGTATGAAACTGGGCTAGAGGACATGTGTTGGTGGGCTACTAAAGCTTTTCTAACTTGCCAAGAGTGTTTTGTATGAAGCTATTGGCTAGTCGTATGTCACCTAAATTGGATAAACATAGCTTGCTAAAGATCATAAATGAGTCAGATGAGCCAATGGTGTGGAGGGCCAAGTTGTTAAGCATATCTTGCTGGTTGGATATTAGTTAAGCTACAAGTGTCAGGCAAGTGTATTTGGTCGAGTTATTATAAAATGAATTGTGAGTCTAAGTGTTGATCCCATAAGGAACCATAAATGTAAGAACCCTAAGTTACTAATAATTTACCATAAATTACCGATAGTCTAACTCTACAATGTAGAGATAATTGTGATTGAATTGGTAATATGATTAAGGAATAATAAATAAAGTAAGAGCAAGAACAAATAAAATAACTAAACTAATTAAAAATAAATAAGCATGGTTTGATTAAAAGAAAGAGCACATAATCCTTGGTAAATCTTTGTTATTAGCCAACTAATTCTATACAACTTTCAATCTTAATTACTCTTTAGACCATGCATATGCCTAATCTAAATTGACTGACCTTATGTCTCTAGCCTCTTCCTAATCCTACAACCCTCTCTACCTGAGTCACTTTTGAATAAAGCATTGCAAGATTGCATGAAAGAACTTAGACCCTACTATTATGTTGGTCATACTAAGGTTACCCTAATTCAAGAGAACAAAACTGCGAAATGGTTTAATTAGCTCTACTTCTCTCTAATTACACTAATCTATTCACTATAGGACTCATGTCTGTATAGCAAACTTAGACACCAAACTAGTCACTAGAGTAAATACTAATCAACAACAATATAAATAGTGTAATCAAATCATCAAATAATAAAATCATAGATTGAATAAAAAGAAATTTTGGAATAAGAACTAGGGTTTAATAACAATTTACTAAAAATGAATTAAAAGAATAACATAATGAAATTAAAGAAGAAAGGATATTTCAGAGGCCTCCAATCTAAATTTATTATATAACTAAGGGGGCTTTTTTTTTTTCAAATCTAAGCCTAGACATCTATTTATCAAAGTAAGACTTAGATGTACAAAGAAAAATTGACAAAAATAAAAGATTCTAAAATCATTGCAAGTCTACGAAATAGATATACGATCATAGAGTTAAGGCATGTACTTGCACTTTGTCCAAAATCTTAAAATTCAATGAAATTACATGATGAAAGGAACATGAGTAGGGACTATGGTTGTAGTCTTTAATCATGTTATTTTCTAAACTTTGTTTCTTCTCAAAATTCTTCCACTTTAATTCTTAATGAACGCTTTTAGTTCAGAACACTCTAAAATTTGATAAAAACCTTCAAAACATCATAAGATGCTCCCCAAAGTCTTTGAAAATGAAAATTAAATAAGCTTGGCTCAAACTACTATAAGATTAGCTAAATGACTATCTAAAATTGCACAAAATAATTATAGAATTTGTATGCAAAATTCATGTTATCAAATACCCCCAAACTTAAGTTTTTACTTGTCCTTAAGCAAAATAATGAAAACAAGAGGGAAAATATCTTAAGAACAAGGCAATTAAAAATAATCCTTAGCAAAGTATACCCTCAAGTTCAAGTGGCTTAGCAAAGGTTTTTTTTTTTTTTGGAATTATCCTTTTTTCCTTAAGGAGAAATTGCAAATAAACTTCCTAAACTCTGACTAAGGTACGAATTAACCTCTTGAACTTTCAAAGTAAGGTTTTAACCCCTCAAATTTTGATAAATTGGCAAGATAAAGCACATTTCCTTTTTCAGTTAAAAAAAGTCACACTATGATCTAAGTTTAGAGGGTCTTAAAGCACATTTTGATAAGTTTATGAGATATTTGTGTACTTAAATTAAAGTTTAATAAAGTTATTCTCAACTTGTAGGGGTTGTTTGCCAATTTATTAAAGTTTGGGAAGTCAAAACCCTCACTTTGAAAGCTCAAGGGATCAATCTGCACCTAAGTCAAGATTTAAGGAAGTAGTTTGCATTTTCCCCTTAACTTAATCATGCCTTTAGAACACTTAGATAACAACAACTTAAGAACTACTGCATTTCAACAATCAATTTAAATAATTCTAAGTTAGCCATATCACTTAAACAAAAACTAAACTAGAGATTAAAACAAACATCAACCTCTCAAAATGAGTTATAAAGATTTTATCTCACTAACTCATGAAGAGAGGAATCTTCCCTTAACTATTTTTATTTTGAAAAAATTTTATTGGATGCATGATACATTAATTCATCCTTTGATCATCTATCTACTTGTTTTAATTTTCATTAGGAGGTTTTTAAATTTTATTTCTTTATTAAAGCTAATTAGTTCTGGGAAAGAACCTTGCTCTTTTAATAGACTAAGGTTGATCTATACTAATTTAGCCCTTTTAATTATTTAGTAGTTGTTATTAAGAAAGGACCTTTCTCTTCGAAGGGACTAAGACTGATCCTTAACAACATTAGTTAAATTTTCTTTTTGTAAATTAGCAATAGGAAAGAGTCCTACTCTCCTGAGCTACCAATATCAATCCTTACTAATCTTTAGTAATTATTTTTATCAATTCAATTAATACCTTCATTTACTTTGATTTTTCAAAAGACTTTTCATTCATCCAATCTAAAACTTTTGAAAAAGATGTAGATAAGTATCCTCTAAAATTAAGCTTAAAAATTAAAATAAATAGTCCTTAACCCATCTATATCTATCTTAATCCCATGTCTAAGTTTAAGTTTAAGCAATAAGGAACTCTAAACATAGGTATTTAACCACTTAAATTCAGCAAAGTGTTATGAATTCATTAAGGATATCTTGCTTACTATATATATATATATATATATATATAGTAAATTTCTAAGATTTACGAATTAAGAAAAATTTCAAAAGCTCAAGAGTAAATCTAATTTATAACATACACAAGCTATCATTTTCCCTTATACTTAAGTTGTATATCGTCCCCAAGGTACATCATAACAATGCAATTCAAAATGGAGTAGGGGTAAAATAAAAATAACAAAGGAAAAGAACCGGAACTTCTCTAGGTTTTGCGTTGATCAAATTTAAAGTCCAAAATCTAAATTTCATTGATCCAATTAAGCTCATGGTTTTCTTTTTTATCTAATAACAAACTAACTAGAAAAATAAAAAGAAGTTAAACAAAACAAAACTACTAATCATTTGAGTACTAGAAGTTAAGATCCTATATAACTTAAAAAGCATTAAACAGTTAAATGGTTACACAAAGAAGCAATAGTAAATAAGTAAGGGAGTACATTCATCCATAAATAGAAAAATCAAACCAAATCTCTTGAAAGGAAATTAAAAATTGAAAGGGAAACTCAATCTTCATCCTCTCCCTCTTCATCCTCACTCTCCTCTTCCATCTCTCCTCATCGGAGTTAGGCTCTAACATGGGTGGTGATGGTGGTGCTTAGATTCCTAACTAAGCAAAGAATACATCCTATCTAACTATAGTGTGATCAATCTTATGTGTCAAAATCCACTACTTATTCATTATCTTCCTCACCTCTTAATTATGCTAAACATTGAAGAAGATGATGAACCAGATTGTAGCTAGGACAATGACATTATAGCCTCGTTGAAAGGATCAAGGAGTAAAATTTCAGGTACTGGAGGAAGCTTCATGGCCTTGATGGAATCATAGGTTAAAGGAGAAGGAGGATCTCGTTCTAATGTACATGGAATGCTAACAAAGCAAGTGGTGTTCCTTACCAATCAAGTAATAAAGGGGCTTACAAGAATAAAATCTAAATGCTGATCGGTAGCTTGGATCCTAAGGAACTAAGCCATCTTAACACCAAGTTTATGAGTTGTCAATTAGTAATACTATATAAATATATGATATCCGTCTCATTTATAACCCTTTGACTATTCTTCCTTCTAGTGAATTCCTTAGTTAGTACATAATACACCAATTTGAGAGTGGGATCACTTAAGTTAGAAGTGCTAGACCTCCCTTGGTCATAAGCTACTCTTTCCCTATTAATTAGATCAAACCACACAAAAGATTCATACGTACCTTGAAGCAACTTATGTGGCAACTCCATATACTTTCTAGTCATAACATTATTCATAGGGTAAATAACCATCCAAATAGGCAAGTCATTGAATAACATGGTCACTTCTTGACCGTTGCACTTAAAGTAGAGAGCATTATTCATACAATTATCAAGGCTATTAAAAGCTAACCCCAATTTACTAAGCACCTCCAGTATTAGTTCCTTATACGCCAACTCATTCATGGTTAAGAGTTGGTATTATCCTATAAATTCAATCAATTCCTTGACCATGGCCTGATTACTAAACTAAATAAGTGAATCCCAATTTAGATATGTGGCCTAGCAAAACTCCTTATTGTAGAAACGAAGATATTCCTTCTATAGGTCTGGTATAAGACATCAAGAGGAGGGTATATTGATATCTTTCGCAAAAATGAAACTTTTTCATTTTAAGAAACAAAACCCTCTTAATAACTTAAATAGTGTGAGAAGTAGTTAAATATTGAATGTTTAACTTAAGAAAAAAACAACAAATCAAACAATAAAATGCAAAAATTAAATGAGATAAGGAGAAAGAAGATCACGCGATCAATTTATAGAACTTTAACCTTTTGCCTACTACTTTCTTCCAACTCTATTGCTGGAGACTTAGCCCTCCTCACCACTAACGTTCCACTAGTCTAATCTTTTCATTAATAAAAAATAAAATTGAGGTTACAAGGTCCAATCCCTTGTCTATCCTACCTTACTAGCTATCCTTATGCTAAATATAGGACCATAGAGAACTCCCTAACCTTACACTGACTCAAATACAACATCAATAATGTTTACAAGAAAAATGAGACAATACAATCAAAGAACTCTTTACAATATTTGCACAAAAGTAATAATAACGAAATGAGAAAACTGTTTTTTCTCAATTTCTAACTAAGTTTCTAATAGTGTTTAGGAGAGAAGTTTTTGAATTTTAGTTTTGATCTAAGAGTTGTCTTTTGTACCTTGTGCAACTTCAACTTATATTGATAATTTTTGTGTAACAGCTAAAAAATAGCTAGTTGTTGTCTTTCTCCAAAAGACTTGATTCAAACTTGATCTTCTTTGTTGATAAAAAGAAATCCCACAAAAATATGAACTAAATATGTGAATTTTTGAATGCTTGAATGCCTATTGTTCGTAAAGTATCACTTTTCCATGCTCAACCTATTTAAATGTTACTACATGTGATTTGTTGCTCTTACTATCCCTTGGTTATGTAAAATTTCGAAAATCACTCATCAAATATAATGGATAAACATGGAAATATTTGGCTAAGGTAGAATATCTTCATGAATATTTCCTGAGCATTACAGACCTTATCAACCAAATCTATTTTGAAAAGCTATGATGAGTATATTCCAACAAATCTAATTGAACATATCCAAATTAATCAAGACTCATCTGGATAAAATATCTTAGAATTTTTTTATTTCAAATTTATCAATTTCAGTTGTAAACATTCGAAATGTTAAGCCTAATCCTGAAGGTGCAACCTATCCTTTTTTATAAAATAACAAAACTTCCTTGTTTCTCTTTTTCGTTTGAAATTCTTGACATAACCTTCAAGCTTCCAAGTCAACAAATCTATGTCATTAATTTTTTATACTTTGATTTTCTCGAGCTTTAAAAAAAGCCTTTGAACTTGTTGCTATATTTATGGACTTACTTTAAGCTTTGCCTTGTCATCAACTTAAATAAGCTTAAAAAAAGTTCAAGGTTCCTTCGTAAATCTTATTGCTATGTACCCCTAATTAATATTCAACCAAATGTAAAAAAAGTTCTCTTAAATCCCCAAGATCTAAATCCAACTTTAATGGAACAGAATTAAGCATATTACCTAAATATGCCTAATAAAGAGAAGCTAGGTGTAGACATCTCATTTTTGCCAATTTTTTTATTTTTTGATTAATTGAGCCAGGTTAATAAATAAACAGAAAAAGAAAAAGAAAATCAAGCCAAGTTGTAGCAAGTTGAGTCATGAGTCGAGTCAAGTCATGTCAAGTTGAATTAAGTTGAAATGTTAGATCAGGTAACGGTATAGGCGTAATTAATTTTGGGCCAAACTAATATAGAATAAAAATTCATTTAATTTAGGGGCTCAAATCAGGATTTCTTAAATTATCGAGCTATATTTAATTGGATCAGATCAGGCCATGGAAAAAATAAAAAAGGGCCTAAAATAAATTAGGGTTTCTAGACGTTAAGGTAAATCCTTGACAATGATAATCCTATCTTTCGTATTTTCAATACAAAAGATTTGATTTTGAGTTTATAAATAGCACATTGACGGAGAAGTTGAGGAGGGTTTTTTTTTTTTAATCACTTTCCTTCAAAAACACCACCCAAAATATCACGCGTTACCACTACATACCACCACAACCACCACTACAGCAACTACCACTACAACACTACCAAACTCCTCTACCTAGTCACCCTTCGTGTTGCCCAATATTGCTCGAGTCACCCAATCCATCACTATATCGCCCAAGCCCTTGCTACGTCACCCATATCCTCGCCCGTGCATGCCCATTCTTGCTCATGTTGCCCAATGATCGCTCGTGCTCGCCCCTTACTTGCTTAGTGATCATCTATGCTCACCCCTCACTCACCTAATGATTACTCGCGTTCGCCGCTTGCTCATTCACGTTACCCAGATTCTTGCTCACGTTCCTCGAATTTTCGCCCCTTACTCACCTAGTGATTGCTTCGCTCGCTTAGATCTTCACCCGCACTCGCCCCTTACTTGACCGCATCACCCATATCCTCATCGTATCGCCCATCACCGCGCAATAATGACGCTAGGTAAATTTTTATTTATTTATTTCGTCAATTTTTATTAATTTACTTTATTAGTTATTTTTTTTTCTTTTTCTTTATTAACTATTTTTGTGTTTAAGTGCAGCTTTTTTTATTATTTATTCTTATTGCAAATTTTTATTTTCTAATAAAATTTATTTTTTTAAATTATGTTTTTTAATAAAAATATATATTTTGACATATAGTGGTTTTGAAAAATAAAAAATCTTAAACTAATTTTTGTTTTAAAAAAAGATTTAGTTAGTTAAGGTTTATTTATTTATTTAATTCAAAAAAATTAGATTTCTTAGGTTTTTTTTTTCTTAAATTAATAAATTGATAAAAATGTAAACTTAGCCCCATTTTTTAAATAAAAATAACCTACCCATTAAAAATTTTACAAAGAAAGAACTACGGTTAGTTTGATTTCAATTAGCGGGTAAGTAGGCACCTTCAAGGCAAATGTCTAAAAATAAAAAAGAAAAAAACTTTTTCCCTTTTTTCTTAAAAAATTCGTAATAAAAAATCTTTTTTAGTTACATTTGGTGAATATAGGTATATTTTTAATATTTTTAGAAAAATTACAAAAATAAAGCCCATCAATTTTTTTCTTTAATTTTCACATGATGACTTAGTCTTAATAGGTTAGCTCTCGAACCTGGTTTTCTTATTTAACTTTCTAGAAATTAATTTTTTTTAGAATATTTACAAACTAATGGTCAAATTAAGGTTTTTCCACCTGAAAACCCTAATTTTTTTTTTCCAATTTAATTGGTTGACAAGTCCATTTTTTGTTTTAGAAGAAAATTCTTTTCCTTAGTTTAATGTCAAGTAATTTGTATTAAGTGAGCTAGGCTTAATATAGGTTAAGTTAAGGAAATTGAAATAAGGCTTGACAAAATTGAAAACTCCAGTAAGGATGTTTAGTGGGCTAGCTATGTAGAAGTTAAAAAAAAAATTTGATGGAATTTTGTATTATTATTTTCTTTTGTATTATATTATAGTTGTACTAATTGTCTTTTAGTAATGCAGGTCTTAATAAGAAAAGGCTTGCCCCAATAGGCCCTTTAGGGGAATTAGGGGAGTTTTTACATTAACCATCTATGTGTTTAGATGTGGTCGGACCTAAGCCACCTTAGGAACCTACGATGGGCCTACATTATGTAATCCTCGGGTTATTGGGGTCTTTACCTTCGTTTAGTAGTGATAGATGAGCCCACTTAAGCTTTGATGTAGCTCACTAGGCTTCTCTTTAGAAAGCCTTAAAGCTATAGAGCTTGGGACTCGTAGACTCCACCTTCTTACATCATCCTTTTCCAAAAAAGGGGTAGTTGTTTTTTGAATTATAGGAAATGCTCGATTAATTTGTAGCCAGGTCCGACTTTCCTTTTTTAAAAAAAGGAAATTAATTTTAAAAAAAAAACAACCAGTAACCCTTATATGTAAGTATTTGCAAGCTTCATTTTTTTAAAATCCCATTTCAAACCAACTTATATATAAGGGTGCTCCTTGACTGCGAATTCATCATACTTATAATTTTTTAATTACCAACCTTATTGCATTGCACCTGTATGTAACTTATTGCATTTTTTATATGTTAGATTATGCTCGTTTCTCTGTGAATATTTTATTTCCTTATGTTATGTGTGTTTTATTTTTTTATTTTACTACTCCTTAGTCAATAAATGGCTATGCAATTTCTAAGAAAATGTTTGTAAGAGTTGTGAAATTATTAACATCATATCCAACTTTATTCTAAATTTAGTAGCCTTGTTGTAAATAATCGTTACCTTTTATTTTGTTTATATATATTTTTTTGTAATATAGATATGGAGAGTCAGGGTAGTGTTAATCCAAAGCCCTTCCATGAAGTCTAGTTAGATTAGTACTTTTTCCTCGAGACTGTCCTGAGACATTGGTTAAATCAGCTTTCACCTGCCAAGTAAGACCACATTTGCATGAAGATCGAGCCAGTCATATCCCTTATGCAGGTATAGCTCCACTAGCCTCTAATTCAAGCCTTTATCCATTACTAGGATCCAGAATCTGCAACTTTCAAGTTTGGCCTACACGTATTGACACCCACTATAGAAGAGTACTCACAGCTACTCAGTACCTCGCCCCTCAAAACAGGCATAGCTATCCTTGATCTCAGAGTCCAGTTGAGAAAGTTTTCATGATAGTGTTGGGAGTCAAGAAGTTAACCTTAGCACAATTCTTGTCTTTAAAGGGCTAGAAATGTCTCAGCATCTTAAGATTAATGGAGTAGTTTTCAAGTCCAAATGCTTATTAGAGATATCATTAGATCTTCTATAGAGGATATGAATCGTAGGTCGAGAAGAGGTTCAACGCATTTATTGTAGCAGTGTTTAAAACAGTGCTTTTTCCCTTTAGATATGGTCAAGTCCATTATATAGTTGCCGAGCTAATGACTCAATTCTTTACCAGTAAATCCTATATACTAGCATTACTGGCAGAATAGTTCAAGACACTTATCTACTTGAAGAAGTAAGAGTATAGTTATTTCATAGCTAACCTTACGATCCTTGCCGTGTGGTTTCTTAGTCACACACAAGGGTATAGAGGGAATCTTCTTAGAGAGTCCCTGATTGAAAATATGAATCTAATTGACCACTTTTCCCGCCAACTCAAGGTACTAGATGACGCTCAGTTTAATAGATTAGTGTTAGTTATCAACAAAATCCAGCCAGTAGATTTTATGTGGACAGCTAGATGGAGCCACTGCACTTAAGCCGTCTTAGGGTGCGCTAACCATGTAAGAGTCCCCCTTATTAGTATTACTGGCTATACAGCATACATCTTAGCTTGTGTTACCAGACAGTTGGGTCCACTTCAAGAGATGGCCTACAAAAACTCCTTAGATGTCATCATGATGAACTATCAAGATCCTTGTCTACCCACGGCTACTTTGATTTGATAACTAGTAGAACTCATGAAGCTATGAGAATAGAGAGAAGTAAAGAAGATAGTTAATGTGGGAACTTTGAGGGGAAAAGTTGGAGAATACCGAGCTACTAAGCAGTTCATTTATGATAAGTTAGAGAGAATTGGAAAGATACGATATGAAGCTTTGGATGTATTCATACACAAGCCAGAACCAACATGTCTTTCACCTACTAAGCAGGCTTACCGAGATACCATACAGGTGAGAGTTGAAGCTTAGTTCCAAGAAAGTAAGAAAATTACCAAGGAATTAAAGTTGGAAAATGAGAGACTACTAGAAGAAAATCAATTAAAGATTTGAGAAAAGGATGTAACTGTATGAAGACTTATGAGGGAAGTTGATAAAGCCCATCCTAGCCAGATCTGCCGGCTCTTGTAAATATAAGATTTAAGTTTTTAGGAAGATTAGTTAGGAATTTTTCTTTTTTTTTCTTTTCTTTTAGTTTGTTGTATAAGTTGGATCTTATGATTGATAAATTTGTAGCTTTAGTAAATAAAATTTTCATTAATTGCACAGTCTCTTACTTATTATTATTCATTTATTTGTTTAGTTGACTTTTTAAAAGAAAAAAAAAAGAAAATTAAAAAAAAAACACACAAAAAGAAGCAAACAATAGAACAAGAAAAATCACAAAAAAGGCAATGAAATAAAATAAAATAAAATCTTTAATTCACCAAAAGTTTAAAACTTAGGTTTACATGTATGATTTTGAAGATAGTGTCCAAATGAGAAAACTCAACTAGAAGCCTAATATTCACTCGTTCTAAAGCTAGGATGTCAACTCAAGGTACTGGAAAGGTCAGTCAAACCGAGCTTGACCCAAGACTAACAACTCTAGAGGAAAGCATAAACAAGATAGCCGAATAGATTCAAGCTCTCACTCATGCTATCGGGATTCTTAATGACAGCCAAGGATCTTAAGTCGATCTAAATCAAAATGTAGAAACAACCCCTCCCCCAGAACTAGAAGATGAAGAATCAGCCCCATATGCTAAGGTATTGAGGAAGGAGATCGAAGAGAAGCACCTTGAGATGGAAAGAAAGTTCATGTAGAAGTTGACTAAGAAAATAAAAACCTTGGAAATGGTTAACGGGTTTGAACAGATGGGGATGATTAATTTGCTGACATATGAAGACAATGACTTCCCGAAAAGATTTACAGTGTCGGGATTTGAGGAATACGATAGGACTGGCTACTTAAAACTCCATACTTGATTGTACTTTAAGAAAATGGGAAAATACATGAAGTATGACAAGGTGATGATCCAGAATTTTCAGGATAGCTTGATTGGGCCTACCTTAACTTGGTACACCCAATTGGATCTCAATGAGATTGATACTTAAGATAAGTTAGCATGGGCTTTCTACAACCAGTATAAGTTTAACATTGAAGTGGCCCTGTCTACGTAAGATCTAAATAAGCTACAAAAGAAGGCCAATGAAAACTTTAAAGAATGTGCTTAGAGATGGAGGGGCATGGTGGCTATGGTAACTCTACCCTTAACTCAAAAAGATCTGACCTTTGCTTTTTATTAATACTCTTGGAAGCCACTATTACCAACATCTTCTCAGGTATTCTACCTCCAACTTTGTAGAAATTGTAGCTTCAAGATGTTGAATTAAGGAAGCTATTGCTACTGAAAGGCTTCCTAATCTTGAAGCAGTTGAGAAGAAGACACCTCTCCCAACATTTTCCAACAAAGCCAAAGAAACCACTGTAAGCAATGTCAATACCAGGAACCTTTTCAGACCCGCAGCCCCAGTAGCCATGATTAGAGGATCTAATCCCTTATCGAGTCCAAATCAGAGCAACCGCCCACAACGAAGACAGTTCACACATATTCCCATTCCTTTAAGCCAGCTTCTCACATTTTAAGGAAGAAAAATCTCTTGACATTTGAAATACTAAGGTAAGGACAAAGACCAAGGGATTATAACCTATAGCTTCGATGTGATTATCATTTAGGGTAAGTGGGGTACTCTACAAATCAGTATTGGAGACTCAAACATAAGATCCAGGATCTTATTGATGCCAAATTGGTTCAATTAGATTTCATCCAGACTCCCATTCACAATGTGGGCAACAACCCTTTGTTGAATTATGGAAATTCGATCAATATGATCATTGTTGAAGTTTCTGAACTAGAGATCAATCTAGACAATCCCCCTATCACTATTTAGGAGATAGCATGGAATTTGAGGTAAGCTAGGTATTTGCAAAATAAGAATCTCAAGGATAGAACCTGGACTAGACCAGTAATATATCAGTTATTAAAGGATGGGAAGATAAAGAAAGCTGATATTATGGCTATGACGATTCCAAAACCGTAAAAGGAAAGTACTTAGAAGGAGGTTAGAAAAAGATATGAAGCTGGAGATCCAATGGTTGATACCCTAGGAGAACTGTCAGGGAAGTTAGAGTATTTGGTGGATTATGTCGGTTCACCCACCATATACGTTGATGCCCCACCCACTGGATGGGGTCTAGAATTTGAGGAAGAAGACAGCCTTATTGCAAAAGTTAAGAAGATGGCAAAGATGGTTGGAATGATTAGAGATGGGCCCAAACCGTTGGTTTTTGAGTATGATGGGGGAAACTAAGAAGGTTAAAGAATTTGGAAAGCCTAAGAAGATTGCTTTCAATGTTCCAATAGCCCTAGAGAATTACAAAGCAGCACCTCTGGATTACTAGGTGGTGAATTAGACAACTAGGGCCTCATCACCCATGGTCTGTGGGCTTACACGCTCGGAATGAGTTTATGACTAGAATGAGAAAGCCAAAAGGAAGACTATTGTATAAGAGGCTTCCCAAAAGATCTTTGAAGATACAAATAACAAAGATCAAAATGTTGTCAAGAAAATAGTGACGACCAGTAAATATAAGATAATAAATCAATTAGCCAAAGTACTAGCCCAAATCTCTCTAATGGGCTTACTGTTGTCATTAGATACTCATCGAGAGGCATTAATCGTAATTCTGAAGGATGTCAAAGTACCTAAAGGGATTTCAACTGAAAAACTGGGGCCGGTGGTGAACTTGATATTTGTAGTAGATTAGATTTCATTCTCACTAGATGAGCTAGGTAAAGACTGAGACTAGCACACGAAGCCTCTCTTCATAGTGGTTATGTGTGTAGGGAAAGTGGTTGCTTGAGTTCTAATAGATAATAGGTCATCACCGAATGTATGTCCTTTGGCGATACTAAATTTACTCGGAGTTAATGTAATTGAGATAAAGCCTAGCTCGATTTCAGTAAAAGTTTTTAGTGGATAGAAAAGGAAGATAATTGGAAAAATTAGGTTACAAGTTGAGATCGGCTAACAAATGTTTACTATTCCCTTTCAAGTTATGGATATACTGTAAAATTTCAACCTTTTGTTAGAAAGATCATAGATTCATTCAGTAGGGGCAATTCCATCCAGTCTACATCAGAAAGTGAAATTCATAACCAATAGGCAGTTGGTTACTATTCTCGGGAAGTAAGACTACGAGTTTTATAAAGAGATGATTATTCCTTACATCAAGGATGAAGAATTGGAAGAGTTAGGGTTGTAGATTTTCGATGAAGTTAGTGTGATTGAAGAAGAAAGACAGGGGGCACAAGGTCGTTTTGAAACAGCTTAAGCAGCAGATTGGAACATTTGGGCTTAGGTATGAGCCCACTAAAGAGGAGATTCAAAAAATATAGGATAAAACTAGAAGTAAGAGAGGAGATCAGTTGTACCATGCTCACATGGACTTTCTAGACATCCGCCAGATGTTCCCAGTACCAGTTGTTGTTCAAGGACCCGAAGTAGCTAGTCTATCTAAGGCCTTGACTCAACAATGCAGCATTGGTTTAAATGAGAAGGAAGATATTGGCGTACTAGTTTCCTTATGCAAATGGTTTTCCATTCCCATTAATAGGTCTCTTTAGAAATGTAAAATTAGATTAATTAGGAACATTCAATTTCGTTAATTAGTCCGAGTAGTTAAACTTTTCCTTTCATACAATTTGAACTCATTCATTCAATAAAATTCATTCCTTTCTTTCTATCAATTGTTCTTCATTATTTATTCATTATCCTTTTCTTTTTTCTTTTACTCTTTAGATCCAATAAAAATGATGAACGTAATGGATATCTCACCCATGTAAGCAATGAAAGTACCAATATCACCTTTGACCTTACTAGGTCAGACGTTAAAGATTATATTGAGACTCCAAATGAAATTCAGGAGAGTTGGTGTCGACACGAATAAGGTAATGCAATTAATGACGAATCGATGGTTATGATTAATTTAGGGACAAAAGAGAATCTACGAAACTTGAAAATTGGCGGTAATTTAACGGATAATTAGAAATAAAAGTTGCTACGATTGCTATCAGAATACTTAGACATATTTGTTTAGTTTTATAAAGATATGCTTGATTTAGATTCATAAATTGCCAGCCAAGGAAGAAATTAAACTAAAAAGACACAAGCTTAGATAATTTAGGTTAGACATATTCCTCAAAATAAAAGAAGAAGTGAAGAAGTTGTTAGAAGTTGGGTTCATAAAAGTGTAGGATTACCCCGAATTGGTGGCTAATAAGGTATCAGTGTTGAGGAAAAATGGGAAAGTTAAGGTATGTGTAGATTTTTGAGATTTGAACCAGGCAACACCAAAGGATAACTTTTCTTTGCCACATATTGACGTATTAGTGGATAACATAGCCAGGAACCATCTTTTCTCGTTTATGGATGGTTTCTCAAGGTATAATCAAATTAAAATAGTAGAAGAAGATAAAATAAAAAAAATTTTGCTACCACTTAGGGAACATTTTGTTATTGTATAATGCCTTTCGAGTTAAAGAACGTTGGGGCAACTTATCAGCATGCTATGGTTGCCTTGTTTCAAGACATGATGCATCAAGAGATCGAAGTTTATGTGGATGATATAATTGCTAAATCCAAGGAGGATGAATGTCATGTAGATATTTTGTGTAAACTATTTGAACAATTGAGGAAGTTTCAACTAAAGTTAAATCTTGAAAAGTGCACCTTTGGAGTAACTTCAAGCAAATTATTAGGTTTTGTAGTCAGTAGAAAAGAAATTGAAGTAGACCTAAAGAAAGTTAAGGCAATCATAAACATGCTAGCACCTAAGATTGTAAAAGAAGTTCGGGGACTATTGAGAAGGTTGAATTACATCACTCGGTTTGCATCGCAGTTAACTGATAGATGCAAGCTGTTATTTAAACTTTTGAGGAAAAATGCAGCCATCGAATGGGATTAAGAGTATGAGTGAGCATTTGCTGAAATAAAAAAGTATCTCATAAATCCTCCCATACTGGTCACTCTTACACTAGAACGACCCTTGATCCTTTACTTAACGATTCTTCTTAAGTCGATAGGATGCATGTTGGGGTAGAAAGATAAAACAGGTTGAAAAGAGCATCTTATATACTATTTGATCAAGAAATTCATAGAAGGCAAGCAAAAATACTCAGAAGTGGAAAGAACATGTTGTGCCTTAGTATGGGTGATGCATAGGCTCAGGCAATACACTCCCTATTATTCAATAGAGTTATTGACAAAACATGACCCTTTGAGGTATTTAGTAGAAAAGCTAGCATTGATTAGGAGAATATCGAAGTGGTAGATGCTACTCTTTGAATTTTACATCAAGTATGTAAGTCAATGTATAGCCAAAGGATAGGTAGTAGCTGATTAATTGGCAAAATACCCATTAAAAGATGAAGACAATGATTTAGAAGTATAATTTCCCGATGAAAATGTGATGATGGAAAATGAATTGATCGGTGAAAAATTGAGGTGGAATATATTTTAATGGAGTAGCCAACGTGTTTGGATGTGGGATAGAAGCAGTATTGGTATCACTTGAGGATAACCATTTCCCTATGGCAGTAAGATTAACATTTCCATATACCAACAACATAGCATAATATGAGGCTTGCATTTTGGGGCTCAAAATGGCACTAGATATAGGAATATAAGAGTTAGAAGTATACAAAGATTCTTCTCTCATAATTCTCTAGATCTTAGGTGAATTTAAGATGAAGGATGAGAAATTGATACCTTATCATAAACATTTAGGAAAGCTAATTGAAAAATTCCAAAAGATTTTATTCACTTACATTCTAAGAATCCAAAATCAGTTTGCCAACACATTGGCTACATTAGCATCAATGGTGAAGGTCACGGATGGGATAAAAATTCAACCCTTGAAGATTGAAGTGGAAGAAAAATTGGCTCTTAGCCTTGCAGTTGAAGAGAAGGGAACAAAAGAACCTTAGTATCATGATGTCAAAAGGTTACTTCAAATGAGGGAGTTTCCTGAAGATATTAATCGAAAGATAAAAAAACTTTAAAAAGGTTGGCTACTCACTTTTAATTAAGTAGAGCTATGTTATACAGGAGGTCGCTAGATGCAATCCTACTAAGGTGTGTAGATGAAGAAGAAGCCGAGAAATTAATGAAAGAAGTACATGAAGGAGTTTGTAGTCTTCACATGAATGGGTATATGTTAGCTAAAAAGATCATGAGAATGGTATAGGTAACGATGGAATTAGATGGTATCAAGCACGTAAGGTGCTGTCACCTATGCTAGGTATACGCTAACAAAATCAACACTCTTCCCCAAGAATTGCATGTGTTATCAATTCCTTAGCCTTTCTCAATGTGGGGAATTGACATGATCGGTCTAATTTTGCCAATAGCTTCAAATGAGCACAAATTCATTTGAGTCGCAATCGACTATTTTACTAAGTAGGTAAAAGCAACGTCATATGCCACGGTAACTAAAGGAGTAATGGTTAAGTTTCTGAAAAGAGATATTATTGCAAGATACAGTATACCTAAGTCTATTATTATAGACAATGGGATGAATTTGAATAATAAGTTGATGGATGAAGTGTGCCACCAATTTAAGATCAATCATAGAAACTCAACTCCATATCGACCTTAGATGAATAGGGCAATTGAAGCTACTAATAAGAACATCAAAAGGATCATTAAGAAGATGGCAATCACTTATAAAGACTAGTATGAGATGCTTCCCTTTGCCCTCATGGCTTACAAAACCTCAGTCAGAACCTCTATTAGTATGATACCGTATTCATTCATGTATGGAACTGAAGCAGTACTATTAGTGGAAGTAGAAATACCTTCATTCCAAGTATTGGTAGAAACTCAGCTCGATGAAACAGAGTGGGTAAAGAAGCGGATGGAACATTTGAATCTCCTAGATGAAAGGAGACTTATAGCAATATGTCATAGTCAGTGTTACTAATAACGAATGATTCGATCTTTTAACTAAAAAGTATGCCCGAGACACTTCAAAGAAGGAGACTTAGTGCTAAAGAAAATATTACTAAATGCAAAAGACCCTATAGGCAAGTTTGCTCTGAATTATGAAGGCCTTTATATGGTGAAAAAGATATTATCAGGAGGTACATTACTGTTGACAGAGATGGATGGCCCAGAATTTAGGGGACTAGTGAATTCAAATGCAATCAAGTTGTATTATCCATGAAAACTAAGTTCAATAAAGATTTCAATTTTTCTTGAATAGTTTGTGGTTAATCTTTCATTGTTTATAAGAAAAGTTAATATCCATGAATGTTTACGAATTCAGATAGTCATTGACCAACAAACACTTTACCAATAAAACCTAAAGTACCATGTTTTTTTAGCTTCATACAGTTAAACACCAAACCCTTACCAATGAATCACTAGAAAAAAATGAAATCGAATGTTCTTAATAATTTAATCTTGTTTCTTTTGAAAAGAGATTTATCGTTCAGAAGTCATGAATTGTGGAAATTGAAATTTGGTGTTGAATAAAGCAAATTGAAGGCATTAGCATAGTCCAGTTACAAGACTCAAAAGTTTGAGAAAAGAGGAGAAAAGAAACAAGAAACAACTATAGTCCTTTGGTGAAATTTTGCTGATTGAATGAGTGAATATCGAGACTTAATGTAAGTATGCCAATCAGTTGCTATCAAAGAAATTCTTCAGTCTTAGAAAAAATAATCTTTAAAGTATTTAGAAAGAGATATTTAGAAGAATTAAACTAGTTTTTTAAATCAATTTTGAAGAGATCTATCTTCTTCGGATTAACCAAAATAAATTTCGAAGAGATCTATCCTCTTTAGATTAGCCAAAATGAATCTTGAAGAGATTTATCCTTTTCAGATCAACCAAAATGAATCTTAGAGAGATTTATCCTCTTTGGATCAACCAAAAGGAATCTTGAAGAGATCTATCCTCTTCAGATCAATAAAAAAAAAATCTTGAAAGTATTTATCCTCTTCAAATTAGCCAAAACCAATCTTGAAGAGATTTATCCTCTTTGAAATAGCTAAAGCCAATTTTGAAGAGATCTATCTTCTTCTGATTAACCAAGTTGAATCTTGAAGAGATCTATCCTCTTTGAATCAACCAAAACAAATCTCGAAGAGACCTATCCTCTTTAGATTAACCAAAAACATTTCTAGAAGAGATTTATTTTCTTCGAATTAACTAGAACAAATCTTAAAGAGATCTATACTTTTCAGATTAGTCATTAAAGTCAAAACGAATCTCAAAGAGATATATCCTCTTTGGGTCACGAAAATGAAATCAGTTTTTGAAGAGAGCTATCCTCTTCCAATTACAAGTCAAAATGAATCTCGAAGAGATTTATCCTCTTTAGATTAAACTAAAATCAGTCTCGAAGAGATCTATCCTGTTTAGATTATCCACTAAAATAAAGAGAAATCTTGAAGAGATCTATCCTCTTCAAATTATCTAAGGCAAAAATAGCACATTAATGGAGAACTTAAGGAAGGTTTTTTTTTTTTTTCTTTAATCACACTCCTTCAAAAACACCACCTAAAATACCACGCACCACTACTGCACACTACCATGTGTCACCACCACACACCACTACAACTATTACCGCACACCACTACAACCACCATTGTATAACTATTGCAATACCACCGTACTCCACCGCCTAGTTGCCTTACACATCACCTAGTCTCTTGCTAAGCATCGCCCGAGTTAGTACCCATATTGCCTAATCCATCACTGTGTTGCCCAAGCCCTTGCCGTGTTACTCAAATCTTCGTACGTGTACACCCAGTCTCGCTCATGTTACCCAGTGATCGCTCACACTCGCCCCTTACTCACCATCGCTTGCCAACATCGCCCAAATTCTTGCCTAGTAATCGCCTTTCATTCGCCTAGTGATCACTTGTACTTGCCCCTTACTTGCCTAGTGATTGCATTGCTCGCTTAGATCCTCGCCCATATCGCCCGTCACTGACCAATACTGATACAATACAACGCTAAGTAAATTTTTTTTATTTATTTCGTCAATTTTTATTAATTTAATTTATTAGTTATGTTTTTTTTATTTTTCTTTATTAACTATTTTTGTGATTAAGTGCTATTTTTTTCTTATTTATTCTTATTGCAAATTTTTTATTTTCTAATAAAATTTAGTTGAATTAATTTTATTTTTTGAAAAATCATGTCTTTTTTAATAAAAATATATATTTTTACATATAGTGGTTTTGAAAAATAAAAAATCTTAAATTGAGTTTTTTCGAAAATGATTTACTTAGTTGGGGCTTTTTTTATTTATTTAATTCAGAAAAATTAGATTTCTTAGGTTTTTTTTCTTAAAATAATAAATTGATAAAAAACATAAACTTGGTTAGTTTTCGAAATAAAAATGACCCACCCATTAAAAATTTTATAAAGAAAGAACTATGGCTAGTTTGATCCCGACTAACAGATATGTAAGTATCTTTGAGGCAACTGTCTAAAAATTTTTAAAAAAATTTCCCTTTTTTTCTTAAATAATTTGTAATAAAAAATAAAATAATTCATTTTTAGTTACATTTTGTGAATTTAGGTATACTTTTAATATTTTTGGAAAAAATTACAAAAATAAAGCCTATCAATTTTTTTTTAAATTTCACACAGTAACTTAATCTTAATAAGTTAACCTTTGAACTCGGTTTTCTGGTTCAACTTTCTAGAAATTAATTTATTTTAGAATATCCATAAACTTATGGTTAAATTAGGGTTTTCCCACCTAAAAACCCTAATTTTATTTTTTTTACCAGTTGAAATTTTTTTTTCCTTAGTTTAATATCAAGTAATCTATATTAAATAAGCTACACTTAATATAGGTTAAATTAAAGGAATCAAAATAGGGCTTAATACTAGGTCTTTTACATACTTGTCCAACTTAATTTGTTCAAATTATTCAATAAATATCTTAAGGACAACTTTTGATCTCAAATTTGTACATTGTTAACATAATACTTTACTTTTGTTGATATACATTCTAACTAATGTTTTGACATACATTCTGACATGCAATTTTCAACTTCATTTTCCTTTTTGACTTGTCTTTCCTCTAAGATGTCCTGGATACTCACTATACTTGTTAAGTGCATTCTCACCTTTTTATTATCATCAAAACATATTAAGAGTAAACCTAACATTCTCCTCTTTTTAACAATAACAAAACACCATTGAAAAGAGAAACATTCAATACATACCATCAAACAAATCATAATCACAAATCACTGGTTATATTAAAGAACTCATATAAGATGAGTAGCTCTAGAAATTTCCAAATTTTAATGTTTGATTGTTTGATTTTAAACTTTTTGACTTTAATGTTTTTACGTCTTAGTACTCCCTCTTTTTTGTTGTCATCTTGAAGATATAATTTCTTTCCCTGAATATAAGACATATAGAATAGAAAATTTATATGAATAGGACAAAGAGAAAATAAGAAATCCAATAATCAAGATTGACAAAAGTTCATAACATGACACTTTGACTGACATGAGAGCAATTAACAGAAAACAAACCTAAGGAACCAAAAGTAGATAAGCTGACTAACATGAAATTAGAAAAAAGATAGACTTAACTTAACAAAACAAGTCACTGACACTACTAATGTCAGGACCCTACAGGGGGCCTAATAGAATTACCTTAAAATTTCCATGTTATGTGTACATCCATATATGGAAATTGCCTTGGAAGTCAGAGATTACAAAACTCTAAATGATAAATCACTAAGATGACTGATTTTTAAGTAATTAATTTATTGTAAAATACAAATATAAATCGCTATGGATGTCCGATATCCCATAATTCCTTAGAACCATGGAGAATCGGTATCCCCTACCAAAAGATAAGATTAAATAGTATAAACTTAAAATTCAATCTTATTAAAGTTGCTAAATTTAAATATATAAGTGGTATTTATATATAAAGTTTCTCATGAACTAAACAACTTCTCTCAAATTCTAACCTCTAAAATGTCTTAGTACTTGCACTCAACGCTTGGCTCTTAACCTATGTTCGATTATCTATCATCCCATAAAAAAAAACTATTGGGGAGTAAACTACAAGAGCTTAGTGAGTTATCTCTCATATTATACTAGCAAATAACTTATCGAACAAATTATTAAAATCTTATGAATGTATGCACATGTAGTATGCCAAATAATATATGCAGTTGATCAGTACTACATATAACATTGGACTTTAACGCCTTCCATAGTAAGGGTTAGAGATACATCGGCACCAATCATAACCGAGCTCTAATACCTAAGTTTTTAACCATAATTTGAATTTCATATTTCATAAAATATATTTCCATTTCTAAGAAGTCTAGTAAGATACAAAATCCCAAGCTTAACAGTGAGATAGCCTTCGCAATCCACACTTATACTCTACAGTGGAGGTCTCTAGACTCGACCGTCAATCATAGCGTCGATGACTCCATTAGCTAGTAAGCCCATAAGTTCGCGTAAGGTCATGTTATACGAGTACACCATACAGAAACACTTTAATATATATATATAAACAACCCCTGCAAGGCCTCTCTTTACCTCTACATAAGGTGACTACCAGAATAAGTAATGCAATGCATGGATAATACATGACCCTTTTAATTTAAGATAAGCCCAAATATAATTAAGTTAAATTATGAGGCGATCAATCAATATCAGCAAACCATCCAAATTATGTAACAATCAATCATACAATCAAATCATCAATTATTGTACTTAACAATATTTCTCACAGTAATCAATCAATATCAAGTACATGCATATCCCAAAACACCATGCATTAAGTTATTAATATTCAATTTAAGTACACTAACTATAAGCACAAACAAGTATAGAGTCATCGAGAGTACTGACCTAGCCTTGATGTTTCTCATGCTTATCATAATAACCAGTTAGAAGATCCAAACCCTCATCGAGATCATCTAATCATTACGAGATAAAGATGACAATAAGTAATTGAATTAATTAATGGTTCTAGACTTCTATCTACCAAATTCTACTCAAGTTACTATCAATTTTTATATCAAATTAATCTTTATCACAAATCATAAATGACTTTTTCATTCTATCTTCGATATTTATAAGTTTATAGTAATTTTTCATCGTATTCGAATGTACGTTTACATAGTGATGTTCGTTTTAAACATTAATACTCGTGTTTTACAATATGGATTAGATTTATTGAAATTTTAACTATTGAATCTTAGATATTCTTGTTGTCTAGTTTTATATCTTATTTTAGTACTTAATGGTCTAATTAGCCATTAGATTCTTACACTCAAATGATTTTACATTGTGATTACTAATTTATGTGCTTAATTATGTCTAATTGAATTTGAGATGTGTATTAAGGCTTAAAGAAGTTTCGACCTATATGTATATGTATACATATATATATATATATATATATGTTATCTTATATTTTACTATTTTATAGGTTTGTGTCACCGCTTATGTCATCAATCGCTTATATCATCCATTACATATGTCCATACTTCATACTTATACTCTTATGTATTATATACATAGGTTATGTAACTAGTATGTATACTTGTATACATACACTTCTAATGTACTATTATGTATACTTGTATACTTATATATATACTTGTACATATATCGTATTTATACCCATACATATACCCATATATACATATGGTTACATACATATTTTCATATGCTTTGTATATTCCCTTAAGAAATATTCACAAAATCCATATTTTTGCACTTTATAGGCTTATTTAGTAAGGTATAAGTATGTACAATTAGTATATTCCTTCTTTTTGGTTATATACATAAAGGATACTTATGTATAAAAGTATCTACACATGTGTACATCAAATGTATTCTTGTGTACACATATTTAAACATATGTACATATGCTCCTTCTCTACTTATTTAAGGATTTCCTATACTTGTACTAAAGATTTCACTAAAACCCCTACACATGCACTTCACATGAACTCACTTATTGTATGTATATATGTATTTCTACATGTATCCCTAAGTATTTATACACTCTTAAGCTTAGGTATGGAGCTTTCTCCCTTCAAAAACATATAAGTACATAATACACAAAACTTTAACACTATCCTAACTTATACAACTAATCACTAATTAAGATTAGAATTCATATAAAAGCATACATTTTTCTACTTTATAATATGAAAAGGAAGACAAGTATATATGGTATGTTAGTTTATAGCAGTAGTTGAAGTTGTGTGTTGAAATTGTGAAAAGGTTGAAGGTGAAAAAGGAAAGTGAAGTTTACGGTTTGGAAGTGAAGGAGAAAAGAGTGTTTTTATGTCTTTAATTATGTTTTAAAAATGAAAACAAGTAGGGTCTAAATGTGGGGAAAGATGGACGGCAAAAAGGGGCAAAATTAGGACAAGATTACATATGTAAATGTATATAAAGTTAAAGAAGATGGGTGAAAATTCTAGATGACAATGATATTTTGTTGACTTAGTCAACCTTTGACTTGGCCAAATGTTGACTTAGTCAACTGTCTTAAAATTACATGTAATTTTAATCCACATAATGGGATAATTGAGGATTGTTGGAAGAAAGAATAAGGAAATGAAAGGAAATGTGGAGTTTATTGAAATAATTAGTAAAATTAGTTAATGAGATCTTCTTCTAGGTATTTATATCCTATATACATCATTTGGTATGCTACTTAGTGTAATTATCATAAAAAGTGTCATTTAGGATACTAATACCTACTATATGTAATATAAATATCATTAATCACTTAACTCTATATAATACTAACATACTTATATAATTAGAAGATGGATGTGATCTATAATACAGTATCCTAATTTCTAATGGATTACTTTAGTATTATATATTTTTATGAATGATTGAAAGTTATATTTGATCTTTTACGAATGATTTAGTATAATACTAAGGATATATTAATAATTAAGGTTTTAAAGTAATTTATAGTGGATTAGTACATTTATAACCTTAAAGTTATAGTTTTAAGGTTTTGATGAGATTTAGGTCTGATTGCTCATATATGTGTATGGATAAAATTTAAGGTTTTCCTACACGATTAAGGTTTTTATCAAGTTTGGGGTCAAACTTTTACAATTACATATACTTAAGGTTTTAAGGTCTTCATATGTAATTGGAGGTTCAATTATTAATTTAAGGTATTTTTTTTTCATATTCGCTTTAGGTTTTGAGTTAAAATTTTAATCGGTTTTAAATTTTACTAGCACTATTGACATTAGGAAATCATTTGTTGTATGTGAGTTTGATTATATACTCAAAAGGATTTATTTATGGGGTTTACAACTGGAAATCAAGATTAAAAAAAAAAACAACTTGATTGATCACTTCTTCTTCTTTGGTTTTGTTGTTTTATGAGCTGCAGTCTTGGTTCTTTTGTACTTCTTAGTAAGACTTCCTTGAGGTGTTGTTGACAAGAGAACAGGTTCGGTAGGAAGTAGTGTTATGAGATTAAAGGAGGGTATGGAAGGTCTTGCTACATATGGTCACACTATAAGAGAAAGGCTTTGAGTTCTTTCAAATGTAGGCTTAAGAACAATAGGATGCTCTTCTAGAATTGGCTGTTCAATAGGAATTGGATCAAATTCAAGACTTGGTTGAATGGGAGCTGGTAATGAAGGTTGGATAAGAGTTGTTTACTTTTGAGGTGAAGGTTGAGTATTAGGAAGTCAATCTTTTTTCATGGGTTCAGAACGGGGCTTTTTTGCAGGATTTTTTCCACCAAGCCTTTCCTGTACAATCTTAGTAATAAGCTTCTCTAGATCCAACTTATTCATACCTAGAGAATTAGTAGATGTTTAGCCTTAGTTAACCTCTGTATGTTTTAAGTCACTTTCTAACTCAGTTCTTGATCCTGATCTAGCCTTTCTTTTTCTAATTTAGAGGTCTCCCCTTATCATTAGCAAGTAATTCTTCTTCTGTTTCTTCTCAAGCTTTGCAAATTTCTTACCCTTTCCTTTTAGATCCTCTTCCAAAGTTTCTAACTCACTTTCTGAGAGATCAAAGTCATAAAATCTAATTCCTCTATCTTTTGTCTTCCCCTTAACTCCATATACAGTAAAATCTATAGTCCTAATCCTATTGTTAGGATGAATGCAATGAGCCATATCTTTAGTAAACCAGAGCTTGTTCTTGATAAATATTCCCATGTGCTTAAAAATTAGCTCACCAATCTTCTTGCTTGGAATTGGCATTTTTGGTATGTTTATGCCTTTAAATTTGAGCAACTTAATAAGAAATGCTCCATAGGGTTTACTATCCTAATTTCTTTTCATATGCCTTAAAATCTATCTAGGATTGCCTAAATCTTTCTTTAATTTAATACTCAACATGATTGAGGCATTTTCTACTGAAATAGTTGTGGTATTACCCTTCTTATGCCGCATACAATTCACTATCAACTTATGTAACAATCTTACTATTAGCTCAAAATTAAACATGAATACATTTCTCTCATTACTCGCATCAACCCCATCATCTAACATATAAAACAATTACCTTTTGGAAAATTTGACTAACTCTACATCATCTTTCACATCCTCTAAACTAAAACATTTAATCAGGTCATTTCTTGTTATCTCAACTTCATACCCCTAATTTCTTACTTCACCTCATTCTTTCTACTAAAATTCACATTTTTATAAAACTTTAATGTGATTTCTCCATTCACAATAATGTGTCTAAAAGCTCAATTATTGCTAGGGATTACTGTAAGAGATGAGAACCAAATGGATCCTTTAAAGTATCGAAGAAAATAGGATGGTATATTTGACAAACTAAATGCAGTAGTTGATGTGAAGCTGCTTAGAGAATATGACTCACTTATGAACATAATACGACTTAGCACTTCACTTGATATAATGCACAAATTAATGTCAAAGTCCACTCACTACTAAGCTTGAGCTACTTAGCAAGACTGGATAAGAGTGTATAAAAGGGACTTAGAGAGGGATATCTCACAAGGACTAAAAGTATTCAATTTCTATAAGGAATGTAAGATATTTCGACTACAAAGAGAAGGGACTATTTATAGTAAGTCCTTAAGGTAACATTACAATTAAGGAAAATTACAAAAAAGGCATACATAAAAGGGGGTTCTTAGTACATACGAAAAAGGGTAAATAGGGAAATTGATAAAAAGGGAAAATAGTATAGAGTTAAGTGAAAAGAACAAGTGGTAACTCATTAATAGTCCTATACTAAGGAATCTTTAGGCGAAGTAGCTAAGCTTGATCATGACGTAGCGGCATTAGGATACTGAGACGACTAAGGAATGCCATAAGTATTAGTAATAGGTCGAAAGAGAAGTATTCGACCAACAATAGCTTATGTCTCGGCACTCGAAAAGAAGCTTTCGGCAACTGAAGTTCTAAATAAGACTTGGTGTGCAGGGCTCAGGCCCTCATCATTTGGTAAAGAGTTCTTAGGGGATAGTTTATTTGTCCTCTTTCTAGGGAAACATTCTTTATTTAGGCAGATCCAAACAAGATGTTTGAGAGTAAAAATGACTTACCTCCTTCGTCGGCTTCCTTACTCCTTTTGTCGAGTCACAGTATTGGCTAGATGTTCAGTAACCTTTTGATGCAACTTGTAGAACTCTTCAGCACGCTACAAGCCGGATTAGCTTTCCCCTTAAGTGGTCTGGCTGATAATCAGATCTAAAGGTAAACTCGACTTAAGTCCATAAACGACCTTAAACAATGACCTTCTTGTCGAGTTGTAAGCTAAACGATTGTAAGCAAACTCAATGACGAGTAGGCATAGATCCCAATTATGTAAATTCTTCCTTATAACCTCTCATAGGAGGTTGCCGATATCCTGTTTACAACTTTAGCCTAGTCGTCTGTCTAAGGGTAGGAAGAAGTACTAACCATGACTTTAGTACCGAGTTTCTTCCATAGGGTCTTCCAAAAGAAGCTCATGAACTTTGAGTCATGGGTAGACACAATACTTCTTGGCACTCTATGTAGTTACACATTTTTCTACAAAAAGAGGTTAGCGACAAATAAAATATCATTAGTTTTGTGGTAAAGAATGAAGTGGCTCATCTTGCTGAACTGATCAACCACCACCATAATGAAGTCATGTCTTCTTGGTGTTCGGGGAAGGCTGAGCATGAAATCCATGCTTAGGTCAATCTACAATCGCTCGGGTATAGGCAAGGGTGTGTACTCTCCATATGACTCTCTCCTTTCTTTTACATGTTTACACACCTTGTACCTTTCAAGAACTCAGCTACATCCTTCATTGTCCCAGGCTAGTGGAAATGTTCTTTCAATATTTTAACTATCCTCTTTTCTCCAAAATGGTTGACTAAGCCTCTAACATGAGCTTCTCGAATGGTTAGCTCTCTAGCCGAACTACTCGACACACAAATCTGCTTCCCCTTCATCAGGATCCCTTAGCTTAAATAGAATCCGTCGATAGCTCCTCTAATGTTGCATTTGGCTACTATGGGCCCAAAATACGAGTCATGCCCATATTGATCAGGTAGGGTGCTAAACCTTAGTACCTTGGCCTATACGGTCATAATGAGAGTATGACAACAAGAAACAACATCAACCACAGTGTTTGTGCTCCCCTTCTTATATTTGATGAAGTAGTAGAAAGTTTCTAAGAACTTAACTCATTTGGCATGATGTCAAGAAAGTTTTTGTTGTCATTAGAGGTGTTTGAGAGATTCATGATTTGAGTATATGATGAAATCTCTTGACAATAGGTAATGTTACCAGTTCTATTGTGATCAAACAAGGACATAAAACTCCTTATCATAGGCTAAGTAATTTAGAGCAACTCCTTTGAGTTTCTCGTTGAAGTAGGCAATGGGTCAACATTCCTACATAAGGATAGCACTAATGCCGACTCCAGACATGTCACATTCATCCTCTAAAACTTTCTAGAAATCAAGTAAGGTGAGTATTAGGGTAAACATCAATTTAGACTTTACATCTTCTAAGCTTTCTATAACCACTTAAACTCAGAGTTCTTCTTGGTCAACATGGTTAATAGCGCTGTTATAGAACTAAAGTCTGAATGAATCTCGATGGAATGAAGCAAGACCATGGAGGCTCCTCACTTTGGTAACCTTAGTCGGCGTGGGCTACTTAAGAATAGCTTTGACTTTCTCATGATCAACTTGAACTCCTTCCTTTGAAACATTATACCCAAAGAATAAAACCTTACTTTAGTAGAATACACATTTCTTCAAATTGCTGAATAATCTCTCAGCATAGAAAATGTCGAATACCGATCTTAAATGCTCAACATGGGTAATAAGGTAGGCACTATAGACCAAAATGTCATCAAAATAAACCACAATACATTTTCTAATCAATGCCCTCAGTACAAGATGCGTGTGTCACATAAAAGTACTCAGTATATTTATCGAACCAAATGGCATCACTATCCATTTGAATAGACCATCCTTTAGGTATCATTCGTATTTGGTGGTTGCCACTCTATAGATCAATCTTTGAAAAGATGTGAGCACTATGTAACTCATCAAGTATGTCATCAAGTTGTGGGATCAGGTATTGGTATTTAATAATAATCTTATTAATGGCTTGACTGTCAATGTATATTCTCTATAACCCATCCTTCTTTGGCATAAGTACAGTTGGTACGGCACAGGGGCTCATACTCTCACGAACATATCCACGATCCACCGACCCGTCTACCTATTTCTTCATCTTGATTACCTACTCAGGATTGAACCGATAGGTAGGTCAGTTTGATAAGGCAGCTCCAAGCTGGAGATCAATGCAATGTTCAATGCCTCTTAAGGGTGGCAAAACTTTCAACATCTCGACAGGGAATAGGTTTGCATACTCTTGTAGTAATGTTTGGAACTCAACAGGTAAGCTCTTAGCTTCTCTCAACTCCAGTAGTTTTTTACTAAAAGGAGCATACATACTTCCTCTTTAGTTTCTTAATAAAATTGAGTGTGAGAAATTACTAGGGATTTCTACTAAATAGATCAAGCAATCTTCTCTTGAGACTTCCGTACTTCCTTTGGGCTCATAGGAGTCAAAACAGCTGTCTTTCCATGTTTTTGGAACATATAAGTATTCATATACCTATTCTGTAATACCTTCAAGTCAAATAGCTAAGGTCGGTTGAGTAAGACGTGCAAAGCGTACATAGGTAAGACGTCACACAACACTTTATCCTTATACCTATTGCTAATGCAATCAGTACTTTAACCTACTCGGCAATAGGTAAACCTCCTTTCTCATTCAGCTAGTGAATCTTATACAACTTAAGGTGTAGAAAGGTTGGCAACTTCATAGCCTTCACTACTCCCTGTGCTATAACATTGGTGTAACTTCCTCCATCAATGATTAAGTCGCATAGCTTGCCATTTACTCAGCAGTTCGTGTAGAACTAACTCTCCTTCTATTCATTTTCCTTAACTACAAAAGTATTAAGAGATTGATGCACAACAAAATAGTACTAGGTTCCTGTTTTAAGAAGGGTAAAGGCATCAGGGTCTTCTTGAAACTCCACTAGCATTAGGCAAACCTCCACTTCCTCCTCTCCTTCACTAACACTCTCCACTTCGAATTAAGGCTTATCTCCCTTAATTGTCATGATACATCAGTTCAGACATTGACTAGCCATGTATCCATAAACAAGACATTTAAAGCATTTGATCTCTTGAGTCTTCCTTCCTGAGCTCTACCCTTGGTCTCTTCGGACCTTAGGTTCCTCAGCCTTACCCTTACCTTAGCCCCTTCAAGTTAGCTTAACACTTATCCACGACACTCTACCTCAAAACTGTTTGGTGCTTGGCTATAGTTTGATTGGCTCAACATGCTACTTTTTCTCGGCAATCCTATTCAACTAGTCTGGCTTCGCCTTTGCCTCTTAACTCTCTATGCCACCTTGATAATCTCATCTAGCGTTGTGAGACTTTGTAGTTCCACTATGTTACTAATCTTAGTTCTTAACCTAGAAATGAATTGTGTTATAGTTTGCATCTCAGGCTAGTCAACATTACATCAAATCATGAGCAACTAAAACTCTCAAACATTGTCATCCAATGATCTATTACCTTATCTCATGTCTTGGAGACATTGGAAAGTATCTTGCCCATAGTGTTCAGAGTGAACCTACTTCTCAAGACTCTCTTCATTTCATTCTACGTCTAAATCCCTCAGCATGCTCTCTGGTGCTCATTCTACAACTTTTTCTACTACATTGCTGCATATCTAGAAAACTCTAATGCAACTATTCTAATACAGATAGCATCCTCATAGTCGTAAAAGTCAAATATCTTTTCAATCTTCTCTTCCCAATCTAAGTAGTCATCAGCACTATTAGACTTATTGAATCTTAGAATCTATACCTTGAGATGCTTGGCTCCCCTAGAAGATCTAAGATCAATTCCATTCATCCCAACATATTGTTCCTCCTCCCTATACTCCTTGACTTCATCCAACTCGAGTCTCCTTCTCGTAACTCTATCGGTACGATGGAGTGGTGCTTGGTTCAGAAGAATTGGTTCTAGAGTTTACTGCTCATTCATCTGTAGAGTTGTGCAAATCGGTTAGACAAGCCAACTCGGCCCAACCCACTTTAGTCTACGAGTTAAATAGGTTGGGCTAATTTGACTCACTTTTAAATAGGCTAAAAAACCTTAGCCCTAACTTGTTTAAAAATCAAGTTAAACGAGCTAACCCACAACCCAAAGGTATAAATGTATTAAACGGGTGACTCAAACCAACCCACTTTGGTTGATTAGTTATATAGGATAAGCTCATTTGGCTTGCTTTTAAACAGGCCAAAAACCCTTAACCTAAATCCGTTTTAAAATTAGGTTAAATGAGCCAACCCGTGAGCTAAAACCCACTTGCACACCTCTATTCATTTGTCATCTCAACCTATCTCTCATTTCTTAGCCTTATTTAATGACAACTCTCTCTCGTGGCCAAGTATCTAAGACTCTTCGTATCGAGACAACCAGATTAGCCACAATAGTAGCAAAGTCTTATATCTATTCATCAGTAGTATGTGGCGTTTGTTAGGTAACTTAACTACGACCATAAGCATCACTCTCAACATTGTTAATCTCTCCTTAGATGCTAGGATTCAACATTCTTACATAAAGCTTTAGAAAAAAAAAACTCTTTACGCAGGAAATTCTTACACTCATAGAAAATACTAATGGAACAATGAACTACAACTTGCTCTATTCTTCTAAATGAAAACAGAGTATAACAAACAATAGACTAAAAAGAGCTATGCAACACAACTCTCAATCAAAACCTCAAGCTCTTATACTAAGGATTATATGATATGCCTAAAAGCTCAGTTATCACTAGGGCTTGTTGTAAGAGATGAGAACGAAAAGGGTCCTTTGAAGTATCAAAACAAATAGGATGGTAAGGTTGGCAAACTGAATGTAATAGCTGATATGAAGTTGCTCGAAGGATATGACTCACTTACGAATACAACACGACTTGGTACTTCACTTGATATAATGCACAAGTTAATGCCAAGGTCCACCTACCACTAATCTTGAGCTATTCGGCAAGACTGGATAAGAATATATAAAAGGAACTTGGAGAGGGATATCTCATAAAGACTAACAATATTCAATTTCTGTAAGGAATGTAAGATGTTTCAGTCACAAAGAGAAGGGACTATTTATAGTAAGTTCCTAAGGTAACATTACAATTAAGGAAAATTACAAAAGGACATACATAAAAAGGGAATTCCTAGTGCATACGAAAAAGGGTAAATAGGACAAATGACAAAAAGGAAAAATAGTATAAAGTCAGGTGAAAAAGATTGGTGGAGGCTTGTTAATGGTCTTATACTAAGGAATCTTTGGACACAGTAGTTGAGTTAGATCATGACATAGTGGCATTAGGTTGTCGAGATGGGTAAGGAATGATGTAAGTATTAGTAGTAGGCCAAAAAAGAAGTGTACAGCCAACAATAGCCTATGTCTCAGCACTCCATAAGAAGCTCTCAGCAACTAAAGGTCCAAAATAGGACTTAGTGTGCATGGCTCAGGCCCTCATCATTTGGTAAGAGTTCTTAGCAAGAGAGTAGTTGGCATCGATATAAGGATTAGAGCATAGTAGGGCATACCTACTCGGAGCATTCAAGGAGTTCAGCCACCATTTGCTATGTATGGTTTCTCGTCCTAAATAGGTTGACGAGAGAGAATTCTTCCAACGAGGTATTGGAGGCCTCTTAGGTGTATGTGAGTAAGTAAGCCAAAGGTCAGTAATTCATCACATAATCTCATCAATATCACGCAACTTCTTGCATCCTAGAAAATTCACTATCTTATCATAGTACAGACCATTCTTTGAAAAATATGGAAAATTGAAATAATTTAATTGAATAGGTTTACCCTTAATTTTTTTGATAACTTTCTGATCTTCATTAGATTCCTCTGATCTCTTTCTCTTTTGACCACAAGAAGGTTTCTTTTTTGGTTTCATGCAAGAAACCTCAAAATTTATTCTTTTTATAGCCTTTGTTACCGACTTTCTCTTCTAGGATGATCTTCTCTATTTCTCTTGTATGGAGGTTTCCTCTTATTCTTCCTTAGAGACTTTAGTACCTATGGCTATGCACTCAAAGCTACTACTTTTTGGTGTCACATTGTCCATATCTTGATCTAAGATAGGGCCTTGATTTGGACTTAAATTAGGGTTTGGATTAGAGTCAAGCATAGCCTCAATTGGGTCATAGTGAGGCATTTAAGTGGAGTCAAAAGGTTCATTGATGAGATTCATGA
This sequence comes from Lumnitzera racemosa, assembly GCA_024138005.1. Taxonomy (NCBI): domain Eukaryota; kingdom Viridiplantae; phylum Streptophyta; class Magnoliopsida; order Myrtales; family Combretaceae; genus Lumnitzera; species Lumnitzera racemosa. The sequence continues at coordinate 80,280,526 of JAMXBC010000005.1, forward strand.
TGATCTTTGGTAACTTCTTTGTAAACATTGAGAAATTTATTTAACGTCATGTAGACTTCCTAAGTTACATCGTTGATAAAAAGAGAAGAAATAAGATTTTAAAGAGAGAAGAGATGGGCGTGTATTGAAAAAGAACATAAGAAGAAAATAACCAACTGCTAAACGTGCTTTAACTTTCTTGAGCACAAAAAAAAAAAAAGAAGGAACATGCTTTAAGTGAGCATGATTATAGCTAAAAATAATCGTGCTTCTAGTTGTACATGAGAGATTACAAGAAAAGACAATTTTGGAGAGAGAAAAAAATATCTTTAAATTATCTTACAAGTTAATATTAGATTTTAGTATATATTTTAAAAAATTATTATCTTACAACTTAAATTTAAAAAGATCATTAAAAAATGTACACTTTTGTAAAAAAAATTATAAATTTATTTAATTATCTAACAAAAAGGATTACATACCCCTATCTCATTTCTGATATATTCAAAACGGATCTTTTCAAAGGGTTTAGTAAATATATCTACTAACTGACTATCAATTGGTACAAATTTTACTATAATATCCCCATTATTCACATGATCTCTTATAATGTGATGTCTTTTCTCTATATGTTTAGATCTCAAATGATGAACTAGATTTTTTGTCAAATTTATGGCACTGGTACTATCACACTTAATAGGAATATTTTTATAAGACTGCCCATAATCGAACAACTATTGTTTTAACCATAAGATTTGAGCACAGCAATTATCAAAAGAAGCAAACTCTGCTTCTGTTGTAGAGAGGTTCTTGGAAGACCAAGAAACTAATTCACCTCCTAAAAACTGATATATATTGAAAGAATCCTTTTAGTCCGCTTTACAACCTGCATAATCAACATCAAACATCTAATTAAATCAAAATTTTGATTTTTAGGACACCAGATGCCTAATTTTGTAGTATTATGGTTATACTAAAAAAATTTCTTTACAATAGATAGGTATGTTTCTTTTGGATCACTCTAGAACCTTGCACATATACATACACAAAATAAAATATCAAGGCAAAAAGCAGTAAGATATAATAAAGAAGCAATTAAGTTACAATATAATTTTTCATTTACTTTCTTACCATTACTTTCTAAGTCTAACTTGGTTGAGGTACTCATTAGGGTCAATGATCCTTCGAAATTTTCAAAGTCGAATATCTTCAAAATTTACTTGGTATATTTTTCTTGATGAATAAATATACCATTGTCAGTCTGCTTAATTTGAAGCCCCAAGAAGAAATTCAATTCTTCCTTAAGTGATATCTCAAATTCTACCTACATGAGCTTAGAAAATTCTTGACAATGATTAGTAGAACCAAATACTATGTCATCTACATATATTTGCACAATTAAAATATCATGATCATAATATTTCTAGAATAAAGTTATATCAACCCTACCTCTTTGAAAGCCATTCCTTATCAAGAATTTACTTAACCTTTCGTACCAAGCATGTGGTACTTGTTTCAAACCATATAAGGCCTTTTTAAGCTTGTAGACATAATCAAGCTTAAATGGATCTTCGAGTCTTAAGGGTTGCTCAACATACACTTCTTCTTTTATATACCCATTTAAGAAAGCAATTTTTACGTCTATTTGAAACAACTTAAAATTTTTTAAACTAGCAAATGCAAGCAATAATCTAATAGCTTCTAACCTTACTACAAGTGCATATGTTTCATCAAAATCTATTCCTTCCTCTTGTAAATATCCTTTAGCTACTAACCTAGCTTTATTTCTCATAGTTTTTTTCTTTTCATATAACTTATTCTTCTATTTAATACCAATTATGGATTTATCTTTAGGTCTCGATACTAAGTTACATACTTGATTCCTTTGAAATTGGTTATGTTCATCTTGTATGGCATTAATCCAATTATTAACCTTTAAAGCCTCATCAATCGAACTAGGTTCAGCCTTAGAAAGCAAGGCAAAATGATTTTCTATATTCTGAAGATTAGACCTAGCTCTTATACCAAAACGAACATTACCAATTACCTGATTTGGAGGATGGTGTAGTTTACATCTCAAAGTAAATGGAGATGTATATAAACCTTCAGAACTTTCTAACTTACTTTCTGATGGACTTTCTGATCATAGTTCTAATTTACTAGTGACACCAAATCTAGTGTAAGTCCTTGTCAAACCATCCAAATTCCTTTCTAGCTTACTAGCAGTATTCGGAATAGAAAGATTTTCACAAGAACTTTCTGACATAAGTTCTGACACTCCTTCACTACTTTGTTGAATTTGATCTATCTTAGAAATCATGGGTGCTTCATCATTAGATTCCTCTTTTCTTGTTTTCTCAATAAATCTAACATTAATGGATTATTATATCTCAAAGTAAATGGAGGTGTATATAAACCTTCAGGACTTTCTAACTTACTTTTTGATAAACTTTCTAATCATAGTTCTAATTTACTAGTGACATCAAATCTAGTGTAAGTCCTTCTTGAACCATCCAAATTCCCTTCTGGCTTACTGGTAGTATTTGGAATAGAAAGATTTTCAGAAGAACTTTCTAACATAAGTTCTGACACTCCTTCACCACTTTGTTGAATTTGATCTCTCTTAGAAATCATGGGTGCTTCATCATCAGATTCCTCTTTTCTTGTTTTCTCAATAAATCTAACATTAATGGATTATCTTATTATGTACCTAAAAGGCTTTAGAATTCAATGAGTATCCTAGATATATTGCTTTATTTGCTTTTCTTCAAATTTTTTGAAAACTTTACCTGTTTTCTTCATAAAACACTTACATCCAAACACATGAAAGTACGAAATGGTAGGTTTCCTAACTTTAAAAATCTCATATGATGTCTTATTTGTCAATGGTCTTATGTAAACACGATTAATAATATAACATACGATAAATGCAGCTTCAGACCAAAAATATTCAGCTATACGACTTTCATTCAACGTGGTTCTTATTATTTCTTAAATAGTCCTTTTTTTAAGTTCAACTACCCCATTTTATTATGGTGTAGAGAAATTATGAATTATAACATTATTCTTACAAAATGTTATGAAATTAGTATTATCAAATTCTTTTGCATGATCTGTCCTAAGAATGATTATAGATGCTCCTTTTTCATTCTAAACTTGTCTAGCAAATACTTCAAAGCTTTTAAATACATTACTTTTATGACGAAGAATCAAAATCCAAGAATATCTAGAAAAATCATCAACAATTACTAAATCATACTTATTTCTACCTAGACTTAATATTCTAGTAAGACCAAACAAATCCATATGTAACAATTCTTAAGGTTTTTTAGTGGATATGACATTCTTACTCTTATGAGAAACTAAATTCATCTTATTTTTCATACATGTAGCATAACAAATATCATCTTGAATTTTTAGCTTTGGTAATCCATTTACTAGATTCTTTCTAGTCAAATTTTCCATCTACTAGAAATTTACATATCCAAATTTCTGATGTCATAGAGAAAAATTATCATGAACAGATAAGAAGCAACTTTCTGAATCAATTTTTACAGGCTTGATATGATAAATATTTTTTTTTCCTAAATCCTTCAAAGAGCTTAGTTCCATTTTTATCAAAACCAATGCAATTATTATGTTCAAAAGTTATCTTATATCCTGTGTCACAAAGTTGGCTTATGCTTAACAAATTATGTTTTAATCCTTTTACCAGTGACACATTTTCAATGTTATGGGGAGCAATACCAATCATACATGTTGCAACTATCTTACCTCTACTATTGTCTCTAAATTTAACATAGCCATCTTCTTTCTAAACTAAGTTTGTGAATAATGAAGCATCTCTACTATCAATTTATAGAGCTTCAACCTTTTGCTTACTACTCTCTTATAACCTACTGTTGGGGACCCGATCCTCCTTACTAGTGTTATTCTACTAGTCCAATCTTTTTACTAATAAAAAATAAAATAGATATTACAAGGATATTTAGTCGCTTCTCTATCATATCTCATTAGTTATCCCTATGCTAAACACAAGACTATAGAGAGCTCCCTAACCTCATAATGACTCAAATACCATATCAATAATGTTTACAATGAAAATGAGACAGTACAATCAAAGAACTCTTTACAATATTCACACAAAAGCAATAACAATGAAATAAGAAAACCATTTTCACTCAATTTTTTACTAAGTTTCTAACAGTGTTCATGAGAGAGGTTTTTGAATTTCAGTTTTGATCTAAGAGTTGTCTTTTGTATCTTCTACATCTTTGACTTATATTGATAATCCTTGTGTGTAATAGCTAGAAAATGGCTACTTGTTGGTCTTTCTCCAAAAGACTTGATTCAAACTTAATTTTCTTTGATGATAAAAAGAAATCCCACAAAAATAGGAACTAAATATTTAAATTTTGAATACTTGAATGCCTATTGTTCCTAAAGTATTACTTTATCGTACTCAAGTTATTTGAATGTTACTACAAGTGATTGTTTGCTCTAACTACCCCTTGGTTATGTCAAATTTCAAAAATCACTCTTCAAATATAATGGATAAACATGGAAAGATTTGGATAAGGTAGAATATCTTCATGAATATTTCCTGAGTATTGCAAACCTTATCAACTAAATCTATTTTGAAAAGCCGTGATGAGTGTTTTCCAACAAATCTGGCTAAACATATCCAAATTAATCAAGACTCATCTTGATAAAATATCTTAGAATTCTTTGATTTCAAATTTATCAATTTCAACTGTAAAAATTTGAAATGTTGAGCCTAATCCTAAAGTTGCAACTTATCCTTTTTCGAAAATAATAGAACTTCCTTATTACTTTTTTCAATTTGAAATTCTTGACATAACCTTCAAGCTTCTCAGTCAGCAAATCCATGTCATTAATTTTTATACTTTGATTTTCTTGAGCTTTAAAAAAAACCTTCAAACTTGTTGCTATATTTATGGACATACTTTGACCTTTTTCTTGTCATCAACTTGAATAAGCTTAAAAAATGTTCAAGGTTCCTAACTAAATCTAATTGCTATGAACCTCTAATTAATATTCAACTAAATGTAAAATAAAAAAAAAAATCTCTTAAATCCCTAAGGACTAAAAATCTAACTTTAGGGAAATAGAATTGAGCATATTACCTAAATATGCCTAATAAAGTGGAGCTAGGCCTTTTACATATTTATCCAACATAATTTGTTTAGATTATTCAATAAATATCTTAAGAACAACTTGTGATCTCGAATCTATACACCGTTAACATAATCCTTTACTTTTACTAATATACATTCAAACATATATTCTCATATGTAATTTTCAAACTCATTTTCCTTTTTAACTTATCTTTTCTCTAAGATATCCTACATACTCACTATACTTGTTAAGTGCATTTTCACCTTTTTGTTATCATCAAAATATATTAAGAGAAAACTTAATATCTTCCATTACTAAAAGTGATGAAATGTCATAAGTAGATGTATAGAGAGGGTGCTTGAATTCTTACGAACGGGATGCTTTACCCTCGGCATGATTTGAAATAAAAAATGAAAAGGATTTCAACTTTGATAAAAAGCAAGAAATTCATGTTATATTGCTAAATATCTAATTCAAGAATCTCCAACAATTCAAAAATATTTCCTATTTTATTGCTAGCAACATAGGAAATATTGAACTAACAATAGGTTATATAGTGAAATACTAATTTGTAAAACCATGCATAAATGAAATGATAAGTTAATGAAATGTTTAATTAAGCTTGAATTAATCCTATAATTTCATAATTTCTATTAACATGAATGTTAGCATTGAACATACAATTTATTTTTTTAAACTTGTTGTTCACAGTATCTTTTCATGTGCAATTGTAATACAAATTCCATATCCCTAATCAAGAATTTTATAACATGTTGAACAATTAAATGGCTATTACAAATTCATGAACCCTAGGAATTGCTCTAATTGCACAAAAAATTGGTTCACAACAAGTTTCTATATTGTAACATGAATTGTGCATATCACATGCCAACAACAAGAAGTAGCATCATGGATTCCTTCACTTTATCTCACTTTTCTTCTCTTCCTTTCACTTTCTTTCTCTATGGAAACAAACTCTCACATTCAATCCTTAACAAGCATGTGTTTTTTGAATGAATTCTTGCAAATAATAAATAGACAACATGTTTCATCTCATCATCTATCCTAAATCACTCCTGGAAACCAAGAATTTTACATATGCAAGTTACATTGTTCTTGGTGAGGTCTTAACTAAGAATCCAATTTTTATGTGAAACAACAACAAAATTAAGAAAATAAATAGATAGAGATGATGTACGTACCTTAGATTCAAAGTATACGTGGTTGGATCGTAGTGTTTTGTAAAGATTTAGCAAGCATGTAGATAGAGGATTGAGAGAAAAGTGTATTTTAGAGAGAGTGTGAGTTTAGAATGAAGTTAGAAGACAAATACTTGCGACTTTTAAATTCACAGTAGACTATAGTTAAGGATCATGGCCGTGAAGTTTAGCTATGGTCTATGACTATGCCTATGTATTGCAAATGTGGAATCTCCGCGGTTAAAGACCCTAGGCATGATCTTAATTGTAGACCTCTTGTTTAAGAGTTCTTTTACTTTTCCTCCTAAAATAATTATGAGAGGAACTTGATCCAAGTCCATAGGCATGGACTTTGGCTATGTTCTTCCTTCAATTCTTGAATCCGAGTGATTTTGTCTCCTTAACTCGATTCTTGAAATTATGTGTGAAAAACTCAAAATTAGAGTGAATTGAAGCATAAAAGTATATCAAATAACATTTTCATTAGATGACAACTTAAATTTTACTATCACATGAGCAAATTCAATAACTATTTTTAATGTAATAAATTGTTCAATGTAGGAGAAGACATTAACTAATGTTTCAAAACTTCGATACTTAAATTGAGTCATGAAAAATAACAAAAATAAACAAAATAACTAACAAAATAACATTGGAATTAAAATAAACTGAACTTAGGCTACCTCCCAAGGAACATTGTTGTTTTATGTTGTTGACTCGATGGTTAAATTCATCTCTTAATGATTCCCTAGTTAATAACTACAACACTCCACCAGTTACAAGCATGCTAATAAAGAAATTACCAAAGAACTGCAGGCAAGATTGCTATAAGAATGTTAAAATAATAGGGAAATCAAGGTTTTTGCTAATATCCTAAGTTACTCCTTTGGCTCCCTACAACAACGCCAAAAACTTGGTTAGGTTAAGCATTTAGCAAGTAAACCTAGTTAAGTTATAGTATAGTGAAAATGGATTATGATTTTAGGTATCGATCCCACAAGGAACCATGAATATGAGAACCTTAAGTTACTCGCAATTTATCCTAAATTACTAACTATCTAACTTTACTTTATGTAGATAATTGTGATTAAATAGGAAAGATGAATAAAGAACAACAAATAAAGTAAGAACAAGAACAAATAAAATAACTAAACAAATAACAAAACTAATTAAAAATAAATAAGCATGATTCAATTAAAGGAAAGAGTGCATAATCCTTAGTAATATGTTGTTACTTACTACCTAGTCCTATGTAGCTTTCAATCTCGATTATACTTTAGACTGTAGAGATGCCTAATTTAAATTAATTAGAGTCGCATCTCTAGCCTCTTCATAATCCCAAAACCCTCTTTACTTGAATCACTTCTAAATAGAGCACCGTAGGATCGCATGAAGAACTTAGACCATGCTATTAGGTTAGTCATACTAAGGTTTACATAATCCAAAAGAACTGAACTACTAAACAGTTTAGTCAACTCTAATTCCCTCTAATAACATTGATTTATTTACTATAGGACTCATGTCTCTATAGCAAACTTAAACATCAAACTGGTAACCTAAGTAAATACTAATCACGATAATTCAAACCTTCAAAGAATAAAATCATAGATTGAATAAAAGGAAATTATTTCAATAAGAACTAGGGTTCAATATCAATTTACTAAGAATCAATCAAAAGAACTAAATAATGAAATTAAAGAAGAAAACATATTTGAGAGACCCTTAATCTAGTTGTATTCCATAGCCTCACCTAAGGGGTCTCTCTCTACAAACCTAGGTCTACACATCTATTTATAGGAGTAAGAACTAGATTCACAAAGAAAACCTCGCAAAAATAGAAGATTCTAAAATAATTGCAAGTCCACGAACTACGTACACAACCTAAGAATTATGGAATGTACTTTTACTTTGTCTAAAATCTTCGAAATTCAATGAAATCACATGATGAAAGGAATATAGGTAATGCCTATGTTTGTGGTCTTCAACCATGTTCTTTTCAAGACTTCATTTCTTGTTTGAAATTCTTTTGTTTCAATCCTTGATTAATATTTTTACTTCAAAACTTGATAAAAACCTTCAAAATTCATAAGATGCTCCTAAAGTCCCTAAAAATGAAAATTAGATGAGTTAAGCCCAATTCGCTATAAAATTAGAATTAGCTACATTAGTATCCTTAACACAAAATAATTATAGACTATGTATGCCAAATTCATGTTATCAGATACTGCCACCAAGGATAGAGTAGATTGCACAAGATTGCTCGAGAGGTGTTGTAGCTCAAAAGTTAGGAGTAAGATGGCCTTTAACTCAATACATTATTTGGCTAAAATCCTTTGGACTAATTTCGCAAGTCCTCAAGCTCTAGAACTTATGATTAGACTAGAACGTCGATTCCTATCATCCCTTCTAACTTGTAAACGATTTGGGCCCAAAACTGATTAGGTAACTTACTGATCTTTGACCTATGTAATGTTAGGACCCAAATTGGCTATGTTGAATGTTGTATTCTCCATATCCCTCTAGGAAGCCAAGTTGATGAGAATTTTCATAAATTTTCTAAGTGTACTCTATATGCTCTATCTACTCAAGGAGTAAGCTTACCTGACATCTAACTTAATAATCTTTCGTCCCTTAGGTATATCAGTTGTCAAGTGATTTTAAGGTAAAGGTATATACTTATAAAATCACAAATAGAGACTATGGGGTACCCAGGATAATCCGATGTAGCCACTCTAATGTGTAAACCAATAAATGTTTAAGAGAGATAAATCAATGAATGTAGAATTAAAGGTTATAAGAGAGTTCTTACAATGTTTTCTCCCTGTTTTTATATGCGAAAATTGAGTGTCTACAACAACAGTTAATTATTAATCATGGGCTACATGGAGATTTGTAATCAAGCACGTGCCTAAAATATAGGAGTAGTGGATGATTATATAATGAGATTGTACCAAACTATAACCATTCATGCTACTTTCGTAAATTTAAACCAAACATAATATTAGGCCGAGCTTTATGGCCCACAAGTAGATTGAGCTTAAGTCAAAATTAGCTAAGAACAGTATTCTTTATCTTCTCAGTAGTTAAATAGCTGAGTGATAATTTAGAGTAAAATCCAACTATTAACATTTGCCCCCTAACTCCCATGGTCGAGAATTCAACTATGGGAGTAAATAAAGCTTAATGCTCAGTTTGAGCAATTAGATGGTTAAGACCAAAATGAGCTTCCCATTTGTTGAGTGATGTGCGAAGGTTTGATTTTTTATTTCAAAAACCGATAGATTGTATACTAAGCGAAAGGTTGCAACCTTTTAATTTTCCCACCCATTCACTTTCCTGTAGTAATAAGTATAACAATTTTTGTCCTATCATTACACTATAGGGGCCAATACCTATTACTAACACGATAATCATTAGATTTCTAACGACATAATACATGTCATCAATCCATACTTAATCATCTAACCGAAACCACATTTCTATTGGGGTTACGAAGAGAGACCATTCATATATAAAGGAATTTTTCATACTAATAAAGATTTCTTCACTCTATTCTCATCCATATCTACTTTTAAAGTTCTCACTCGCTTTCGACATTTCATCTTTCAAGTTTTTGTCTAGTTCATGATTCTCTTGTATAGCTTCAATCAGGTATGGTTCAAAGTGTCATTCGTCGACTTATACTTTTAAATTTTAGGGCAACTAAGTCAGGCTACTTCCCTCCCCCAAAAAAAGAAAGATTCGGCATGTTCTTCAAGTAGTTTGGCAAATAACACAACGAAGCTATGGGAAAAACTCGCTTGCATCAATGCTCTTCTAATGGATAACTATCTAGATGATAGGGAAGGAAGATCTATAGCCAGGTATTTGTCTAATAATGTTGTTTATAATAGTGATTCCCCAAATGGAGTAGTAAGTGGTTCTATTAAGACACTTGTCTCGAAGCATAATAAAGTCTTACGTAATCTTCCTAAGATATGGAATCTGCGTAGGCTAAGGGAAGATGATAGGGTATGTTTTTCGAGAGATCGTAAGTTTCATATATATCTAAAATATCTCAATTTTGGATTGCACTTCCCATTTTCTACTTTTGTCTAACAATTCTTTAATTATTTCCAAGTTGTACTAAGTATGTTTTTACCAAATACTTATCGACTTCTTATAGCATTTGAGATAATTTGTGAAGAGATTGAGGTTAGGGCTATACCTTAGTTGTTTAGATACTTCTTCACAATAAGGAGGCAACCTGATGGTTCGTATTTCACTGCCACTCGGCATAGGTAAAAATTTATGAATGGGTTGGAGTCTAAAATCCACAAGTGGTATGATAAGTTTATGTCTATTATATCGAATGAGCCCATTTATACCAAAGCCATTGAGTTGATGCTAAAGAAAGAAGGAAGAATACACTGTTTTTCTAAGATGCTGAGAGGATAATAAAACTATACGAGAATGGGGATCTAATCTTTTCTGAAAAAGAAGGTAAGTGTTAGAACAATCACTATGTCAAGTAAAGCTACAAGACGAAATTTGTTCTAATGACTTGGGGAGAGAATAGTCACCTTTAAGCGTTGCTTGGTATGAATCTCATAAGTTCTTAATTTTTCTCTCTTTCCCATTTACAAAACTCTTATCCTTTATTGTAGACATGAGTGCAGACGACGTAGATCCTAACAAACCACTGGCCTATTCAAAGGCCAAGAAGCTAAAGTTTGATGAATGTGTAGGCATTAGAGCACCTGTCACTTAGCTATAAGTGCCGAAAAAGATTATGCAGGAGAAAGCAATAAAGAGGCTGCCATTGAAAAAGGTGACTTGTCCCGCTGATAAAGGTTAAGGGATTGAACAAAATGAAGCCGTTAAGGCTACACAACTTAAAGTGATCCCTTCCTCAAAAAACGTTCATTACAAGGAAATGCTGGGTGAATCTTGTTGAGAAATCGGTGGTAATAGTAGTGTCAAGGTTATTCCTTAGGAGATGGCAAAAGGCCCATCAAGCCTAACAAATAATGAGCTGAGTCCATAAAAAAGAAGTAGAAAGGAGCTTACCAATTAATCTCCGTCTAAGAAATTCAAGGCCTTAGACGAGAGGATGAAAGAATATCCTACATATTAACTTAGGGATAAGGAGATTATAAAGAATGATGTTGACAAAGTGGGCAGTTGTAATAAAGGACATATTACTACTAAGTTGTATGATGTAAGAACCAATCCCTTTTTCACTTACAGCTCATCTATTATTATTGACATAATTTTGCCTACATGCAAACTAATAGCCATGTTTTGATTGCTCGTAGTGAAACCAACAAAGAAATGAAGAACGTAATATTTACATGTTTTCTTTGCTTAGAAGCAAATAATCTATTCATCTTTGTTAATTTATTGTAGAAGGTTGAGGAGGCATATAACTCCTTAAAGGCCCAAACTGTTGAGAATTAAGGCCAAGATGGAGGTAAGGAAACTACAAGAAGAGCTTTCTGCCAAGAAGCTGGCACATTCCTTAGTGGTCGATGAAGTCCTAAGCCTTAAGGTCAAGAATAAAGAGCTATATATGGAGATCAAGGACCTGAAGGAAGACTTTTGCAAGAATCAAGAGGAGTGCTAGGGGTTAGGATGAACAATCACCTCTATAAGTGACAAAGAGCACAAGTTAAGGATGTGAATAAAAGAGTTAGAGATAAATGGCTCTAAGCTTAAGTTTTATGTTGCCTAATTAGAGGAGGTGGCAAAAAACAAGCCTTTAGTGGATGAAGCACTAGAAATCATGACTCTCAGTTGGCAATACGAGAGATTGCTCCGAAAAAAGATTCTATAGGGGGTACAACAAGTGAGAAAAGAAATTTTAAAAGTTCACCCTGACTATGATTTGTGATGCCTGTACTTCATTGACTTTGACGATGATGACGCTAGCAACAATAATGAAGAAGTTAGCAAATAAGCAGAGATTGAGGTTTAAGGGAAGGGTGACAATGATGAAGCCAATATTGAAGCTCTTGTCAATTACATCCACCTACTCCAAAACCCCCAGTGTCGGAAAAGAAGTTAGCTCTAAGATGGTCCCATCTTCTTCTGATCAAGACAACAATTCTTCCTAATCAAAGAACAAGAACGTCACAGATTCTTAATACTATATGTTAATTTGTACTTTACTTTGTAATTGTTGTGGACTTAATATGGTCAGAATGCTAGCCATTTGTTGTAATGAGATATTCGACCTCTATACCCTTTATTTCCATTACGTTTCATTTCACGTGCAAGTTATTAGTTTTTGGCATATTTATTTCATATGCATGTTAGATGTCTTATGATAGACATAACATTTGTTAGTCACATAGGATGTGAACTAATGTTTTTTCTTTTTCTTTGCCATGAGATTACCCGTTAAAAGGCATAATAGAGTTCATTCTCTTGTTTCTTATCTTATTATTAAAGAAAAATTAACGTTACTCATCTATAATTATTAAGCTCGTTAATCGTTATAAGTCTAAATTTATTAAATATTAGTTTATTTGTTATATAGCTAGAACTTCATTAATCTATTAATCATGCATTAATTGAGAATGAAAACAAAGAAAAGTAAAGATATGAACTTGAAATGAACATTTCATACCCGAAACAAGATCAAGGCCATTGCCTTACAATGTTTAGAATAGAAAGAAAGCATAACATTAAAGGAACTAAACAAAGTAAAACTTTAAATTCTCGGCAATCCATGCCCAAGGGATGATTGTCTCATCTAACCTTTCTAATTGATAGGTCCCTACCTACGACTTCCCAGATCCTAATAGGATCCTCCCAATTTACGCCAAGCTTTCCTTGATTAGCTTATGTAATAGTTGCCTCTAATTTTCTGCAAACCAAATCTCTAAGCTAAAATACCTTGTGTTTTACCTTTTGATTGTAATATCTAGCTACTTTATGCTAATATGCAACAACTCTTGTCCTTGCAACATATCTTATCTCCTCGATTGTGTCTAAATTGGCCATAAGGGTGACTTGATTAGCTATTATGTCAAAGTTCCATATACAAAGATTGGGTAAATCCATCTTAATCAGCAATGTGGCTTTCAACCCATATGCCAGTCTAAAGGGTGTTTCTCTAGTTAAAGTCTTGTGGGTAATCCTATACCCCTATAAAATACTCGATAGTTTGCCAGTCCATTTACCCTTGACTTGGTCAACTTTCCTATTCAAACTAGGTAAGATGATCTTATTGACAACTTCCAATTGCCTGTTAGTTTAAGGATGAGCTATCGAAGTGTAATTTAGATGCATGCCATGTTTCTCACAAAATGCTCAAAACTTATCGTTATCGAATTATAATCCATTATCAATGATTATCATAAATGGAACCCTGAATCTTGATATGATGAAGTTGAAAACAAAAGCTTTATCCTTCTATTTGGTGATTCTAGTCACTACTTCGACCTCCACCTACTTGGTAAGATAATCTCCAACAACTATAATGAATTGCTACTGTATTGCAGAACTTGGAAATGATCTAAGCATATCTAATCCCCATTGAGTAAAAAGCCAAAGGCCAGTAAGGATGTAGAGTTCATTAGAAGGCACATGGCTTAGTGCTTCATGTTTCTGGCATGTAGACATTGCTTAATAGTAGATTTAGATCTTCTCTCATAGTCAACCAATAATAGCCAAGTCGCAGTATGTAGCCATATAGGGTTCAGCCCTTCACATGGTTGCTATAGATACCACCATGTAATTTAGATAGTATTCATTGTACATCCTTACAAAATGAGGCCCGCATATCATCTTTCCTTAGTGGAGGAGCCATCGACGTATAAATTTCATATCGGCTTCTTGACCATCTTTATGCTATCATCTTCACCAGTAAATTCGGTCAAAAAAGCTACAAATACTTGAGCTTTTAATGATGTTATGGGTTTGTACTATATAACATAGACAATTAGCTTTACAACATACTTCATCATCCTCCCCAAAGAGTCTAATTGTTGTAAAGCTTATCATAAAGGTGGATCAATAAGGACAACAATTTGATGTGCCTCAAAGTATGGGTTTAACTTTCTTGTTGAGAGAACCATCGCCAGTACAAATTTTTATCTTGGTATATCAATGTTCCAGCCTTTGTAAAACATGGCTCATGTAATAAATCAGTTGATGCTCTTTGCCTTCTATTTGAACTAAGATAGAGGAAAGAGCTCGATTGCTGGCTGACAAATACAAGTACAAATTTTCTTCTAGAATGAGTGTTGAGAGTATTGGTGGTGACTAAGAAACTCCTTTAGCTTGTTGAATGCTCTTTTATACTCATCAATCAACTGGAATTCTTTCAGTTCTTTAAGATTTTAAAAAACTCTGCACATCTATTTGCACATTTTGACACAAATCTATTTAGGGCGGCCATCCACTCGGTTAGCTCCTTAACTTCCTTAACTGTACAAGGCGACTTCATATTCCGAATAGCATTGATCTTCTTTGGGTTTGCTTCAATGCCACACTAGGTGACCATATAACTTAAAAGTTTTGTTGAAGCAGCACTAAAAACGCATTTCTACGAGATTAGTTTCATATTGTACCTCCTCAAAGTGTCGAATGTCTCCTGAGATCAATAAGATGCTGATTCTCTATCGTGCTTTTCACAATCATGTCATCAACATATACTTTGATGTTACGATGAATCTACAACTTGGACATCTTAGTGACAGGCCTTTGATAGGTCACACTAGCATTTTTAAGCTAGAAGGGCATCATCATGTAACAGTATATCCCATAGTTAGTGACAAAGGACATATGAACTTCATCTTCCTCATCCATTTTGATTTAATTATAGCCGGAAAAAGCATCCATAAAACATAGTAAGGCATGTCTAGCAGTTAATTCAACCATCTGATCTATTCTTGGTATGAGGAAACAATCTTTGGGATAAGCCTTATTCAAATTCGTAGAGTCTATGCACATACCCCTTTGTTGTTAAACTGTCAGGACCCTACAGGGGGCCCAGTAGGATTACCTAAAATTTTCATAACATGTGTGCACCCATGATATAAAAATCGTCTTGCAAGTCAGAGATTACAAGACTCTAAATAATAAATCACTAAAATTAATGATTTTCAAGTAATTAATTTATTGTAACATGATATAATGACATAATATATAATTATAAATAACTATGGATGTCCGATAGCCCACAGTTCCTCAAAACCGCAGAGAATCGATATCCCCTACCAAATAATAAGACAAATATACCAACATTATAAAATTGTAGGAAAAATTAAATTATATTAAATTCTAACATGTGAATATTTTCTACAAAGAGTATTTATGTATCACTTATAAAGATCCCAACTAATTCTAACACTAATGTACATATCTTCATCTCGCACTCAGCACTCGAGACTTATCCCAATCCCATCGTATGTAAACCTGCAAAAGAAAGATTATTGGGGAATAGGCTACAAGAGCTTAGTGAGCTATCCCTCGTACCATACTGACAAACAAGTTATCAAACAAATTGTTACAACCATATGAATGCATGCACACGCAGTATGCCAAACAATATATGCAGTTGACCGGTACTACATATAATATCGGATTTTAATTCCATATTTCACAAAAAAAAAAAAACTACATTTCCATTACTAAAAATCCAATAGTTCACAAAGTCCCAGGCTAGCGGTGAGGTGGCTCCCGCAATCCACACTCACACCCTACAGCAGAGATCTCTAGACTCAACCCTCAGCCATACGGTTGGCGTCTCCATCGCCTAGTAAGCCCGTAGGTTCGGGTAAGGTCATGTTGTACGAGTGCACCGTACAAAAACACTTTAATATATATAAACAACCCCCGCAAGGCCTCTCTTTATCTCCATGTGAAGTGACAGCCGGAATAAGTAAATGTAATGCATGGATAATGCATGACCCTTTTAATTTAAGATAAGCCAAATATAATTAGGTCAAATTATGAGGTGATCAATCAATATCAACAAACCATCTAAATCATATAAAAATCAATCATACCATCAAATCATCAATTATCGTATTTAACAATATTTCTTACAACAATCAATCAATATCAAGCACACACATATCCCGAAACCCCATGCATCAAGTTATTGATATTCAATTTAAGTGCACTAACTACAAGCACAAACAAGTATAGAGTCATCGGGAGTACTCACTTGACTATGAAGACTCACTCTAATCGTACTAACCGATCGGGAGATCCTCACTCTCGTTGGGATCACTTGATCATTACGAGATAACAAGGATAATAAGTAGTTGACTCAACTAATGGTTATAGATATCAATCTACCTAATTCTATTTAGATTACTATTAGCCCTTATTCGATTAAACCTAATTGCTAATCGTACGTAACTTTTTCATTCTATTTTCACTATTTATTAATTTATAGTTCTTTTTCATCGTTTTTGGACGCATGTTCACACGGTGGTGTCCGTTTTGGACGTTATGACCCGTGTTTTACGATATAAGCTAAATTTAGAGAAATTTTTTCACTATGAACACTTAATTGCTCTTATTACTTATTTTTATATCTTTTGCCTAGACATAATGAGTTAGTTAACCCTTTAATTATTATACTTAAAGGCTTTTAATTTGCTCTTATTATTTCATGTACTAATTTAGGTACCTAATTACCTACACTTTTCTTATTTTTCTCATTTTCTAAACCTATGCTTATGTCATTGCTTGCATCATCTTTTACTTATGTCATCACTTGCTTATGTCATGGCTTATGTCATCATGTGCTTACCTCATCATATGATTACATAAGCCTTTCCTCATGCTTATGTCATGTGTACATGTATTGTGTACATGTATTATGTACATGTTACCTCTCCTCTTATACTTATGCACATATACCTTATACATATATATACTTATACATCTACTTAAACTTATACCGTATTTATACGTGTATACCTACTCATATACCTATACAGTTGGATACGTATTTTTATACAAAAATGCGTATGCATAATCTTCTCTTAAGGAATCTTCCCAATTTCATCCTTTTGCATTTTTATGTATGTATTTAGTGTAGTATAGGTATGTATAGTTAAATGTGATCTTAATTTAGGTTATGTACATGGTAAATACTCATTTACAAAGGTTCACATACTTGTGTTCTTTTAGTATTCCCTTATGTGCACATACTTATGAGCATATACTCATATCTTCCTTTCTTCTTCTTCATAATTCTTAATTCCTACACTTAAAGATGGGAACTTTGTTCCCTCTTCTTCAAGACAACACTAAACACATAACTACTTATCTAATCTACCTAATTAACTAACTAATGAATAATATAAAGCAACATAAAACAACTTAAAGACAGACCTTTAATTGTGTTGGAGTTATGGAGACAAAAAGTGAAAATGCAAAAGTAAAAGAGGAAGAAGAAGCTCACGGCAAGAGGGAGTTGTTTTTGTTTTGTTCTTTTGTCTTGTGTTGATTATGGAAGAAGGCAAATGGTGGGGTCCAGAGGGAATAAGTGGACAGCAACAATTGAGGGGAAATGAAAAGAAGAAAAAAAATCAAGAGAAAAGATAAGCATAGCCATCATGAAGAAAGAGATATTTTCTTTATCTCTTAGTGTCTTTTGTTGACTTTTCAAAGTGTTAACTTTAGTCAACATGTGTTGACTTGGTCAACCTTTTGACCTTGATCAATATGTGTTGACTTGGTCAACTTTCCTTAAGTATGTTTAATTTTGTGCACACAATGTAGTAATTAAGGGAAATTAAGGGAAAAATGAAGGAAATGAGGTATTTGATGAATTGATTAGTAAACTTAGTTGATGAGGTCTTACTTTAGGTCTTTATAGCCTATATATCTCATTTGATAAACTACTTTGGATAATAAGTGTAAAAAGTACTAATTTGAGTATTAAAGTTCACTACATGTAACCTAATCTTCAACTATAACCCTAACTCTAAGTGAGACTATCTTAATCACATACTTAAGGGATAAATATAATCTATGGCTCATTATCTTAGTTTTTAGTGGATTACTTGAGAATTCGAATCATATAAGCATGAATGAGGGTCATCTTTAACCTTTTACTAATGATTTGGCAAAATATAAGCATTATATTATCAATTAGGGTTTTAGGGTATATCATGTTGGATTAGTGCACATATGTCTTTAAAGTAATCATTTTAGGGTTTCTATCACTTTTGAATGAAATCTTTAACATTTAAATGCATTTAGGGTAGTAAAGTTTCTTACGCGATTAATGAATTATTTTAAGGTTTTCTCTTTCATTAGCCTTATCGACTTCTAAATCATTTAACATAATTGAGTCTATTTCAAAAGTTAGATCGAAAATTTTAAGGGTTCACATAAACTACATGATTGGCTAGCCAAGTTCAATAAGTTTATTCCCTAAGGAACCTTACTTTTAACAACTTTTGAACTTCTTCTTCAACATTTACATGTCATTTAAGAGCAAAATGCGTTTTCCACTATTAAATCATCTTCACATTGGGATCAATTTAAAGCTTATGGGATATTACATCTCTAAGGATGCTCAACATATTTGAGGGAGACCATGCAAACACTTCAATGTTATCATGTAAAAAGGTAATCAAACTTTGGTGGATATTTGTTGACAAAGGCTTCCCTATCTTTGTTATCTTACTAGGATTATTTCCCAACAAGATCTCTTCTGTCTCTTCCTCAACATTTTCTATGCCAACTAATTTTTGTTATAGACAAGTTTTAACTTGAAAATTTTCCTTGCATCGTAGCACCCTTAGATACAAGGATCTTGCTAATTATTGGTCCCCTTTACATACACAAACTCCAATAGGAGTGAGAAATTTAGTTTTAAGATGCATAGTTGAAGGTACTACGCCAAATAAAAGCTGACATGGTCAACCTATGATCATATTATATGGGAACCAACATTTGACCACAAAGAAAATCCACCTTACCTTCCACAACGTACTCATCATCTCCAATCTAGATGAAGAGAGAAATTATTGCAAGCATATAAGTTGGTCATAAGATCTCAACTATGCTTTGATCTTTGGCCCCATATGATCAAATGCATGCTGAAAAATGATATCTATCGACAACCTGTTGATGAATCCCCTCCCGGCAACCTGTTGATGAAGAGAAACTTTACACTAAAGGAAAGTAGCTGAACTCCTTGAGCTCCCTACATTGTTATACGTTGATCTATACACTCGATTGTGATAATGCTGACCATTCCTTTACTAAGGACCCTATACCAAGTAATCCGACTAACTACTACCGAGAGGTTCTTGCGAAGTGACAGGAGACTCACTTACTGACCGAGTAATTTTCTCTCAACTTGTTACCATTTCTCTTGTCACTCACCCTCTCCTCATTTCAACCCCTTTATTGCTACAACGCCTTGATCTTTCTCACTTATTCTATTAAGAGATTCTTTGTACAAGACTAATCTTGTACTGCTACCTATCCACCTCATCTTACATTATACTACTTTTTTCATTTTTGTCTTTTGTCTTTTTACCCTTTTTCGTATGTATTAGGAATCCCCTTTTTGTATATACTTTCTTATAATTTCTTTATTTGTAATGTTGCCCTAGGAACTTACAATAAATAATCCCTTTCCCTTATAAGCCGTAGATAACTTGACAATTAAACATTGAATATTCTATTCTTGAGAGACAACCTTCTCCAAGCTCATTTTCTTTCATACACTCTTATTTAATCTTATTGAATAGCTCAGGATTAGTGATGAGTGGACCTTGAAATCAACTTATGTGTCATATCAAGTAAAGTGTTAAGTCTTATTGTGTTCGTTGGTAAGTCACATCCTCTTAGCAGCTTCACATTAACTATTCCAGTTCATTTGTGAACCATTTCCGATCTATTTTCTTCAATATTTTAGAGGACCTATTTAGTTCAGATTTGCTACAGTAAGTCCTAATGATATCTAAGCTCCTAAGAACACCATATAATCCCGATATTAGAGCTTGAGGTTGAGACTAAGAGCCATGTAGTGATTGTCAGTTTGCTATCCAAATTACTTGTGTGTGTGTTAAAGGCATCCGTGTGAAGTGTATTTACTAAAGCTTTATGTTGAGAATATCAAATCTTAGTGTATAGGGAGAGATTAACAATACAGAGAGTGATGCTCATAGTCGTAGTTGAGTTACCCAACAAATGCTACATAATACTGATGAGCAGATACAGGATCTTGCTGCTATTGTGGCCAACTTAGCTGTCTTAGTAAATAAAGTCTTAGAGACTAGATTGCGTGAAAGCGTTGTTGAGTCGGGCTGAGAGATGAGAGATAAGCTAAGAAGGCAAATGAATAAGCGAGCTCCGGAAGCCTTTCTAGTGAACCAAGCACCACCATAACGTGCCGATAGAGTCGAGAAAAGAAGGTTGGAGTTGGATAAAGTGGAAGAGAACAATGAAGAAGACTAGTATGTTGGGATTGATGAGCATGAGTTTAGGACACCAAGAGTTGCCGAACATCTTAAGGTATAGATTCCAAGCTTCAATTGGTTTGGTAGTACTAATGACTACTTGGATTAGGAAGAAAAGATCGAAAAGATATTCGACTTCTATGATTAAGAAGTTGCTATCCACATTCAAATGGCTGCGTAAGAATTTTCTAGATATCTAGCAATATGGTGAAAGAAACTACAGAATATTTGCCTAAGGGCCTAACACAAAATCCTAACACGGAACGAGATGAACAGAGTTATGTGAAGTAGGTTCGTTACAAACAAGACGCTTTTTGACGACTCCAAGACTTGGGGCGAGGTAA
Source organism: Lumnitzera racemosa (assembly GCA_024138005.1). Classification (NCBI taxonomy): domain Eukaryota; kingdom Viridiplantae; phylum Streptophyta; class Magnoliopsida; order Myrtales; family Combretaceae; genus Lumnitzera; species Lumnitzera racemosa. Next base: position 80,301,616 of record JAMXBC010000005.1, read on the forward strand.
CAAATCTATAAATGACTATGTTTGAGAGTTTCAGTTGCTTATGATACGATGCGATGTCAATGAACTTGAGAAACGAACTATAGTATAGTTCATCTCTAAACTATGAGCTGAGATTAGTAACATCGTGGAACTGTAGAACTTCACAACTCTGGATGAAACCATCCATATGGCTTAGATAATTGAAAGGCAACAATAAAACTAGGTTACTTGGATGTCGAGTAGTCGAATAATGCTACGAATAGGAGTGGCCTACCAAGCCAACCAGGGAATGACAGAGCATTAAATAGTTCTGAGGTGGAACACCGAGGTCAGATGCTAAGCTGACCAGAAGAAAGTCGAGGTAAGAGCAAGATTGAGGAGCCTAAGATCTAAAGAGACCTAGGTCAGAGTTGAGGGATGAAAACCCAAGAAATCAAATGTTTAAAATGCCTTCACAATGGACACATGGCTAGTCAATTTCCGAACCACCGAGTCATGACCATAAAGGGAGACAGGCTCCATTTTGAAGTAAAAAGTACGAGTGAAGAAGAGGAAGAAGTGGCAACCGATCAAATGCTGGAAGAATTTTAAGAAGACCCCAATGCCAAGATACCTCTTGAGGGAGAAGCCAAGTATTGTTTTGTTGCTCAATGAACTCTTAGTGCTTTTTTGGCTAACAAGAATGGACAAAGAGATAACCTCTTCCATACAAATGGCAAGCTATGCATCATGATCATTGATGAAGGTAGCTGTTCCAACATCATCGCGCAAAGGGTAGTTAAGGCTATGAAGTTGCCAACCCTTCTACATCCCAAGCCATACAAGATTCACTAGCTGAGCAAGAAAGGACTATACATTGCCAAGCAAGTTAAAATGCTAATTACCATTGGTGATAAGTATAGAGACTAGGTACTATATGATGTCCTTCCCATGTGTGCTTCTCACATAATACTCAGCTAACCGTAGCTATTTGATTTAAGAGTGTTATACGATGGGTATAGAAATACCTACATCTTCCAAAAGGACGGGAAGAAAATTATATTGACACCTATGAGTCCTAAGGAATTGTAAGATGCCTAAGAAAAGGTTGCTAGATCTCTACAATAGAAGGCCTTAGTGATTTCCTAAGCTCATTTTGCATGAGAAGTTAAGGCTAATGACTATGTGCTCCTTTTAGTTAAAAGATTCTTAGAGGTTAGAGAAGCTAAGAACTTACCTTCCGAAGTGCAGCAGTTACTTTAGGACTTTGCCAACCTATTCCCCACCGAGATGCTGAAAGGTTTACTTCCCATGAGAAGTATTGAGCATTTCATCAACCTCCAACCAGGGGCTACCTTACCAAACCGACCTACTTACAAGCTCAATCCAAAGTAGGTAGCTAAACTGAAGAAATAGGTAGATGAGTTGATGGTTTATAGATATGTCCGTGAGATCATGAGTCCTAGTGTCGTATACGTTATGCTCATGCTGAAAAAGGATGGAATGTAGCAAATGTACAATGACAATCAAGCTATCAATAAGATCACTACCAAATATCGATACCCAATCCCGTGGCTTGATGATATACTTGATGAGTTACATAGCGCTTGCATCTTTTCTAAGATTAACTTAAAGAGTGGCTACCACCAAATACGAATGAGACTTAGGGATGAATGGAAGATGGCCTTCAAGACAAGGGATGGTCTATTTGAATGGTTGGTGATGCCGTTTGGTCTAACTAATTCGCCGAGTATATTTATGCGGTTAATGAATAATGTACTTAGATCATTGATTGGAAAATGCGTTGTAGTTTATTTTGATAATATTCTGGTCTACAATGCTGACCTCCTTATTCATGTTGAACATTTAAGATTGGTGTTTAACATAATCCATGTTGAGAAATTATTCAACAACATGAAGAAATGCACATTCAGTCAAAGTAAGGTTGTATTCCTCGGATATGGCATTTTAGGGAGGGGAGTTTAAGTTGATGAGAAAAAAGTCAGAGCTATTAATGAGTGGCCTATGCCGACTAGTGCTATCAAAGTCAGGACCTTCCCTAGACTAACCTCGTTCTATCGGAGATTTATTTGGAACTTCAATTCCATAGCTACGTCATTGACTGAATTGACTAAGAAGAACATTGAGTTTAGATGGATAGAAAAGGTTTAGAGGAGTTTTGAAGACCTAAATTCTAAGTTGACATCTGCTCCATTCTCACCTTACTAGATTTCGCGAAGGTTTTTAAGGTTGAATGTGATGCATCTGGTGTTGGCATTAGTGTTGTCCTTACGCAGGAGCGCTGACCCATTGCCTACTTCAACGAAAAACTCCGAGGTACCACCCTAAATTACTCAACCTATAATAGGGAGATCTACACCCTTGTTTAAGCACTCCAGAACTGGCAGCAATTCGAATCATGAATCTCTCAAGCATCTTCACAGGCAAAAACAGCTTTCTCGGCATCACACCAAGTAGGTCGAGTTCTTGGAGGCCTTTTGCCATGTCATCAGATATAAAAAGGGAAGCACTAATAAAATGGCTGATGTACTTTCTCACTACCATACCCTCATCACAATGTTACAAGCTAAGGTCCTTAGATTTAGCACTTTACCTAATTGATATGAGCATGACCCACATTTTAGACCTTTAGCATCCAGGTGCAGTGCTAGAGGAGCTACAAAAGGGTTCTACTTGAGTAAGGGGTTCTTGATGAAGGGCAAGTATATTTGCATACCAAGTAGTTCGGTAAGGGAGCTACTCGTTCGATAAGCTCATGCCGGGAATCTAGCCAGCCATTTTGGGGAAAAAAGGATGATTGAGATATTGAAGGAGCATTTTTACTGGCCTGTAATGATGAAGGATGTGCACCGAATACTTAAGAGGTATGAGATGTGTAAATATGAAAAGGGGAAGAGAGAGCCCTATGGAGAATATCCTAAAAAGTGCTACAACTATCTCAAGCTCAATCTATTGAGGATTTGGTGAAGAAAGAGGTAGCGTTCTAAGAGTTAGCCAAAAGACTAAAAGAATAATTGAAATCTGATCATGCTCTTATGAGCTGACAAACCAAGGTGAAATGGGTAAAGTAGGTGAAGCACTCTTCGAGCTAAGGCCTTAAAAGAATAAGAAAACTTAGTCATGCCCCAATGAGTTAACAAACTAAGGTGGGCAATGCGCTCTTAGAGCTGGCTAAGACTCTAAACTAAATGAGAGAACTTGGTCATGCCCCAATGAGCTGACTAACCAAGATGGGCAAAGCGCTCCTACAGCTAGCTAAGACCTTAAACTCAATGAGAAAACTTGGTTGTGCCCTAATGAGCTGACTAACCAAGGTAGGAAAAGCACTCCTAGAGCTGGCTAAGACCCTAAACTAAATGAAGAAACTTGGTTATACCCTAATGAGCTAACTAACCAAGGCAGGCAAGGCATTCCTAGAGCTAGCTAAGACCCTAGATTAAATGAAATGGGTAAGCTTAGTCGTACCCCAATGAGCTAACTAATCAAGGTGGGAGAAGCACTCCTTGAGTTGGTTAAGACGCTAAAAGATAGAGAAAACTTGGTTGTCCCCCTATAGGCTAACTAACCAAGGCAAGCAAAGCACTCCTAGAGCTAACTAAGACCCTAAAAGATAGAGAAAAACATGTCGTATCCTTATGAGCTAACTAACTAAGGCGGGCGAAGCATTCATCAAGCTAGCTAAGACCAAAAAAGATAAAGAAAACTTAGTCGTGCCCTAATAAGCTGACTAACCAAGGTAGGCAAAGCACTCCTTGACCTAGGTAGGACCCTAAAAGATAGAGAAAACTTGGTTGTACCCTAATGAGCTGACTAACCAAGGTGGGCAAAGCGCTCTTAAAGCTGGCTAAGACCCTATGAGATTGGGAAAACTTAGTTATCTCCCAATGAGCTAATTAACCAAGGCGAACGAAATACTCCTTGAGTTAGCTAAAACCCGAAAAGATAGAGAAAACTTAGTTGTGCCCTAATGAGCTGACTAACAAACGCGAGAGAAACGCTCCTTGAGCTGGCAAAAACCCTAAAAGATAAAGAAAACTTGATCGTGCCTTAATGAGCTAATTAACCAAGGTGAGCAAAGCACTCCTAAAGTTAGCTAAGACCCTAAACTAAATGAGAAAACTTAGTTGTGCCCTAATGAATTGACTAACCAAGGCAGGCGAAGTGCTCCTAGAGCTAGCTAAGACCCTAAACTAAATGAGAAAACTTAGTCGTGTCCTAATGAGTTAACTAACCAATGCGGGCGAAGTGCTCCTAGAGCTGGCTAAGACCCTAAACTAAATAAGAAAACTTAGTCATGCCCTAATGAGTTGACTAACCAAGTTAGGTGAAGCACTCCTAAAGCTGGCTAAGACCCTAAATTAAATGAAATGGGTAAGCTTGGTTGTGCCCTAATGAGCTTACTAAGTAGGGCAGGTGAAACACTCCTTGAGCTAGCTAAGACCCTAAAAGATAACGCCTAAACTGTCAAACCTTTTTTAAAAAGTCCCATCAAAATTGACTAGCTTATGCTTTGATTCTTTGTTGTCAATTCAAATGATCTTAATATGGAATGTTTGAGATTTTTCCACTTCTTTTAAGGAAATTAGGGAAGTTAACTCAATACAGAATGCACCCCACTGTCGGGGACTTTTATAGATTGAAGCCCTTATTCTTTGCTATGAGGTGATTGCTTATCTGAATTTCGCATTTCTTTGAAAAAATAGACAATAGAAAATCCCCGTCGAGGGGGATCAATCCATAATAAAGTATTTTAAAGAGTTTTGTCAATTACCAATATTTTGTATCTCACTTTTTAACTTCTCTTGTGTTTTCAGTGTATGGGTTCAATTAGATAGGGCAAGGGAACTAGCCCTTCTAGTAGAATAGGTAGTGATTCCAACATCAACAACTGCTAAAGATACCAATTTTGCTTATAGATGATTAAAATTAAACCATAATGACGTTCAAAACGACTAGCATTTTTGTGTTTTGAGTAAAAATTTCCATTGACTTCTCATGGGTAGTATAACTTTACAGCATCAGCATTTATAAGATCTCTAAATTCTGGACCATCCATTTGAGACAAAATTAAAGCCCTTCTTAGTAACACCTTCTTTATAACATAAGAGCCTTCGTAATTGGGAGCAAATTTTCCCCTAGAGTCTTGTATATTTGGGAGAGCCTTTTTCAACACCATATCTCCTTCTTTAAAGTTCTGGGGTCATACTCTTTTGTTGAAAGCCCCAGCCATTCTTTATTAGTAACACTGATTATGATACAGGGCTACCAATCTCCTCTCATCAATCAGATTCAATTACTCGATGTGTTTCTTTACCCAATCGGCTTCGTCTAGTTAGGTTTGTAATAGTACTTTAAGAGACGGGATTCTAACTTCTACTAGTAATACCACTTCAGTGCCATATACTAAAGAGTAGGGTATTGCCCTAATTGATGTTCTGATGGAAGTATGATAGGCCATAAGTGCGAATGGCAACATCTTATGCCAATCTTTATATGTAACAGCCATTTTTTCATTTATTCTTTTAAGGTTTTTATTGGCTACTTCAACAACTCCATTCATTTAAGGTCAATAATAAGTAGAGTTCCTGTGAATGATCCTAAACTATTTGCATAACTCTGACAAAAACTTATTGTTGAGATTAGTGCCATTATCAGTAATGATTGTTTATGGAGTCCCGTATCGAGCCAAGATATCTCTCTTAATGAATTTAACCACGACCCCTTTAGTAACACTTAAGTAAGATGAAGCCTCAACTAATTTACTAAAGTAGTCGATGGTGACCAATATAATGCGATGCCTATTAGATGCTTTTGGAATAATTGGGCTGATGATATCTATTCCCCACATTGAAAAGGCTACGACACTGAGAGTGTGTATAGTTCTTGAGGCCGAGCATTTATCTTATGTGCATAAACTTAGGATAGGTAACAATGCTTGACGTATTTGATGCAACCGCTTTCCATTGTTGACCAATAATACCATAGCCTCATGATTTTATTAGTCAATATGTAGCTGTTCATGTAAAGGCCACATATTCCTTTGCATATTTCTTTCATTAACATTGCAGCCTCCTTATTGTCTATACACCTTAAAAGTGTACCGTCAAAAGAGCATCGATATAAAGTAGACTTGCTTATTAAGAATTGAGTGGCCAATCTCCTTATCGTCCCTCTGTCCTTCTTTTCAGCCTCTTCATGGTACATGCCTCGCTATTGGAACATTTTAATATCATGGTACCATGATTTTTGGTCATCCATACCCTCAATTGTCAGATAGAAGGCTGGCTTATCTTTAATTTCAATAGTAAGGGGTTGAATCTTGACACAATTGAATATTTAGATCATAGATGCGAGAATGGCCAAGTCATCTGTAAATTGATTCTAAGTCCTCGGTACGACATTGAAAGTGATTTCTTTGAATTTCCTCATCAATTCAATCAAGTGCCAGTGATAAGGTACCAATTTAGAATCTTTCTTCTTGTACTCTCCTAATGCTTAGCCGATAATAAGTGAAGAATTTCCATACACTTCTAATTCTCGAATGTCTTTAGCTAGGGCCATTTTGAGCTCCATGGTGCATGCTTCATATTCAACAATTTTATTTGTGTACCAAAAAAATGAGCCTTACAACTACACGGTATTAAGTACCTTCAAGGGATATCAACATTGTCCCAATTCCACACCCAGACACATTAATTGCCCCCATCGAAGAACATCTTCCATTTTTGGTAGTTCATCATCTTCTCCTTTATTAGATCTTCCTTCAACTGCTAAGACATCCTTATCGAGCCTTTTATTTCACCTCTCGATTTTAAGTCTTCTTTAAATTAGCGTTTAAAGAAAACCGGTTTTCAATTTGAAAATACCTTAGAGTTGGCACCCGACCAAAATCAGGAAAAAAATTAATTATAACTTAGCTACTAGTCTTAACGAGAACACCAATTTTATAAAACGATTTTTGAAAACCAGATATCTAGATCCTAAGGCTAATTTTTAAAATCTTAAACAGATATCACTTTTTAACTTTCCAATTTTAAATTTTCTTTAGAATAATACACTTTTTCAATTTCTAAACAACTAATCATATTACACGTAGCTAAAATTAATTAATTTACATGAATATCTACAAAAATGGAAAAAAAATAAAACTTTCCATTTTTTAAGTGACCTCGTATTGATATACGAGTGCCTATGTACCTACTATTAGGGATTAGACTTCTATGGTTCATTTTTAAAAAGATCAGATATACGTTTTTACCTATCTCGATTTACTTAAGAAAAATTTCTAAGGGTCCTAATTTAAGGTTTTAATTTTGGAAACTCTAAAGTGGTCCAAATTTGGAGATGATCCATTTATTTTTATTTATTTTTGAAAAGTTGATTTTTTATGTGATAAAAACGATTTTTATTATTTTTTATTTGATTATTCTTATTTATTTATTATTTGATCTACTTCTATTATGCTAAAAAAAAATAAAAATAAAACTAAACTATTCTTTTCATTTTTTCCTTTTCTTGCTTTTCTTTTCTTCTTCTTTTTTTTTTCTCTTTTCCTTTTTCCACTTTTTTTTTATTTTTCTTCTCCTTTCTTTTTATATATAATTACAATTAAAAGAAACAAATAAGTAAATAAAAAATAACATAAAATAAAATAACAAAAAACAAAACAGCAGAACCAAATAATCAATCAAGCATACAGGTTACACTGGGCGTTTGGTTCAGGTCGACTAGGTCGGGTAATCGGATCGGATTCAAAGCTCTAGTAGGTCAGCATGTGACCCACACATGCATTTGATGAAGAACAGCATAGCGACACTAAAGATTGCTTCAGAAAGTTTCAAGCGACGAATCAAGTGGGGAAAAGGGATTTTGTAAGGTTTAGATTGGTGAAAATGGATTAAGTGGTGATGTTTCGTAGTGTTTTAGATGGTAGTGAAGAGTAGTGGTCAGTGACAATGGTTGTGACAGTGGCTCAAGCAAGATGGTGGTGGACTATGATACTGTTGTTCATCGATTTGGTTGAAATTGGGGGATAGTAGCATGGGGGTGTACTGTGTTGTGAGCATAGAAGTAGTTGAAAGAGAGAGGAAACGTATTATGCAGTTTTGATGGGTGGTTGTCCAGTCAACAATAGGTGGCCAGATAGCAAAATTAGGTTTAGGTAGCAATACAATGAGTAGTGAGTTGAGAGAGAAAAGTTTGCCAAGAGGGTTATAGTGTGTTATGTCTACATCAATGGCTATCATGGTTGAAGTGAGAGAGGGGCAGTAGATTTGAGAAAGCAAGGATGAGGTCTGTTTTTGTTGGCCATAAAGTATGTTTCTTCGATGAAAGAGATACAGTAAAGAGAGAGAGAGAGAGAGAGAGAGAGCTTACGAGAGAGACAGTAAGGTTTCAAGAGAGGGAGATAGGATGAGTACTTTTCCAATTGGGCCCCCCACGTGTGAATTTGAAAAACAAAAAAATCGAATCCTTTGCGTTTGTTTTGAATGAATTCCCCCCTCCACTATTTGTATGTTTGAAAAGTCCAGTCCCCCCTCCTTATACTGTTTTACATTGATTTTTTTTTTAAAAGAGAAAGTAAGGGGAGGGGGAAAGGAAAAGAGAGAAGGAAAATGAGGAAATAAAGTGTGTTGTCCAAATGAATTATGAAGTGTCACTTATCATGAGTAGACATATAGCTTAATGATTCTTTGACATGTGATAACACATGAGGTATAGGTAAAAAGAAACAAAATAAAAGGCATTCTTTGCCTTTGATGAGACTCGAACCCTTGACCTCCAAGCCAAAGTCCAATGTAAGTCTATGAGCTTATAATGTAAGTTTATGAACTTATCCTTTAAGTCGTTGGCTTATACTTTGTTCAAATATGCAATTAAATTGCACGTATGGACTATATTAACCTAAGCTAGATTCAAATTTAAGCTTAAGTCCAACAATCTTTTATTTAAATTAAAAATCTATTCTATTTAAACTACCTAAAAATTTTTATTATTTTCTAAATTCCCTATTTTTGTCAATTTTTTTATATATTTTTGTAAATTTTTCCATTTTTTATTTTTTCTAATTTTTTTTTGTGTTTTTTCCTATTTTCCTATTTTTTGTATTCTCCTAAATTTCATATTTTGGGCTTTCTTATTTTTTTTCATTTATTCCTAAATGTCTTATTTTTGGGGTTTTCTTCAATTTTCTATTTTTTTTTGTATTTTTCCTGATTTAAGACCCTTTAACCTATTCTGAAAAATAAAAAGGGGGGGAAAATGAGGTATTTATTGTCACCCCTCTTTATGGTGAAATTTGAGCAAAACTTTGCTACAAAAAAAAAACACTATTTTTGCCCTAAGAGTGGTTTTTATCCTAAGAAGCGCTACAGCTAGCAATCTTAGGTTTAGTCTACTAGGAATTTGGTGAAGAGAGGGGTAATACTCTAAGAGTTGGCCAAAAGACTAAAAGAAGTTTGGTCATACTCTTACGATCTGATGAGCCAAGGTGAAATGGGAGAAGCGCTCCTTAAGTTGGCTAAAACCCTAAACTGAATGAAAAACCTTAGTTGTACCCCAATGAGCTAACTAACTAAGGTGGGCAAAGAGCTCCTAGAGCTGGATATAACCCTAAAAGATAGAGATAACTTGGTCGTGCCCCAATTAGCTGACTAGCCAAGGTAGGTGAAGCACTATTAAAGCTAGCTAAAACCTTAAACTAAATGAGAAAACGTGGTCATGCCCTAATGAGCTGACTAACCAAGGTGGGCAAAGTGCTCCTAAAGTTGGCTTAAACTCTAAACTGAATGAGAAAACTTGGTCATAGCCTAATGAGCTGACTCACCAAGACAAGTAAAGCGCTCCTAGAGTTGACTAAAACCCTAAACTGAATGAAAGAACTTAGTCATACTCTAATGAGCTAACTAACCAAGGTAGGTAAAGCGCTCCTAAAGCTGGCTAAGACCCTAAACTAAATGAGAAAACTTGGTCGTGCCCCAATGAGCTGACTAATTAAGGCAGGCAAAGTGATCCTAGATCTAGCTAAAACCCTAAACTGAATGAAAGAACTTGGTCGTGCCCCAATGAGCTGACTAACCAAGGTGGGCAAAGCACTCCTAAAGCTAGCTAAGACCCTAAACTAAATGAAAAAACTTAGTCGTGCCCCAATAAGCTGACTAATTAAGGTAGGTGAAGTACTCCTTGAGCTGGCTAAAGTCCTAAAATGAATGAATGAACTTAGTTGTACCCCAATGACCTAACCAACTAAGGTGGGCAAAGCGCTCATAAAGTTGGCTAGGACCCTAAATTGAATGAGAAAACTTGGTCATGCCCTAATGAGCTAACTAACCAAAGATTGTAAAGCGCTCCTTAAGCTAGCTAAGGCTCTAAAATGAATGAGAAAACTTAGTTGTACCCTAATGAGCTAAGTAACTAGGGCGGGAGTGTCTTTGGTAGACTAGTAACCTTGACATTTAGAATCAATTCATGATAAACCTGGTAGTACTCCTCTGAGCTAATTATCATAGGCGGAATGGGTAAAGCACTGCTCAAGCTAGCTAAAACCTTAAATTGAAAACCTAATAGTGTTCCTTTGAGCTAACTAACCAAGGTGAGAGCGTCTCTTGAAGACTAGCAACCCTAGCTTCTAGAATTAGTTCAAAACCTGATAGTGCTCCTTTGAGCGGACTGACTTAGGTAGGAGCATCTCTCAAGGACTAGCAATCCTAATTTTTGGAATTGATTCAAGACAAACCTGGTAGTGCTCCTCTTAATAGACTATCTTAGATGGAATAGGTGAAGCACTCCTAAATCTGGCTAAAACCCTAAATTGAAAACCTGGTAACGCTCCTTTGAGCTGACTAACCAGGACGAGAGTGTCTCTCAAAGACTAGCAACCCTAACTTTTAGAATTGATTCAAAACCTGGGAGTGCTCCTTTAAGTTAACTGACTTAGGTAGGAGCATCTCTTAAGGACTAGCAATCCTAATTTTCGAAAACAATTCAAGATAAACTTAGTAGTGCTCCTTTGAGATGACTATCCTAAGTAGGAGCATCTCTTAAGGACTAGCAACCCAATAATGCCTGTTTAGGCTTACTAACCTAAGCAGGAGTGTCTTTCAGGGACTAACAACTTGATAATACCTCTCTAGGCTTACTAATCTAGGTAAGAGCACCTCTCAGGGACTAGCAACCATAACTTTTGAAATCAATTCAAGATAAACCTAGTAGTACCTCTCTAGGCTCACTAACTTAAGCGAGAATGTCTCTTAAGGACTAGCAACCCTAAGCCGGGATCAATCTAAAGAACCTAGTTGTACCTCTCCAAGCTCACTAACCTAAGTGGGAGCATCTTTTGGGGACTAGTAACCTTTAGCTGGGATCGATCTAAAGAACTCGGTTATACCTCTCTAAGTTCACTAACCTAGGTAGGAGCGTCTCTTGAGAATTAGTAACCCTAAACAAGGATAGATCTAAAGAATATGGTCATGCCTTTCTAGGCTCACTAAACTAGGCAGGGGCGTCTTTCGGAGACTAGCAACCTTAAGTTGAGATCGATCTAAAGAACCTAGTCATGTCTCTTTAGGCTCGCTAACCTAGGCGGGGGCATCTCTCAAGGACTAGCAAACCTAACTTTTGGAATTGATTCGAGATAAACTTAGTAGTGCTCCTTTAAGCCAACTAACCTAGGTAGGAGCGTTTCTCAAAGATTAACAACCCTAAAAAAAAAAGGAAGATGGGGCAGCGCCCTAAAGGTTAGCTGAATCTCTACAACTAGTAAAAACCATAAAGAGGTTAGCACTCCAAGAGTTAGCTAACACTCTAGAAAGACAAGACAACATCGTAAAGGCTGGCTAAAACTATAAAAAGAATAAAAGAATGGGTCAGTGCTCCGAACATTGGCTAGAACCTTAAAAAAGGAAGATAGAGCATCACCTTAAAAGCTAACTGGAACCCAAAAAACAATAGAAAAGGGGATAGTTCTTTGAGAGCTTACTTAAATCTTAAGAGGAATTCGATAAAAGATTAAAGAAGTAAAGTAAGGAAAGCGACCAGTTTAAAAAGGCTTCTTGACTTGGAAAAGTATTTATAGAGAGATTGTTGAAAAACCATTTATGAAAAGGAAATAAGGATAGGCCCATTGAAAAGAGTTGAAGGATATTAAAAACTACAATTAAGGAAGAATGATATAGACTATTAAGGTTAATTTAAAAAAAAAATGACCACATTAGAAAGGAAATGGATGACATGGATTGAAAGCTCGGCTACTCAAGCCGACATGGATTGGACAAGAATTTTGTGATAAGCCTTTACTTTATCTCTCTTCTCTTTCTTCTTTTTCTCTTTTTTTTTGTTTCTGATAGTTTTTCTAACAAGTATAAATTTTTATTTAAGGAACGATCTTATAGCCCACTATCCTTGGTAACCATGTAGAGTTTCTCAATGCCTTTGACACTAGGGCTTTCTCATAAGGCTTTTTGTGATTTGAAGACATCTTTTCTTTAAGAAAGAGGTAACCCATGATTAGTTTAGTCGAAGAGGTCTTCCTCACTAGTTTTTGGTCTAGATTTTGCTCTTGACTACAATTTCAAAAATCATAGTCCATTTTGTAAGTGATACGTTTTAACTAATCTATTAGGTCCGTTTCAGTTCAACATTATGAATCTAGTCTTTTGGTCCAAGGGTTTTAGAAAGGACTAATGAGGAGGCATATTTCAAAAGAAATATTTTATTCATCCAGGGTGTACAAGTCAAGAACCTTAGGAAAAAATTAGAAGTATACTTGCCCTAGTTTCAAAAATAATTTTTGTTAAAGATAAATTATCTTTTAAGATTAGAAAAGCTTTTATTAGTACAAGGGTAGTATTATGGGTGGGAAGGCCTTGTATGATTCAATATAGGTAAGAGAGGCTTCAGAGTGTCAAAATGGATATGAAGATTTTGGGTTTCCGGGCTTTGGAGCATGATTTAGGGCCTTATGTTTCTTGGGGCTTTTTAGGCTCAAATTTCTTACTTTTTGATTCAGTTTGGCTACCCTTACTAAGATGTGAAATATTTCTTGGGGCTTTCATCTTACACGCGAGCCTAATTCTTTAGCCTCTTTTCTTCTTTTTTTTATTTATTTTTTTAATTGCTTTTCCCCAATATCTCTTATTATTCTTTCTTTCCTTTTGGCCCCAAAAATGATTTTCTCCATTGCTAAATTTTTGCTTTTTAACCGATCAAAGGCCCAAAATCCATGGATTTCTAGTATACGGGCTTAAGGTGCTTGAAAATGAAATTGGCTCTTCTTCATTCCAAAGAAAAAATAATTTATCAAAAATAAAATTCATTTTTGAATTAATGTTAGTTAAACAAGCATAAACCAATCTTATTCTTATCTTCTAATTAATGACCCTAACCTCTGAATTTCCCCATTATGGGGTGGTTTTCAATAGAGGTTAAATTTAAAAATTCTCCGAATTAGTCCAACAAGTGAACAACAGATGATTGTGTTTAGGATTTAAAGACAAATGCCCAACTTCATTTTAACTTACATATCACATTCAAAATGGACCTCCTTTAAGGAATGAGTCCAAAGTATCCTTACCCTTATGTCGCTCAATTCTCAAAGTGTTTTAGGTTGGTGTATAGGACATAGTTTGCCTCTTCTCATCCTAAACTTTTCAAAAAGTGAGTTACCAATTTCTTAAGGAGGAATCTATATTTATTCACCTAAGTTGAAGATTGAGTTTACCCTTCGGTTTCTCAAATCATGCCCTAGTATCTGACTTTGTGTTTTGGTTTAGTTCATGATTGAGCTTGGCTTTCTAAATAGATCAAGGGTTTTAGCTTGGCTTAGTTACTTTTAGGGGCTAAGGATTCTACCTATGTCAACTGCGTCAATGGGCCGTAGTTCATGCTTGGATTGACTACCTATCTTAGTGGCTTACATTCGGGTAAGTCCCTTAAATGATCTTAAAGTTGGTGTTTAAATTGAACGTCTGGCCAAATGAGCTAAAGGGTCTCGTGTTTAAGTTGAATAGGCCAAGGGGCTCGTATTCGCGTTACATGGGCCTAAGGGTTCATGTTAGCCTCTCTAATAGATCGAAGGATCTTATGTAGGTTGAAAGACAAGTCTTTGGAGTGGTTGCTTGAGTGGGGCAATGGCTTGAGCTTGTGTTAACTCGATGAACCGCTAAGGATTTATAACCATCATCAATTTTTCTTAATTTTTTGTTTCTTTTCTCTTTTTTTTTTTAAGAGAGAGAAAGATAAAGTTTATTGCACAAGAAATAAGAAAAATTATTTATAACTACGGGTAGTGATTTTTAGGGTACTATTTACAAGTCTATAAATTTTATTTACATTTCCCTAAATGAGAAGGAATAGTGGTTAGATAAATGTTTATCAAAGGACTATTTACAAAAACGAGAATGTTAAAAAAAATGAAGAACAATGAACCAAATAGAACTTCATTATTTTGAAAGAGATCAGAATATAGAAACAAAGGTAGAGATCCTAACATTTATTTAGAAATTTGATGCTTATTCTAGGCTCTTTAGATCTGAACTAAAAAAACCCTACATTAAGTCTAATATACGAACCTTAAGGTCCTCTATCATCTCATAAGTATCCCCATTGACTTATGCTAGAAGGGACCTTAAGGCTTAGTTGTGAACCTCAAAACACTCGAGCTTTTCTTTCAAGTAGGTAATCTCATCCCTCAACATCTATTCATAGACATAGAGATGTCCAATGGCCTATCGTTCGCCTGATCATTTGCTTAGTTACCTGCCATCCTAAGTCTATACATTTTATGGACAAGAATCAATCATTAATGCAACAAAAGAACAAAAAACGTAGAAATATGCAGATGTTAGGGTAGTTTAGGTTATTACATTACTCCTTAAGTTGCAACCCTATTGTAATTTTCAAAAACACGATTGCATTAAAACTCTTGAACGATTAGTAGGGTTGCAATTTCTTAAGGGTAATATATTAATTAACTCATGCTTAGAGGGAAATATATACAATTAGGGTAGGTTCTAAAAGGTCCTTAAGCTCTGTGACCTCACTTGTTTTTAGAAAACACTTTCGTTAGTCATACTGAGCTTAAGTGAGATAGCCTAATCAACTCTTAATGGTGGTTACCTCACAATACCCTAAACTTACACAATGGAACCCCTCTCAAGGTCTTAAGACGGCTTAGATTAGACTATATCTACCTTGCATCTTTGATGTAACATGAACCCCCTATGCCTCAATGTATGTGATATGCAAAACATGACAACCAAAACAAAATATACACATAAATTCAATGACAAAAAAACAAATAAATAAACAAATAACTAAATAACAAGGGTATTTTAAAAAACAATTTTAATTTTGGAATGTTTTTAAGTGGCTAACCTTTTGATATGAGGCAAGCGCACTTATCAGTTTTAATATAGCGGATGTGAGTCCGAGTCGATCCCTCAGAGATTTTGAGTACTAATATTAACCTTAGCTTTATTATCTAACCGAAAAATTATGATAAATTGAATGAATTAAAAATACTGAAATTAACAACTAAACTACTTATGAGACTTAATTACGCAAATTAGGAAGCAATAAACTACGAACGACTTCAAGTATGCAATAATGTATTTAGGAATTATTTCCCCTAGTGTTTAACATGTAACCTTTTTAAAATATATCCAATTCAATTTCTATTATTCTTGACCGGAGGGATTCACAATTAAAGCTAATATCTTTCTCAAGCATATTAACCTTAATCCTAAATTATTTATCGGAATCTCTTCACTTAGTAATATAATTTAGAATCGCATTAACGTATAATGAATTCCCATACAAACAATCAACTTTCCGAAAGAAACATGTATCTTATCTCTAAGTATACATGTAATTCTCTTCAATTATGCCTAGATCTAATTACATATGCAATTTCTCAATCAACATGCATAATATCATATATTGACACTCTAGAATTATCAATCCATAATTAAAGAACATAATTGAATCAAGAAAAGTTAGAAACTTTATTGAAATTATAATTCAATCCAAGGGTTACATGAAACCCTAGGTTCCATAATCCTAAATACTCAAATTCTAAGCTATCATAACGAATCTAAAAACTAGTTTCATCAAAAACGTAAAATAAAGCATCAAAAACCCCTCTTGATTTGATGAACAATCTCTCTAATCTTGAAATCGATGTCGTTCTTGCTTCTTGATTAATGTTCTTCTCAAATCTCCTCTCGTCTCTTGTTTCTGTAATGTCTCCCTTCTCTTTTGAAACCCTAAGATATGCTTTTATATGTGTATTACAAAGATTCTGTTTTCGTCACCAAACACGGCCTGGGACATGGCCGTATCCCCAGGTTGTGTAACTTTCTGCACTTAGGCAAATTTTCTGCACAACTTAATAACTTTTTCGTTTGAACTCGGAATTGAGTGAAACTTGATTCCTTTTCTTCGTTTTCGAGCCTAGAATGCGTTTAAATCCTGAAATCAACATTTTACTCAATTAAGTATCAATTTATTTAAAGAAAACCAAAAAATGTAAGGGAAATACTATAAAATCACCATATGAAATATGTTTAAAATCAGAGTTATCAAATTTCCCTACACTTAAGCATTTGCTTGTCCTCAAGCAAATAAATCAAAACAAAACTTACAGGACAAGAAACACTTAATCAAAATTTATCACTTATTTAGGAAACCGGTGAACAAATACACTTGACCCGAAGAAAGGTAAGAAAATCATTATCAACTAACTTGCAATAATAAAGTCAACCAATTTTATCTGACCATATTCAAATGCTCCAACAATACTTAATACTAGAGTTCACCAGTTAATTTATAAAAATCAAAGTTTACTCAAGACATTTAACCAAGGATTCTTAAACTAAAAATTAGATTTAACATCTCGCCAACCAAGAAAGAGTCATAAAAATTTTGTCCATTCAACTAAAGTGTATATAATTCTCTTTTTCATCTCACCAAGCACCATAATCTAAAACAAACACATTTTACATCCACTCATCCTCTGATCATCCCCCTAGTTCATGCTTTTGTTGAGAGGTCTTTTTAAATTTACCTTATTTAAGCACAATTATGTTGGTAGCGGGAAAGAATCTCGCTCTTCTGACGGACCAAGATCGATCCATACCAACTTATTCCTTACATTGATAGCGGGAAAGAACCTTGCTCTTCTGACGGACCAAGGCCGATCCATATCAATTCTTTTCTCTTTTTTTTTCATTTGAATTGGCATTGGGACTCAATCTCGCTCTTCTGACGGACCAAGACGAATCCTTACCAATTTTTTCTATTCTTACACTTATTATTACTTTTGACCTCCAATCATTGTGATTTTTCAGGGGTTTCTCAAAAGAAGAATTTCATTTGTTTATTTGCTAAAAATTATAGGACTCTTAAAAATTTCTAAGAGAAAAGTATACACAAAAGTAAATTTAAAAATAACCATGACTAACTCTCAACTAGTGATGTTGCTCTAATCTCAAGTCTTAAAATCCTAAGCTAAATAACTTGTAACTTTGCCCTCCACAAATTTGACTAATCAATTCTAGTAAAGTATAATAAGATCAATAACAATCAAGATGACACAGTTGATTTGGCTTAATACCAATTAATCACCTATTGCAAGTTAACTTAAAAATTAATTGGGTCAAATGTGAATAATTAGTCTCCTAAATAGTAATAAATTCATATATATCCCTTCCCTACACTTAATAATGGACATTGTTCTCAATGTACCACAAAAAATCAGAGCAGCATGAAAAAAAACAGCACCGGAAAAAGGAAACATATGTAATGAAAAGAAACTAATACTTCCCTACCAATTGAAAAGAAGTGCAAAATGAAGAAGCATCATCATTATATATTGTAAACCCTACTTTTAGTAGGCCTAAGACTTGTTTAGGAGTACCTCCCGAACGTTCCTAAAGATCAACTAAACCAAAAACTTAAGTTTATATTTAGGAACAAATTAAATTTTTTACAATTCAAAAGCCAATTGTCGAGAAAACCTGAGCTTGAAGAACTACGAGCTCTAAAGCTACTTAAAACTGTAAACCTTAAGACCACTAAGGAATTTTAACCATAAATAATTAATCGATAATTTAGTTTGAATAATTTTATTCAACTTTATAAAATTTCACAATTCTACAAAAATCAAATCATAAATCACAAAACAATGTAAGATGAAAATCCTAAAACAATTTTCTATAAGGCTATGCCCTTATCTTCATGCATAAGCCTTACACCATAAATAAGTAGATCAACCAATCACCTTAGATAACTTATCAATTGAGAGTTGGAATCATTTATCAATTGATAACTTATCAAAATCTAGTGATAAGACAATTTCCTTATCACCTCTTCACTTATACTACATATGGACAAATTTTCACAAGAAATCATGAGCTTAACTTTAATAAAGGTGACAAGACCACTCCATGCCATTAAAAGACTTCCCATGGCAGATCTACAAAGGGGAGAAAGGGGGGCCATGCATTTGTCATTCACCCATCAATCACTTCCTCTTACACATCACTATTCATCCCTTAATGCTTACATCATCAAGAGTTGCAATTGTTGACTTTTTGTAAGCTTTAAGACAATACTTTCAAGGCATTTAAACACTCCTTCTCTCTTCATTCCAACCGGCTGCACTCCTCCCCATTTCTCTCACTTTTAATCTCACTTTCACTTCATCTTTCTCTCTTTTAAAACAAACATAAAAAGGGGAAACAACTTTACCCCACAAAATCCATTTTCTTCCATTTTGAAGCTTCAACTCACGGCATTTTTTTCTTTGTTCATGTGCCATTTTCTTTTATCATTTAAGATCATCTAAGACCATTAGAATCTTTCATAAACCCCTTTCCAAAAGACCAAAGAATTCGGGTTTCAAAAAGGTAAGCAAAAAGGAGGAAGCAAAGTTAAAGGCTTAAGAGGAACCTTAGTGCACAACCACCAAACTTTGCGTTAAGGACGAGTAAGTGATTCTTGTGATGTGTGGATTAATATTTATGTTAGAAGACTTGGATTTCTTGAAGATATGAGTAAGGTTTGAGTTGTTATAGCACAAAAATTCGTTTTAAGAAACAAACCCTAAAACCATTACATGAAGTTGAAATATGAGCATGTAAAGTTGGTGTTTTGTATGGACATTTGTTTAATGCTTTGAATGGAAGATTTTAAGCTAAGGAAATCTTGAAATGAGAACTTTGATGAAGGGTAAGCATGCTGGACGTGAAGGTTCCATGATCATTTGAATGTTGATTTTGTTTCCATTTAGTTAAACATGCTCAAAACTAGACTTAAGTTAAGGAAAAATCCATCACATGAAGTTTTATGAAGAAATCAACCTTGTATGGCATGAGCTATGATATGGAGGTTTTATGAAGTATAAGATCTTTTATTTCTTTATGTGGAGCATGAGTTAAAGGATCATTTGATGGAAGGGAACTTAAGTTAAGATTTATACACAAGTAATTAAGTGCATAATCTATCACCTACACTTAAGGAAATGATGAAACAAGTTGAAAAACCAAGTAAGGACCCCTTAGGACCAACATGAACAGATCTGGAACATGGGTAAATGAGGCCTAAAAATATGATAAAAGTGAAAGAACAAAGTGAAAGGATTAACCAAAGCAAGTATGATTAGCATACAAAGCCTAAAACTCAAAACCGGGCCTAAAACTCTCAAAACAAGCTTAGAACTCTAAGATGGGCCTTCAACAAAAATCTGACCAGCAACTTAAAGAACCAAGAGAAGTTTTTTTGAAGCCCATAATAAATCCACCTAAGGCCCCATAAGCCCACCAAAGTCATTAACCTTAGTTGAACCAAAAACAAGCCCATTTGATAACTTAAAGCTCACTAAAGGGCCCAAGAAGTGGTTGTTAGCCTTAGGAATATAAATCAAAATTGTAAATCTGATCTCAAGGAGTATTTTAAGCTTAGGATAAAATCTAAAGACCAAGCCCAAAGGATTCCTCAAGCTATCAAAAGCTCATTTACCAAACAAGGCCCAAAAACACTCCAACACATGAGGAACGCTATTGTTCTGACCCATGAATAGAATTGCATACCTCATTTCGAAAATCTAACCTTACCACGTTAAAGTACACTCGAAAACGATGAAGATTGACTACAAGATCATAAAAATCGGATTTAAAACGAAAATGTTATACGCGATTGAACTTTAGGTAAAAACCGGAAAAATTCCGAGAACTAGCTAAGAATATAACTTAAGAAAAATTTACATAGTTTCTTAAGTTTGCTTCAATTCCTTATAAAAATTATTTCAATGACCAGGGGACACTGTTTTCGGAGACGACTTGCCTCCGGACTACTTTGATTGAACCACATGGCAGAGTGAGTAAATTCCCGATGACTCTTTACTTGATTGTGCTTGTAAAGTAGATGCACCTAATCTTATATTTATAAAGTTGGATGCTTGTGGGATATGGGAGATGCATGTGTATGAAATTATGGATGAGTGTGATGACTTGTTAATTATATATAATAATTGGGAATTGTTTGCATGAATATATACTTGTGAATTGTATGGAATGAAATTGGTTGATCACCCTGAAAATCAAGTTAATCACTTATATGATTAAGAACTCAAAATGAATCATGCATTCCCCATATTGCATACGGATAACACCGACTGCCGCTTCACGCAGAAGATGGGAAGGGACTCACAGGAATACGAGTTTCCTACAGGATTGGGCACTAGCTATGCCATCATATATATTGAGTCTCTGTCTTAAGCTGATGGGCTTACTAGGCGTTAGGAGACGCCAACCATCGGCGAGGGGCCGAGTCTTGTGGCTTCTGCTTAGGGCATGTGTTTGTGGACTGCGGGGGCCACCACACCGCTAGACTTGGGATTTTTAAAGGATACAGTTTGATTTTGGTAAAGGAAGTATATATATATGTATATATGTAGAGTTTTGTTTTGGTATGAGCACGATAGTGCAAATGAAATAAAACCCAAGGTCTAGAACCCGGATTTTGGTTTGGGTCGGTTAATTATCTCCAAACCCCGACTTCAGGGGGCGAAATTCTGAGTCGTATGCAGTTCCTGGGTCACTGCATGCGGTGTATGGCATACTGTTTGTTCATGCATTCATATGATTGTGCATCTAATAAATTTATGTCGTGTGGTATATGATGGGTATTTATCTCACTAAGCGTAAGCTTACTCCCCTATAGATTTCTGTTGGTGCAGGAGAACCTCTTCGTCAATCCGGGCCGAGGCATGCCCGTGGTAAGTCTCGGGTAGAGACGGGTTGGAGCGATCAGAGAGCGAAGAGGACATTTTGTAATAGATTATAGATATTTAGATACTTTATATATATTTATGCATAACTTAGATTTTATGCAGTTCCGTTATGAACTGCATTCGTTTGTAATATTGTTTTGGTATGGGTCTTACGAGCCCACACAATTAGTTAATTTATAACATAGAAGTAATTTTAGTTAAATTGCTCTATATTACTTGTCTATGGGCCTAGTGGTAACGTAGAGTGGAAGGAGCCTTGTGTGTCGTATGAAAGGCCTATGATCAGCAAGGGGGTTGATAATAGACCTTTATACGGTACACGGCGACCTATCACGACAACGATACTGTTGGGTCATTATATATATATCAGAGTTCACAAGTCTTGATCAACAAAAGACAACACAAAAAATTTAGAACTAAGAAGAGTGATCAGAATCCTCTTCATGTGCCTCATCAGACGATGCCTCAGCCATCGTAGCATCATCATCGTCATCACTGGCCTCGACATCCTCATCACATTCGCCAACCTAATCATGAGGAAGAGAGAGCAAAATTAAGTAGGAAACTTACTTGGATCAAAATGCGGAATGCAAGAATTGTAAAGAGAAGAGGGAGAATAAGAGATAATATGAGAGAGAAATGTTTGAATGGGAATGTGTGAGAGGGTGTGTTTAATTTAAATAAAATCGGCCGTGTGCAAAAATTGTGTAAGTTGGGGTCGACACGGGCTGGGACACGACCGTGTCCCTTACCCGTGTAAAATTCTGTGTGTGGAGTCTGGACGGACACGGGCTAGGGACACGACCGTGTCCTACGCCCGTGTAACTCTCTGTACACGGGTGGAAAATTCTGGGCGCACATGGGCTGGGGACACGACCGTGTCCCATGCCCATGTAACTTTTTGTGGGTGGGCAGTTTTGAAGGTCTGGATGGACACAGGCTGGGACACGACCGTGTCCCTTGCCCGTATAACTTTTTGTTTTTTTTTTTTAAGCATGAATTTAATTTTAAAATAAAGGAAACTTAAAGAAATAAAAGTAATTGAGCTAGAAAAATAAAAAAGAAAACTAAAGAGAAGAATAAAAATGAAATTAAAAGGGAAAATCCTATGACTAAAATTAAAAAAAAATAAAAGAAGCAAAGCAAAGTTAGATAAAAGAAAAATAAAATGAAATAAACTTAAAGAACTAAAGTGTAAGCAAAGTTAGACATAGGTTGCCTCCCAAGAAGCGCTTTAGTTAACGTCGATAGCTCAATGGGATACGTCTTGTAATTCAAGATTCTTCATCCAGGTGGAAATAGAACTCCTCCTGTATCTCGCTTTCGAACCCTCCATACAAGTGTAAATTTTACCCTTCGGCCATCGACCTTGCCAATTCCATTTCATTGATGCATAACTTCCATAGTTTCTCTCCTTATCATGCCACTTATCAAATTCATGTAGCCTAAACTTCTTTGTTTTGTTTACTTTTAGCTTAGATGCAGTTATCATTGGGGGTTTTGAACTTTTCACCGCAAAGACATGTTCCAAATGATTTCTTGACAGTTTTAGTTCCGAAATTGGTGGCTTCTCTTTGAAAGATTTTAATGTACGATCCTTTGGCTTGTGGAGTGGATCAATCCCTTTCTTGTCCATACTGGATTCATGAACTTCTATTTGAGCTGCCACTTCTGCACAATTGGGCTTAATCACCAAATTTTCATCTCCCTTTTGCAAGCAATAACTTGAGGAATCTTTGGCAAGCGTTTCCTGCATATATGTAGATGTAATGACATTAGTGGCATTAACATTGTGACTTATATCCTCTGAGTCAAGAAATTTGTTCGTTGCCTCTGGAGTTTTAAAAACTATTTCATCATCCCCGACCCGTAATATCAACTTATGCTCACTAACATCAAAAACAGCCTTAACAGTGGCTAGGAAGGGTCGACCTAAAATGATTGGCACCTCAATATCTTCATCTATATCAAGTATAACAAAATCCACGGGAAAGATGAATTTGTCTACTTGCACTAAAACATCCTCTATGATGCCTCTAGGGTATGTGATAGACCTATCAGCTAATTGAAGACTCATGCTCGTTAATTTAGGTTCTCCTAACCCTAGCTTTTTGAACAATTTATACGGTATCAAATTTATACTAGCTCCTAAGTCTGCTAAAGCATTATCTACTAACAAATTGCCAAGCATACAAGGAATAGTGAAACTCCCTGGATCTTTTAATTTTTGTGGCAGCCTTTTCTAGAGAAGTGCCGAGCATTCTTCGTTCAATGTGACTGTTGTAAGCTCCTCCAACTTCCTCTTGTTTAATAAAAGATCTTTTAGAAATTTCGCATACTTTGGCAGCTGCAAGATGACATCAACAAGAGGTAAGTTAATGTGTAATTGTTTGAAAACATCAACCAATTTACCGAATTCCTTATTCTGATCAGTGTAACTTTGCTTAAGGCGTTGCGGGTAAGGGATGGGAAGCTTGTACTCCTTCACTTTTGGTGATTCCATACTTTCTTTTGATTTTAGTAGCTTTACATCTTCCTTACGGTTGACTTCCACTTCTTTCTCAACTACTTCCTCACCATCCTACTTCCTCACCATCCTTCTTCTCCACTTGCAGTTTTCTACCACTTCTCAAGGTCACAGCATTAACATGTTCCCTAGGATTGACCTTGGTATTCCCTGGGAGTGTTTCCTGAGGTCTTTCAGAGATTAGCTTCGCAAGTTGACCAATTTGGTACTCAAGGTTGCGTTTTGAAGCCTCTTGATTCCTCAACAAGGATTCAATGTTGGATAAACGAGCCTCATTGCCTTAAATATATTTTATGAGAAGTTCTTCCACACTGGACTTCTTTTCTTGAGGAAAAGGAGGCGGGAATGGTCTTTGAAATCCAGGTGGGCCAAAGTTAGTCTTCTGCTGGCCTTGGTTTTGATTTCCCCATGAGAAATTAGGGTAATTCCTCCATCCGGGATTATAAGTGTTGCTGTAGGGGTTATTTTGTTGCTTGGGTGGATTTCCTAGGTAATCTACCTGTTTCAGTTGTTCTTGTGCTCCGTAACCCTACATACTAAAGTCACTTACATCCGGTTATACTTGTTGAGGTCTAATAGAGAGTGCATCAATCTTCTTACTCAATAGGTCTACCTTGGCTACCAAAGCAGTGGTCAAGTCCACCTCATAAACTCCCATGGCCTTTTGCTTGGCTCTGGTGCTTTCCCACTGATAATTGTTCATCGCTATTCCTTCGATCAGGTTTTGTGCTTACTCAGGTGTCTTTGTGTTCAAAGTACCTCCTGCGGATGCATCAATCATCTGTCTAGTGGATAAATTAAGACCATTATAGAAGGTCTGAATCTACATCCATAGTGGGAGGCCATGATGTGGGCACCTCCTGACCAAGTCCTTAAACCGCTCCCATGTATCATATAGCGTCTCCGCTTCCAATTGAGCAAAACAAGAAATATCATTCCGAAGTTTAGCGGTCTTTGCAGGTGGAAAATACTTTTCCAAAAATTTCTCTACCAATTCATTCCAAGTTGTGATTGAATTTCACGGTAGAGAGTTCAACCACTGTTTTGCTCTACCCCTCAAGGAGAAAGGAAATAGCCGCAGTCGAATGGCATCATCCGTAGCTCCGTTGATTTTAAAAGTATCACAAATCTCTAAAAATCTAGAGATGTGGGCATTAGGATCTCCATCTTGGAGACTGTCAAATTGAACATATTGTTGCACCATTTGTATGATGTTAAGTGCAATTTGGAAGTTATTAGCCGCAACGGTTGGCCTTGCAATACTAGAGTCAGCTCCAATAAGTGTAGGCCTTGAATAATCGGACATGGTCTAATTTGTTTCATTCCCGTTGTTAGCCATGTATGGTGGATCTTCCTACTCGATGATTTGAGTGTTGGTCTCTTCACCTTCTTCCTTGATTTCAACGATTGACTCATTGTCAATGGTTGCCACACTTTGTCTAGGTCATGATTTCAAATTTTGAAGGGCAGTTCTCTCAATTTCAGGATCAAGTTCTACCTAATCTTCCGAGTTACTTCTAGTCATGCACTGCAAGGATAAGAAATATAAAATCAATTGCAGCTCTAACTAATGAAAATAAATAATGAAAAAAAATGGTTAAAGTAATAAAGCAACTAGTGTTCTTAATATCGAAAATCCCCGGCAACGGCGCCAAAAACTTGATATGAGGCAAGCGTACCTATCAGTTTTAATATAGCGGATGTGAGTCCGAGTCGATCCCTCAGAGATTTTGAGTACTAATATTAACCTTAGCTTTATTATCTAACCGAAAAATTTTGATAAATTGAATGAATTAAAAATACTGAAATTAACAACTAAACTACTTATGAGACTTAATTACGCAAATTAGGAAGCAATAAACTACGAACGACTTCAAGTATGCAATAATGTATTTAGGAATTATTTCCCCTAGTGTTTAACATGTAACCTTTTTAAAATATATCCAATTCAATTTCTATTATTCTTGACCGGAGGGATTCACAATTAAAGCTAATATCTTTCTCAAGCATATTAACCTTAATCCTAAATTATTTACCGGAATCTCTTCACTTAGTAATATAATTTAGAATCGCATTAACGTATAATGAATTCCCATACAAACAATCAACTTTCCGGAAGAAACATGTATCTTATCTCTAAGTATACATGTAACTCTCTTCAATTATGCCTAGATCTAATTACACATGCAATTTCTCAATCAACATGCATAATATCATATATTGACACTCTAGAATTATCAATCCATAATTAAAGAACATAATTGAATCAAGAAAAGTTATAAACTTTATTGAAATTATAATTCAATCCAAGGGTTACATGAAACCCTAGGTTCCATAAAACCCTAGGTTCCATAATCCTAAATACTCAAATTCTAAGCTATCAGAACGAATCTAAAAACGAGTTTCATCAAAAACGTAAAATAAAGCATAAAAAACCCCTCTTGATTTGATGAACAATCTTTTTAATCTTGAAATCAATGTCGTTCTTGCTTCTTGATTAATGTTCTTCTCAAATCTCCTCTCGTCTCTTGTTTCTGTAATGTCTCCCTTCTCTTTTGAAACCCTAAGATATCCTTTTATATGTGTATTACAAAGATTTTGTTTTCGTCACCAAACACGGCTTGGGACATGGCCGTGTCCCCAGGTCGTGTAACTTTCTGCACTTAGGCAAATTTTCTACACAACTTCATAACTTCTTCGTTTGAACTCGAAATTGAGTAAAACTTGATTCCTTTTCTTCGTTTTTGAGCCTAGAACGCGTTTAAACCCTGAAATCAATATTTTACTCAATTAAGTATTAATTTATTTAAAGAAAACCAAAAAATGTAAGGGAAATACTATAAAATCACCATATGAAATATGTTTAAAATCAGAGTTATCACCTTCTTAACATCCTTAGTAGAGTTGCTTAACTATTAAGCTTATTTTTTTTTCCTCCCATTTTTAAGTTGTCTTTAAACCAATAAGTACTAAACCCTACTCATTTAATACTAACCCTCAATTAGGGTTTAAAGAAAACTAGTTTTCAATTTGAAAATGCCTTAGAGTAGCCACCTGATCAAAATTGGGAAAAAAGTCAAGTTATAACCAATCAGATAGATTAATGATAACTTAGCCACTGGTCTTAACAAAAAAAACCAATTTTATAAAACAATTTTTGGAAAACTAAAGATCTAGATCTAGAGGCTAATTCTTTAAACCTTAAACGTGTACCACTTTTTAACTTTCCAATTTTAAATTTGCTTTTCAATAAAACCCTTTTTCAATTTCTAAACGATTAATCATCTTACACACAGCTATAATTAATTAATTTACATGAATATCTATAAAAAATGGAGAAAACAAACCTTTCCATATTTTTAGTCTCCCTGTATTGACGTACGAGTGCCTATGTACCTGCTATTCGGGATCAGACTTTCATAGTTCGTTTATGAAAAATTTAGCAAGTGATTTGATTTTAATTTTTGAAAAGATAGGGAATACGTTTTTGCCCGTCTCGATTTATTTAAGAAAAATTTCTAAGGGTCCTAATTTAAGGTTTTAATTTTGGAAACTCTAAAGTGGTCCTAATTTGGAGATGGTCCATTTATATTTGAAAAGTTGATTTTTTAAGTGATAAAAATGATTTTCATTATTTTTTATTTGATTATTCTTATTTATTTATTATTTGATCTATTTCTACTATGCTAAAAAAATAAATAAAAATAAAACTAAACTATTCTTTTCTTTTTTTTCTTTTTCATGCTCTTCTTTTCTTCTTCTTTTTTTCTTTTTTCCTTTTTCCACTTTTTTTTTTCTTCTCCTTTCTTTTTCTATATAATTACAATTAGAAGAAACACATAAGTAAATAATAAAATAAAATAATAAAAAAAAAACAGCTAGACCAAATAATCAATCAAGCACACTGGGTTAAACTATGGCATTGGTTTAAGTCAGCTAGGTCGGGTAATAGGATCAAACTTAGAGCTCCAGCGGGCCAACACATGACCCACACGCACGTTTGATGAGGAGCAACACAACAACGTTGGGGATTGCTTCTGAAGGTTTCGAGTGACAAATAATGTGGGGAAAAGGGATTTTGTGAGGTTTTGATTGGTGAAAATAGGTTTGGTGGCAATGTTTTGTAGTGTTTTAAATGGTAGTGAAGAGCGGCAGTCGATAACGAGGGTTATAAGAGTGGCTTAGGCGAGATGATGGTGGATTATGATACTGTTGTTTGTCGATTTGGTTGAAATTGAGGGACAATGGCATGGGGTATGCTATGTTGTGAGCATAGAAGTAGTTGAAATAGTGAAGGAACATGTTGTGCAATTTCAATGGGTAGTTGTCTAATCAGTAGTCAGTGGCCAGATAACGAAATTGGGTTTAGGTGGCTATGTGGTGACCAGTGAGTCGAGAGAGAAAAGTTTTCCAAGAAGGTTAGAGTTTGTTGCATCTACAGCAATGGCTATTGTAGTTGAAGTGAGAGAGGGGCAGTAGGTTTGAGAGAGTAAGGATGAGGTCTATTTTTGTTCGCTATGGAGTGTGTTTCTTTAATAAGAGAGAGACAGAAAGAGAGAGTCTATGAGAGAGCAAGTAAGGGTCCGAGAGATGGAGATAAGATGAGTGGTTTTTCAAGTAAGCCCCTCACGTATGAATTTGAAAAAAAAAAAAAAATCGAATCCCTTATGTTTGTTTTGAATGAATTCCCCCCTCCGTTGTTTGTGTGTTCGAAAAATCCAATCCCCCTTCTTTCTACTATTTTACAGTGATTTTTTTAAAAAAGAGAAAATGAGGGGGGTGGGTAGGTAGGAAAGGAAAAGAGAGAAGGAAAATAGGTAAATAAAATGTGTTGTCCAAATGAATCACGAAGTGCTATATGTCATTAGTAGATACATAGCCTAGTGATTCTTTGACATGTGGTAGCACGTAAACTATAGGAAAAAAATAATAATAAAAGGCATTCTCTACCTTTGATGAAACTCTAACCCTTAACCTCTAAGCTAAACCCCAATGTAAGTCCATGAGCTTATCTGTTAGGTCGTTGGCCTATGCCTTGTCTAGATATGCAATTAAATTATACATATGGATTAAGTAAACCTAGGCTACATTCAAATCTAAGCCTAGGCCTAAGTCCGACGATCCTTTATTTAAATTAAAAATCTATTCTATTTAAACAACCTAAAATTTTTATTATTTTCTAAATTCCATATTTTTTTTATTTTTAGTGACTTTTCAATTTTTTATATATTTTTCTAAATTTTTTCATTTTTTGTATTCTTTCTAAATTTCTTATTTTTTGTGTTTTTCCTAGTTTCCTATTTTTTGTATTTTCCTGAATTTTATATTTTTGGGTTTTCTTATTTTTCTTTTTTTATTTGCATTTTTTCCTAAATCTCTTATTTTTTGGGCTTTCTTTAATTTTCTATTTTTTTTTATTTTTCCTATTTTAGGACCCTTTAATCTATTCTAAAAAATAAAAGGAGGGCAAAAATAAGGTGTCTACAATCCTCATCAAGGAAATTGACTTGTACCACTTAAGAGGTATTATCAAAGGGACTTTCCACTAATTGATCCATTAAAGCTTGCCCCTTGACTGAATTTTGGTTTAACGTACATAATGTTAAACTATGATAGCGACATTTGCTACTTTGAGATTCTGCCAATTAAGGCTGGTTTGTTTGTCAACTACCTCAAGGGATCATGCTGGGTCAGCAATTCAATCTGGTAATAAAGTGTGTATTGTTTAAGCCGATGCATTATCCAAACCAAAGCATAGCAGGTTTTTTTCAATTTCTGAATATTTTTGTTTCCCTTCAGTAAATTTCTTGCTCAAGTAATATAAAACCTACTCTTTTCCTTCCTTGTCCTTCTAGCCGAGCATATGCCCCACGAATTCTAATAATATTGTTAAGTATAGAAATAAAGGTTTCTTAGGTTTTGGAGCTACCAAAATTAAGGGGTGCATAAGGTACTTTTTGATCATCATCAAGGCTTGCTCACATTCTTCATCCCAATTAATCTTAGCATTCTTTTTCAACAACTTAAACAAGGGATGATACTTGTTTGTGAGTTGAGATATGAACTGGCTATGTAGTTTAAACGACCCAACAAGCCCTTGATTTCTTTGAGTGTAAGTGGAGGGGGTAAGTCAACTATTGCTTTGACTTTATCAAGGTCTACTTTGATGCCCTGTCGGCTGATTATAAAACCTAATAATTTCCCTAAAGTTATTCCAAAGTTACACTTCTTTAGGTTGATCTTCAATTGGAATTTTCTCAACCTATCAAACAATATTCTCAAATTATCTACATGATTTTCTCCTTCCCTAGACTTCGTAATCATATCATTAACATATACTTCAACTTCTTTATGCATCATGTTGTGGAAGATTGTTACCATGGCCCTTTGATAAGTTGCCCCAGCATTTTTGAGTCCGAAAGGCATTACTTTGTTGCAAAATATGCTCCAAGTTGTAATAAATGTTGTCTTAGATTTATCTTCTTCGAACATTCGAATTTGATTATATCTAGAGAATCTATCCATGAAAGAGAAAAGATGGTTTCTAAATGTGTTATCGACTAAGACATCAATATGGGGTAAGGGGAAATTATCTTTAGGGGTTGCTTGATTAAGGTCTTAAAAACCTACGTACACTCTAACTTTTCCATTCTTCTTCATTACTGGCACTATGTTGGCTACCCACTCAGGATAATCAAATACCTTAATGACACTAACCTCCAGTAACTTTCTGACTTCTTCCTTAATTTTCAACAGGACATCTGGTCAAAACCTTCTTAACTTCTGTTTCTTAGGTTTGATATCCTCTCCTGTGGTTAAGTGATGGACCACGATTGATGAATCTAATCCAAGCATATCTTCATAAGATCACGCAAACACATCTTGGTATTCAAATAGTAGTGTAGTCACTTCAGCCTTTTGTTCTTTTTTCAAATTCCCTCCAATTTTCAATGTTTTGGTGTTGTTATTAGTCCCAACATTAATCGTCTCAATTGGCCTGTTAATGGAGATTTTATCCATTTCATATCTTTGCTAACTTTCTTATACATCATTATGGTCATTGACATCACTCCTGACGACTAACCCAGTAAGGCCAAAGGTGATATCAATATTTCAATCACCTATCTGTGTGAGGTATCCATGGCCTTTAGCATTTGATCTAGGACAAAGAAAAGTATGCAAAGGAAAGAGTGTAAGTAAGGAAAAAGTGAAGAGAAAGGAGACCGATTTTTATTTAGAAGAAATTCTTTTGAGTACAATATGACAGAATAAAGGTAATTATTACAAAACTCTATAAAATACTAGACTGCGATTTATCCTTTACCCTAAAGAAGACTTATTGCTATTCATAACGATGGAGGACTAATTATTCAAGCATTGAGGGCCAACTATTTTATTTCTACTAAAAGTATCCTCTTTAGTAAACTCTGAATTTTGGATATTAGCCTAGATGAAAGTCTCTAACAATGGTGAGAAGGTCATCGAGGCGTGATACAACCTATCACCTCTTTTGCCCCTAACCTGCATTTTTTGTAACTCCTCCATCAAAGTTGGGATGTAGCCTAGCTCATAGGTACCAAACTGGCCTTCTTTGAATTTCAACCTCTCATCTTTCTCCTAATCAGTAATCATGCACACGTCTTTAAATATTTAGAGCGCAAAGTCCTCTTACTCCTCCATGCCAATACAAGGAATGGCAATTTCTTTATATATTTCGTAATCCTAGTTACCCAGAACCATTATGACTTGGCCATTAAAGATGAACTTAACCTTCTGATGAAGACTTGAAGGTATGGCCCCTGCTAAACATATCCAAGGTCTTCCTAATAATAAGTTGAAGGTCCTTAAGATGTCCAAAACTTGGAATCAGATGTTGAATGCCTGTGGCCAATATCAATTAGTAAGTCGATCTCCCCTATAATTTCTCTTCTGGATCCGTCAAATTGTTGAGCTTAATTTAATCACAGTCGCATTGACGCCCAATAGATCCAGGGTGGCAAGAAGGTAGACATTCAATGATGAGCCGTTGTCGATGAGAACTCTTGCTGTGATAATATTATTCACTTACTATTATGAAGAGGGGCTTAGTATGTTGATGGCCTTCTTCACCCAATTCCTCGATAGAGAAAGAAATCCGATCCATAGTGAGGATAAAGTTAATGACAAACCTTATTTTTTAAATAGCTATTTCAAGAAGGACTTTGACCTCCCTTAGAGTTTTGAACAAAGCTTCCTGATGCAATTCTAACGCCATCAACAAAACTCATGAGGGATATTTGTACTGGAGTCTTAAAGAGCTGATCCATCACTTTATACTCTCTAGACTTGATTATCTTGGTGAAGGCAGACAATCCTTCTTCATGTTTAGCTGATTCATTATTTGGCCTTTCCATCACAACCTTTTTTTTTTTCATGTCTTCCCTTAGATCATAAATTCTACTAGAGTAGGTAATCCCTCCTACAAGTGACTTTGATTACCCCCGATTTACTGCTTGGTAGTTCAGAAGGGTAGTTCTATAATTTTCAAGGGCTACAGGTACATAGAAGGTAGACCTTCTAATCTATCGAATTCACTTCTCTTCTTTTTTGTGGAATTTGTAGACCTTAGGCTCTTAATCAAAATCGATCATGTTAAGGATAGGATCTAAGTCATTAAATATCATATTGATGATGGGCCCATGGTTAGGCAAGGAGTTGTTGTTGATGTTTGGAACTGGAGCCTCTATGAAGTCCAGTTAGACTATGCCTTCATTAATTAAATCTTGAATTTTGTTTCTTAATCTCTAGCATGAGTTGGTGGAATGGCCTACTTACCCTAAATGATATTGACATTTGGTGTTAGGATATAAAACTTAGGTTTATATCTTTCATTAGGAGGCTCAAAATGGATTGAATTATGTTTTCTCAAATTTTCAAAGACCTGGCTGAGGGGAACTGATATCTTTGTGAACAGTTTTGGAACCCTACTAGCTTATGGCTGACATTGGAATTGTTGCTACATTGGTGGAGGATTTGTTTTGAAGGAAACCCGAGTATTGGGCCTGGTGTTTGATTTCACCATACCAACAATTGCTTCTTTAGTCTTGTTAGTAGAAAGCTTTATAGAAGGTGGTCTTCTATTCGATGGCTCCTGTAATTTACCAGAAGCAACAACACTTTCAATCCAACATCTTACAGGCGTTACTTCTATAAAACTGGAGGAAGCTTGTCCAATCAGATGAGAAAAGTAAGGTCTTTTAAGAGTATCAATAAAAGCTGAAGTCAGCTCATTCTCGGTCATGGGGGTAGATACCCATGCAGTTAAGGATCTCTACCTCTAGGCATACTCCTTAAATAACTCATTGTGCTTTTTTCGTAGGGCAACCAAGTCCATCATAGTTAGTACCACTTTAACATTGAATTTGTATTGATAAAAAAATATCTTAGCCAGCTTTTCCCACATGTTCACCCAATTCAAATCCAATTGGGTGTACCAAGTCAAAGTAAGGCTAGTTAGGCTATCCTGAAAAGTTTACACCATAAGTTGGTCACATTGCACATACTTACCCATCTTGCATACATGCAGCTAGGTATGCAGTTTAGGGCATCCAAACCCAATCTATTTTTTAAAGTCAAGTACTTTGAATTTTTTTAGGAAGTGTCCATAGTTGTAGGCAAAGAAGTCTATTATACCATCCTGCTCAAATCCATTATACCCTTTGAACATTTTCATCTTCTTAATGATTTGTTGAGTCAGTTGCTTCTCAAGCTCTTTCAATCTATCTTAATCAGCTTCAGGCTTTAGTTTGATCATAAATGAGTAAGTATTTAGCTCGAAAGTTGGGTTGACCTTTGGAAAGACCCCTTCTATTTCAAATGATTCAAAGGCCTAGTTGACTTTAGGGTAGTCTTCTTATGCATCGAAGGGTAAGGCTTCATTCTTTCTATATCAAGCTTTGGAGCTTTCTTCATTTATTAGAGCAATAGATTTGAGTAAGGTGATGCTATCAACAAGGAAACTCAATTGATCTCTGATCTTCCCCACTATTCGTTCCAAAGATTGGAACCTCAACTCGGTGGGGTCAATAACTTCCGGATTGATACTGCCATTGTTGGTATTAGTGTTGTCATTTCTTTAGCTAACCATTCTAGTTTGAGAGCAAGTTCAGATGAGACTTCTCTAAAAGATTTGACATTTGGGAGCTATCTTGGGAACCTGGTTAAGATCACTTCTTAACAAGATAGCACATGAATATTTTAAAATAGATGAATAAAAAACAAAGAAATGCACAGCACATGGATAGAAAGGATAAAGTTGACTAATAACTAGCAAGATGGTAATTTTTATTATTTTTGTAGCTTTTGGAGTCCCCTTTTACATTATTTGAAAAAAATAAAATTCATTTGTTCCTTAAGAGGAGTATTCCTATCTCTAAATGTTCTTCTAACGCTTGGCAGGCGTTTCCTTTTCTACTTACTAAAACCTACTAGTGCTTCCTTCCTCTTTCCTGAGTTGGCCTCTTCCATTTATTCAAGTTCTTTGAGCCTCTTTTGGGTCATCCTCAATTGATGTTTCAAAGCTTAGGAATGTTGTTTAGATTCTCAAAAGAGATCCTCCCACATGTCTCGCTCTTCATAGATTATTTCCACATAGGCTTGTACTTAGTTCATATAACTCTTGATTTCAGGATCTAATTCAGCTACTGTAGGTTGGATGACCTTTGGTGCTTAATACTAAATCTCCCCTACCTTATGGAGTTGATCATACAAATATTCTTTTGATAACCCGGTACTTGTTCGCTTCTCCTAACCATTCTCCTAAATTGATATTTGGGCTGACAATCCTTGTTTCCCATAACTATTTGATTGCCCTGAGTTTAGACATCTTCTATAGTAATGGAATCTGAAGGTCCTCATAATCTAAGGTAATGATGTCAAATGGAGGTCTATAGACAATATCTTGGATAGTTCTGAATTGTCTAATCATATTGTTAAGGTAATAGCCTGTGTACAATTTCATCCCAATTGGAGGTATTACTTAATAATTTTTACAAACTAAGATTACCCTTTTAAAGTTACTTCATCTTGCTATCCATAAGATATCATTGACTTAGAAATTTCTCAACACTTCTACCTAACGATAAGTAAATTTTTCTTCTGGGAGATGGACCTTCTCAACAAAAGAATTGACTAGATCGATGTTATAAGCAAACTCTCCTTAGATCAGATCGAGCTCATAACACTTTATATGGCTTACAAACCAAACTATTAATAATGTCATGATGGTCTTTAGTATGCAATAATTCTTTTCTTTCAAAACATTGAGGCTTCTGATCTATTCTTCTAGGAAGGTTAAGACATGTTATCTGCCTTCAAGAAACTGGCCCACCAACTCAATGACTCTGAAATAGATGAGAAATTTTCCATTAGGGAATAGGAGGGTCCCGAATGTAGTTAAGATAAAGGATTTTGTTTTATTCTATCCCTAATCCTTGAGATTGCCACAAAAGATACCATATTGGTTGGATTTAAGCTCAATGGCGAACCAAGCTTTTAAGTCTTCTAGTTTGATGCAATTCCCATTACAACTTCTTAGGGCTTTGTTCACTTTAGCTTTTCTAATACCTAAGAATCTTCAAAAGGCATTCACCAAGTCTACTTCCAAATTTAGGGTGTATATACTTTCCAAGGAAAAGGCTTGAAGTAATTGGATGTACTCTTTAAGTGTTAGGCTAATCAGATGAGGCTCAACTTGAAAAGCTACTTCTTCGAGTTCCCAAAAGTTGGTCAAAAACCTAGTTAAATTAATCTCTACTTTTACTTTAGGAAGTGATAAAATGGGCCTGATTTTACTGATGATGATCTCTTGTTCCCTTAGATTGAAGTGTCAAAACCATTGGTCTAAGATGGGCTTTAGGCAGATAGGCTTGCCTATAAACTTTTCCTTAAAGTAGATGGAGTTAGATGAATAGGCCATTTCCTAATCTGAATTACAAAAGAAATAATATGTTAAAAGATTGACCGACCATTATTTACAATGAAAATCCTATTGACAACAATTCTATGTTTACAATACATTAAAATTACAAGGGAAATCAAGCAAACTCCAAGCCATTCTATATTTTTATCTCCATCTTGCTTGATTTTTCGTCGATTCTGGACGTCATGAATGCATAAGGGTAAGTTCAAAAGGTTCTTAAGCTTGTGCGACCTCATTTGTTAAAGAACACTTTCATTAGTTACATCAATCTTAAGTAGGGATGGCCTAATCAACTCCCAATGGTAGTTACACCATAGCACTCGGAGCCTACACAATGACCCCCCATCCTAAGGTCCTAATACAGTCTAGGTTTGTCCATTTCTACCATATATTTGCAAAAAAATAAATCCCTACCCTTAAATAAATAAAACAAAACATGCAAAAATATTTTTACAATTATGATACAAATAACAAAGAAAGAATAATTAAACAAATTACATTTAAGATGATTTTTAGAGGTTAATCTTAATTTTGAAAAGTTGAATGACTAACTCTCTTGTTTCGTCCCAAATGAAGTCACTAAGCTATTGAGATTATTTTTTTTTCCTCTTAGTTGTTAGAAATTAGGTTTCTCTAAATCGATCAGCATTGAATCCACCCGTTCAATATTAACCCTTAATTAAGGTTTAAAGGAAACTAATCTTTATTTTGAAAACGTATGGGAGTCGGCACTCAACCAAAGTCAAGAAAAAAAGGTGTTTGGTAATAACTTAGCTATTGGTCTACCGATTAAACCAATTTTATAAAAAACGGTTTTAGAAACTAGAGATCTGAATCTGGACGTTAAGGTTTTTAAACCCTTACGAATATCAATAACTTTCCAAATTTAACCTTATCCTTAAAAATTACATTTCAATTCTACGAAACAAAAACTAAATTATTAGTCACTCTAATTTGGATAACTAAAAAAGGAAAACTAGGTTTTTTTTTTTATTTTTTTACCATCACCCCATAAGTGCCTATTTAGGATTAGACATACGTAATTTTTTTAAAAAAAAAAAACATTAGTGTATTGGGTTTGTTCTAATTTGAAAATACACCGGATTTATGTTTTTAATTCACTTTAATTTATTTAAGGAAATTTCTAAAGAAAAGGGGTCTTAAATTAGAAATTTTATATTTTGAAAAGCTCCAAAGAGCCCTAATTTTTAATATAGATTGATTTATTTTGTTTATTTGAAAAAATGTTTTTCTAAGTGATAAGACAATTATCGATCTACTAACCTATTTATTTTTATTATTATTATTATTTTGAACCATCTTATTTTTGTATTTTATCTATTTCTATTATAGTAAAAAGAATAAACTATTCATTTTCTTTTTATTCCTCTTTATTTTTTATTTTTTTTTTTCGATTTGATTACATTTACATCATAAAATAGATAAATAAATAAATAAAAATTAAAAGAAAGAAAGAAAAAATAGAAATCAATCCAAGGAGGGTCGGACCAAGGAGAGGACTTAAACACATAGAATGAATTGCAAGTCAGTTTGGCAGTTGAGCCATATCTCGAGTTAGACATCAGGTTAGGCTTCGGATCCCAATCAACTCCAAGGTCTTCAACAACAACAGCTTGAAGGAGGCTGTTCAACTTGATCTAGCCGCCAAAGTGAGCGATTGAGGAGTATTTTGTGTGTTTTAGATTAGGGATAAGGGGGTAAAGCAAGTGCTGTAGTGTTTGGGTAATGTTTTGGTGATAGTTGAAGATGAGTAGCCACAGTGGTTTTAGGAAATTTCGAGGGTGGTTGCTAAGTGTGAGAGGAGAATGTGGTGTGGTGTTTTGAGATGCGGGGAGTTCGACTATGGGAGTAGTTTGGGTCCAAGAAGGTCAAAGATGGTGGTTTCAGAGGTAAAGGCATGGTAGCTAAGGTTTTAAAGGTGGAGGAGCTTCGGGTTATGGCTAAGGACAAGAGTAGTTAAGCTTGGCTACTCGCATGGTGGGGTAGCTAGCTAGGGTGGTGGTGTTCCTCGAGGTTGGCTAGAGGGAAAGAGTCGAATAGAGAGAGAGGCTTCGGCGGATGTAGAGAGAGAGTGATCAAGAAGAGAGAAAGAGAGCTCGTAAGTGGTTTCCTAAGCTCAAAAGTAATCGTGTATTCTCCAATGGATTCCCTAAAGCCCCTTTTCTATACAAAATCAACCCAGTTAGTAAGGAAAGCTCGAATTCAAATTAAATGAAATTTTTTAAATTTCAATTTTTTCTAACTTTTGGAGCTCGATCTGAATGCGTATTTGATCGAATTTGGACATGTATGGAATTTCTGACTTTGCTGGGGAAAGTGGAGGAAATTGTAGGAAAGAGAGAAAAAGGAAGAAAAAGGAGGGAAAAAGGAACTAATGTGGCGCCACATCAACCACATCATCTAATGGCCATGTGCTACGTATCTTCACATGATACGTGGCAACAGACAAGGCATGCCACATGGCGCTATGTCAACACTATCTAACCTAATGCTACCATGGGTTTATTTTACTAGGGAAAGTAGAGGAAATTACGGGAAAGAGAGAAAAGGGGGGGAAAAGGAAGGAAAGGGAGGGAAAAGGAGGGAAAAAGAGGTGAACATGGTGCCACATCATCCAATGGCCATGTGTCACGTATCCTTACGTGATACGTGGCAGCTAACATGGCATGCCATGTCGTATTACATCAGCGCTATCTAACCCGATGCTACCACATGTTAAAATACGTAGCATAATGAAATCATGACACATGGTAGTTCCCGATGTGGCAGTATGTTATCTGAAATAGTAAAAAGACTTTTACGCTTTTACCAAGATTCGAACCCCTAACTTCATGCTTAAACCCAATGTTATGTCCATGCGCTTATCTGTTAAGCCGTTGGCCTATGCCATGTCCATATATGTAATTACATTGCACATATGGACTAGATTAGCCGGAGTTAGATTCAAATCTAAATCTAAGCCTAAGCTTAAGCCTAGGCCTAATGATTCCTTTTCTAAATTTTAAAATTATAAATTTATTCTATTAAATTATTATTTTCTAAATTCCTTAAATCTTCTTCAAATTTTTCTATTTTTGTGACTTTTCAATTTTCTAAGTTTTTTCTAAATTTTTTTCATTTTTTTGTATTTTCTAAATTTCTTATTTTTTTGTTTTTTCCTATTTTCCTTTTTTTTATATTTTTCCTAGATTTCTTTTTTTTTAACCCTTTGCCTATTTTTATATTTTATTGTATTTTTATAAACTTTTTATTTTTTTTTCTAAATTTCTTATTTTTTTAATTTTCTTTAATTTTCTACTTTTTGAATTTTTTCTAAATTAGGACTCTTTATCCTAAAAATAAAATAAAATG
This sequence comes from Lumnitzera racemosa, assembly GCA_024138005.1. Taxonomy (NCBI): domain Eukaryota; kingdom Viridiplantae; phylum Streptophyta; class Magnoliopsida; order Myrtales; family Combretaceae; genus Lumnitzera; species Lumnitzera racemosa. The sequence goes on from JAMXBC010000005.1 coordinate 80,340,742, forward strand.
AAGGCAAAAATTAGTTGTTTACAAGCGCTACCAATAAAACCTTAAGCTCCACCATTGAAACTCCTAACCAACACTTTAGAACCACGATATTCGCTGCACCAAGCTCAAAACTAGTGCCACCATAAGCATTAACAACCCCAAAAACATAAAATCCAACTTCCCTCTCTTTCACCTTACTCGATAACCCAACACTACTATCGATGGCCAACTTTCACCACTCCTCAAACCACCTCCATTGGTCATGGCGCCACTCTTATACCTACTAAGCCCAATAAAAAACACATGAAACTCATTTCATCCGCATAAAATTCCCACCAAATCGGCTTGAATCACACCCATCTCATGTCGTTGCTCTTCTCCATTGCACAACCAAGACATAAACAAAAAATAAAGCTTTATCACTTAAAAAAATCCACTTTCCAAATAAATAAAAATAAATCAACACTTTTCAAAAGTAGGACGCATTCTTAGAATATTTCCTAAAATGAGTATATCAAATTAAGACGCTTTTCTTAGAATTTCTTTAAATAAAAACAATGGCTAAAAAATATAAACTCGACTTTTTCTTAAATAAAAGAGGTCAATAGATTAAAATTTTCAAAAAATAACTATGAAAAGTTTTATCTCTAATAGAGGATACGTAGATACCTACAAGGCGACTTAAAATAGGGAAATCTTTTTATTTTCCCTTTTGTAAAGAATTTCAATTTGTTATTTTTTTTTTGTGTGTGTAAATAGAATTAGTTAAAAGGGGTAATTTGAAAAATAAATTTAAATTCGAAAAGTTGAAAGTAGTACCCGTTAAGGGTTTAATAGAATAGCCCTCATATCTAAAATCTATAATTTTGAAACTATTTTAAAAAATTAGTTTTATCAAAAGACTAGTGGTTAAATTATAACCAATCCAACCAATTAATTATAGCTTAACTTTTTTTCTCAACTTCGAAAAAAAAATTTAAATAAAAAGAAACCCAAGTTTTTCTTAACTCTTAGTCGAGAGTTAATATTAAATAGATTCAAGTTTAATACTAAATGGGTTAAGGAAAATAATAAAAATCGAGAAAAATTCGAGCTCAATAAACCTCATTTCCCATATTGTGCGCTTGAGATCTGTATTTGATATCCTCTGAGTTGAGCGCTTATTCGACAATCTAAAGAAGTATATATTCTATCAAAGTGAGGTAGTATTCCTCGGTTATGTTGTTTTTGAGTGAGGTATCAAAGTTGATGATGAGAAAGTCTAAGTTATTCTCGAATGGCTGATGCCAACTTGTGCTACTAAATTAAGGAGTTCCCATGGTTTGGCTTCATTCTACCAAATATTCATTCAAAACTTTAGTTCCCTAGCAGCCCCATTAGTTGAGCTAACTAAGAAGAACTCTAAATTCAAATGGTCTGAGGGGGCTCAAAGAAGCTTTGATGAGATTAAGTCCAGGTTGACTTCTACCCTTGTACCCGTCCTATCCAAATTTAAGAAAGTTTTTGAACTAAAATGTGATGCATATGGAGTCAACATTAGAGCTATTCTTATGTAGGAGTACCAACCAATCGCATACTTTAGCAAGAAACTCAAAGGTACCATGCTAAATTACACGACATATGATAAGGAGTTCTATGCCCTTATATAAGCATTTTAGAACTAGCAACACTACTTATTGCCGAGAGAGAGTTCATCATCTACACAGACCATAAGTCTCTTGAACATCTTAGAGGATAACAAAAACTTTCACATTGCCATGCTAAGTAGGTTAAATACTTAGAGACTTTCTTCTATGTCATCAAATACAAGAAGGCATGTACAAATACCATGGCTTATGCACTTTCTCATCAGCATGTTCTTATTATAGCTTTATAAGCTATAATACTTAGATTTGGCATCTTGCTTGATTAGTTTGAGCATAAGCCGTATTTTAGACCCTTAATGGCCAAATGCAACATAGGAGGAGTAGTCGATAGGTTCTATTTGAGCTAAGAGTTTTTTATGAAAGGTAAGCAATTTTGTGTGTCGAATGGATTTGCTAAGGAATTACTTGTCCGAGAAGCCCATGCTAAAGGCTTAGCTGACCACTTTAGCAAGAAGAGAGCGACCAAATTACTAAAGGAACATTTCTATTAGCTAAGAATGATGAAGGATGTGTGCAACATACTTAAATGCTACGAGGTGTGCAAATTAGGCAAGGTAAGGAAGGAGCCATATAGAAAGTAAACACCCCTACCTATACTTAAATAGCCATAAACTGATCTAAGCATAGATTTCGTGCTCAGCCTACCCTAAACATTGAGGAGATATGATTTTATTATGGTAGTAGTCGATTGTTCAGCAAGATGAGACACTTCTTCCCTTACCACAAAACCAATAATGTTTTATTTATTGTTAACCTCTTTTTCTAGGAGATCGTACAACTGTATGGAGTACCGAGAAGTATTGTGTCTGATCATGATTCGAGGTTCACAAGCTTCTTTTAGAGAACCTTATAGAAGAAGCTCAGCACTAAGCTCATGTTCAATACTTCTTGCTAACCATAAACAAACGGTCAAATAAAAGTTATGAACAGAACAATAGGCAACCTTCTTTGAGCTACTGTTGGAAAGAATCTACATGATTATGATATATGCCTGCCCATCATTAAGTTTGCTTACAACCACTCCACTCATAGCTTGATAGGAAGGCCACCTTTTGAGATCGTATATGGACTTAACCCGAACTTACCCTTAGATATGGTTATCAGCCCAACATCCCAAGGAGAGAGTCAATCAAGCCGATAGCATGCTGTAGAGCTTCAGAGACTGCATCAAAAGATTGCTAAGCAATTGACCAAAACTATGGCCTGACAAAGAGAATGAAGAAGCAAAGGGAGGAGGCCAATCAATTATAACCTAGGAGAACTTGTTTAGATCCACCTCAATAAGGAATGATTTCCAAGGAAGAGGATAAACAAGTCATCTCCCAAGTCGGATGGACGTTTAAGGAACCTTTAGCATGTCAATGACAACACCTATCAACTTGAGCTACCCAAAGGATATAGGGTATCTTCTACTTTCAACGTCATCAACCTAATGCCCTATGTGCCTAAAGAAAAAGAAGACTAAGATTTGAAGGCAAATCTTCAACAACCTCGGGAAGTTGATAGATTGCCAACCTTCGGACCCATCACTCATGACTATCTCTATGGTTTACAATCTCTTGCCAAAAGGATTCTCTCTCATCAACCTACTAAAGATGAGAACCACACTGTGCAAAAAAGAATAAGCAAACTCTTTGAAGTCCTAGCTCAGACACACTCTACTCTATACAGACCCTTACCCAATCACTAACTAATCGAGCACTAAGGCCGACCCGTCAAAGGTTAAGGCCAAGGTAACTGTATGTTGGACCCTACTCTCCTAATGTATAAACATGATAAGTACTGAGGCTAAGTTTCCGATTACTGAGTACCAAGGTCAGGTACCTTACATGCCAATCTCTATTTATTCAACCTATAGAGCAGCAACATCTTAACATTAGTACAGCTCAACCCCATCGTTCCAAGACTCTAAAACATGTACCCAATTGCAGTATGCTACCTATCATTCTGTTTTCTGACATTATACTATATTCATTTATTCTATTTATCCCTTTTACCCATTTGGTAATGTACTATGATGGTATTTTTGTATTAACCTTTATTATAATTATTTAGGTTTCCTTGTTGCCCTACAGACTTACTATAAATAATCCTTTTACTGTAGCCGCAATCATCACATACCTTATACTTAATGAATATTCTTGTTCTTGTAAGATATCGCTCTCCAAGTTCATTTCCCCCCATACTCTTATCTAATCTTGCTAAGTAGCTTAAGATTAATGGCAAGTAGACATTAGCATTAGCTTATAAGTCATATCAAGCGAAGTGCTAAGTCGTGTCCTGTTCGTTGGTGTATCATATCCTCCAAAGAGCTTCTTAGAAACTATTGTGTTCATCAACATTTCCATCATATTTTCTTCAAAAGGACCCATCCGGTTACTATTTCCTATGGTAAGCCCTAGTGATTATTAAGCTATTAAGCAAATCAATACAAGTGCATCATCGTAGAGCCTTTGAACATCTATGAAATCTTCTTCCTTGAAAGAAATTGAATTGTTGTTCTTGACCTTCTTGCCCTGCATATTACAAACATAATGTATGGTGTTAGTGAAGCTTGAAGAGCCTGACCGACCTAAGACAGAAGGTCTACCGATAATAGTATTTATATTACCATTCAATGCTTTGCTGTCACTTCAATCTCTTGCATCTTTCCTAGCCTAAGAAGGTCGCATGACATTCTCGTAGTCATTACGTCTCCTTTGAGCTAGTCACTCAATATTCTCGGCATCATAGGTAAGAAATTGGCTCGAATACCCTCATTGGATTGCATCCTCAATTGCATTCTTAAGCTGGATACATTCATCAATATTTTGACCTTTATCATGATGGAAATTACAATATTTATTAAAATTCTGTTGTGAAGGATTTCCTCTCATCCTTTTTGGCCATTACAACATGCCACTTTGACCATGCACTTCCATCAATATGTCCACGATTAGATGATTTAGTTGTGTTTGGATAGAATATGTAGGGATGTATAGCCTTTTTTTCTTAGCATTGTAGCCTTTAGGACACTAATCATCATTTATTTTGAGGCGATCTTTTACACTCTTCTTCTTGTTGCCTTTTTAGTCTCCTCTACTCTAATCAGCCTCTCGCCAAGCTTTGATATTGTCTTCTTAATGGATGTAAGGCGTAGCCTTAGCCTTAAACTCAACAAAAGTTTTTGGCTTTTTTGTTGTCAGACTTGACAAAGTTTCTATGAAGTTTAACTCCATTAATCACTATATTGAGAGCAATGCTTATGTTTAACTCCAAAATTTAGACCATCTCAATGATGAATCTGGACAGATAGTCCCAGGTATATTTCTTTGATTTTTGCTTTATGGTGTTAAGAATAGAAAAATCCTTAATAAGAAGCTTACTTACAAGGAAGTATTGTAAAAGAACTTTTGTTAAATCTTCAAAACACGATATTATGCTCAGCTTTAAATGTTTAAACCATATACTAACCACATTTCTTAATGTTAAGGGGAAATCTTGGTAAGCTATGGCATCACTCAAGCTATGAAACTTAGCCAGGGTGTTGCAATATTCTAGTGATCCTCAGGATCCCTTATTCCATCATAAATCTCAAATTATGGTAGCTTAATGTGACGTGGTATCACTTCATCCAAAATCTTGGGGACAAAATGACTCTTCTTTATTTAGAATTGCTTACTTATCAAAGTAAGGGTGCTTACATGCAAGTGTTCTACATGGTATACCTATTGTGGTTGCTTTCCCATATCACTTTTCTTAAGAACAAGGGTTGAAGGTCTGAGTGTAACTTCGGCCTACTTTATTGATAATTCAGGAGAATAGATTGAATCACCAATATTCTCGACATTGTTATCGCCGTGTTCTTGGTTTTGACTTTGGTGGACATTTTTATAGAGAAGGTTAAGGATCTCATCATGTTTTTGTTGAGTTCTTGGTTTTCTTTGGCCAAGTGAAGGCAAAGTTGCTCCAACTTAGCTAAGTATTGTTCGTCAGTATGCCTACTTCCCCTCGCTTAGTATTAAGGTGAAGAAACAACACCTACAGTTTTAGTCATCCTTGTCTTTGCCATATGGGTGAGTTATGAAAAAATAGACAATGCCAAATGTTGTCGGGTGATTTTAGGGTAAAGGTATATACCTGCAAAAGTGCAAATAAAGGCTAAGTAGTACCGAAGCTAGTCTGGTGTAATTACTCCAATGCTTAAGCCAAGAAATGTTTAAGAGAGAGATAAATGAATGAATGTAAAATTAAAGATCATAAGAGACTTCTTACAATTCTTTCTCTCCGTATTTATAGGAGAACATCAAATGTCTAAAACGGTAGTTAATCATTAATCATAGGCTATATAGAGATCTTGAAATCAAGCACATGCCTAAAATATAAGAGTAGTAGAAGGTTATGTAATGAGATTGTACCAAACCATAACTGTTCGCACTACTTTCCTAAATTTAAACTAGACATATTATCAGGCCAGGCTTTAAGGCCCATCAAGTAGATTGATTCTAAGTCAGAATTAGCAAAGAACAGTATTATTCATCTCCTCAGCAGCTGAATAGCTGAGTGATATTTTAAAGTGAAATCCAACTATCAACATTATCCATACAAGATCTTTAGGTTGAAACTGCACAATGTATCTTCCTTAACCCTACTATTGAAGCTTGGTAGCAACCTTATTGAGGTGCTTGGTAACTTTATGGTGGAGCTTTTAGAGCTATTGGACCATGTCAATTCCTTTCCAATGTTCCTTACATGAGATTGGTATGGGTAATTGGTCCAATGGCACAATAGTATCGCACCTTTACACGACCATAAATTGACTTACTTATAATATTATTTATCAATGTGTTATAAGAAAACTCGATAATGGGTAGTACAACTCTCAATCAACAAGATTCTTTCCTATGGTTACTTGAAGTAGATACCTCAACTCCTATTGGAAACCTCTTTTGTCAATTTGTTGTGGATGGCATAAAGTGTTGAAGATTAGTTGAGTCGTAATCAATGCTGTAAGGTCTTCCAAAAATAGTTAAGGAACTTTGCATCTTGGTCAAACTCTATACTTTAAGGAACTTTATGCAACTTCACCACTCCCCTAAGAAAAGATTGGCAATATGCAAAGCATCATTAAATTTATGGTACAAAATGAAGTGCACCATTTTGTTAAATATATCAACTATAACCAGGACTGAATGTTTTCTTTAAGTAGTTTGCAATAATCCTAAAACACAATCCATGCTTAGGTTAGCCCAAGGCTTGATCGAAACTGGTAGTAACAAGAACTATCACTATTCAACATAGCGCTTAGCTTTCTTACATGTTGTACACCTCTCCATTACTTAATCGACATCCCTCATTGATGGTACTTACGCAAGTGCACGGAATCAAGTTATAGTATAAATTTGAATTTGAGTCCAAGTATCGATTACACGAGGAACCACAGATGAGAGTAATATCTAATCACTTAGCAATATTATATAAGCCCTATAACTGTAAGATCAGACTTCATACGTAAAGTTTGGGGTGATCGGCTGAAGGATCCAATCGAACCTAAATTATAAAATAAAGATAGAAATATTAGTAAAAATAATTCGATAAGTTTAAATTTAAGAAAATAAGTAATAAAATAATAGAATATAAAATTTTCAACTTTTAAGTATATTACCCATTATTTATTGGAAATGGAGGAAATGCATTCCAATAATTAACGAATCACTAGAAATAACATATATACACATTAAAAATCATAGAATAACATAAATAATATCTAACAGTATTTACTTATACTCCATATGTATTTTTACGTAGGTAAAAATACATGAAATTATTTAAAATGCTTAAAAATTACTAGAAAATTGCTAAATAATTAAAGAAGATTATAAAAAAAATCAAGGAAAAATTTAAAAAAATCAGATAAATGGGGGAAGGATCTAGATCGAGGTCATGGTAACTGGAGGAAGAAAGAAAAATTTTAGCTAATTAAATTAATGCACTTGAAAAGGCAAAATGGAAGTGGATAAGGCAATTCTCTAATCAATTTAATGTACCAAAATTCCCCAACACCTCTATAAATAGCCAAATTTTATAAAAGCTCATTTGGACAGTTTGTGAAGTAGAAAAAATAGAGAAGGTCAAAATTAAGAGAGAATTAGGGTTTTATAAAAAAATAATGAAAATTCTGTATAATAGAAGCAATTAGGCCAAAACCACAAACCGCCACCTCCTGGAACCAAACCGCCCTCTAAATCAACCACTTAGACCGGCTGACACACCCTAGACCATCATTGGTGACAGGAAGTTTAAGAGATAGGTGAGTACCAAATTTAATCCGATTTCGTGAAATTTATTAAAATTATTAATTATACCCATAAAATTATGAATTTTATTATTCTAATGTTTTATTGTATATATATCTAAGGAAAAATATTGATTAGGTTTAATTACATCTGTAAATATAGAGTGCTTAAGAAATCATGCAAAATTAAACATGTTTCGATTTAGAAATAAATAAGCTTAGGAATGTAGTTTTGGACTCAAATTTTTCTTATAGACAACTTAAGTGATATAAAAGAATGATATGAAGTCATTTTTTAAATTAATTTTTGAAAATTTTAAGCCCTAAAATGATGAATAAAATGAGTAATTTTGGACTAATTACTAATTTAGATTGTAATTAGATGTTTAGAGATGTTAATCTTTGATATGGTAATATAATCATAGCACTTGGAGTATTAAATGTAATTATTATGGGAATTATGTACTAAATATATGTAATTATAAGAATATGTGAAGTTGGGATTATAATAAATATAAAATAATGGGTTAAAATGGATAATGTAATAATAATATTAATACGTACTAAATCTGATACAAAACTTAAGTTTAAGTAATTATAGGAAAAATCTAAAATTTTCTCATATCAGGAATAAATTCGATGCACTAATAAGGATTTAAATGTATTGAGTAGAATATAATACTGATTTAAGACTGAAAGTAATAATTTGGATACTCGAGCCTAATGTGATGAATTTCACATTAATGTTCAGATTGCATTTTTAAGATTTATGTATAATACTTGTAGTTAGAACTGATTTAAAACTTGAACCATAATCAAATTTGGAAATCGAACCCTAAATTAACCTAAGATGAATTAACAATAACTAATATGTATATAAGAAGAATTGAGTTAAATCATAGCCTAGAATATATATATATATATCTAAATACTAAAAGGGTTTAATACTTAATTATATTTAGTGTACTATTTTAGAGTACTCAGAGACTTAGGATGGTATTTGATTGTGTTTATAAGTAGTTACGTACATATATGCTTGGGTATATGATTTCATGCTGTATTTTATATTGTACTAGATGGTTGATGTGAATGAAATGGTGTAAAATTGTTTGATCACCCTAAATCATACCTAACTATAACCAACCTAAGACCCTAATTTGACATGTATTGTAACCCTTTAGGAGATCATTAGGATTCTTCAACCAAATATCGACACCTTCAAAAAAGATGGCATTGGATAACATAATAGTCTTTTCTTCATTCTTAACCGAACTAAGTAATAGGAGAAGAGATCACGGTAAGGATGTTGACATTGGTTTGAAGGCTAGTCTTGGGGGGAGCGGTGTCTCCATTGCATAAACTTGAGTTTGGTTGTGAGCTATTTCATTAATGAAAACTCCTCAACCCAAATTAGAGCAGGTGAAATTACTCTGATTTCACAACAGACTGGACCACGTTGTGTGATGATACTTGCTTGTTGCATTGCATATAATTAATTATCTAATAACCTTATTTATGCTTATTATACTTCATAAGTTTCTAACCTAACTTACTGATCTATGGTTGCTTATACCCTTATAGATTATTTTGCAGGTTCTAACTTCTAACTAATATACCATGTTACAATTATCATGAGGTCAATTCTATTTTGAAGCTCTAGGGAGTGAGGATCAAATGTCTATAGAATTGAGTCTATTTAATATCTTGATAGTACCTTAGGTATATGAATTGAGGTGTGAGATGTAAGTTAGCAAACTATTGTAATATGTGGAATCTCTTAGGAATTCTACAATAATGTGAATGTAAATATGTATATATGACTTGAGGTTTTAACTTTTATTTTAAATTTTAGCTAAAATCTTAATCGAACTATTTACTTCAAAGTGAGGAGTTGTAGATGCCTTATATAGATCATATCTATAATAGGTACTATAAAGGTCAGTTACTGTCATAGGTTGGTTTATACGGCGAGACTGTTGTAACTCTGCGACTTTAAGGTGTAATAGTTCTCGGTTTGTATCAGAGCATAGTTCTAGTGAACTTGCTTTGAAGCATCATAATTTAAAAGAAGTAGATATCATAGGAACATTGAAAGTGGGTTATATTAAGTGGGCGATAAAAATTGTATTAAGCATATTTAAACAAAAGTAAGTGTAACGTTTAGTGTACTAAATGTTAATTGATTTTAACTACAATTATAGGGTTGAAAGGGAGAGTTAATACTTAGTTAGATACAGTTTAGATGGAATGGAGAGGAGTCCCCTATCGACTATAGGGTTAAGTTATAGAGATTACTTCTAGAGTTGGCCGAATGGGATATATTTAAGACAGTTAATGAGATTATTGATAAATTTCATGATGAGATGTATTATAGCTAGAAGGATTAATGGGCAAGGATGGAGTTGAGTTTAGGGCCCCAATATGATAGATATACTACCATAGCAGCTTTTGAACAGTGATGGTTGGAGAGAAAGGAGATTATATCCTTGATGATGCTGTTGAGATATTTTCCTGTTACATTAGAGGAGGGGAGACCATACCCAGCCAGTATCACTCAAATCCTTACTGACATTTCATATATTTCTAGACAGTGTTCGCCCTAAGTCATCGATTGGTTTCCTCGATTTCTAGAACCCATTGAAGTAGCCATAGAGATACCTCTAGACCCTAACCTTAAACCAAATCTAGAACCTGAAATGTAAGAACCACTACAAGGAAACCCGCCTCCTGTAGACCCCCAAGAAGCAGCCTATTCTAATGCCTAAAGTAATGATCATGATGATGAAGCGAATGTTGAAGCGAATCCTAAGGAAGAAGATCTAGAAAAAGACCCTAAGGAGGAACAAGAGATGGGAAATGAGAATGAACCTAGTGTAGATATTCATGCATTGGTTATGTAAGTGATAGTAGATACCGGGATAACTAGAGTGGGAAATAAAAATGTGGTTGAGTCGGATGATGATGAGGTGTAGGAAGTGATTGTGATTCTTGAGACTCTAGAGATAATACCTATCAATTCTGAATTAGATAGTAAGCATAAAGATCACTTGATAGGACGTCATATGAATCATGATTCCTTCAATGAGGTAACTACCACAGACTGGTTAGAAGAGGATTAGCTTAAGTTAGGTGAGTAACTTTGCTTAGTTAGAGCTTTAGGTATGATCCAGTAGCAATTTTAGTGAAAATTAATGTATTTTGGATCTTTTGATGTATTTTATAGCTTCTAGATCAAGTTAGATATATGTTATAAAAGAGTTTAATGTAACTAGTTGATGTAATCTTTTATATTATACAGTTATAAAGATCAATTCTATACTAAATTATGTAAGTAATGATGTAATCAAGTTGTAAATCATATGTATGTATTCCCAAGTTTATCGAGTTGTACTTTTTGCTCCTGAAGTTGTAATCAGTCACAATGATGTAAAGGTTCAATTAAGTTAATAGTAGAAGTTACATCTATTATGTACTTTGATTAAAATGATATTGTTATTATTATTTTATAAAAGCACATATTACAAGAATTTACTAATTTTTGAAAAGTTTATAAAACTAAGGAATGGGATAACTTATATATAGATATGCATACAAGGTCATAAGTTATAAACTATTAAGAGACTATAGCTAAAGTTAGAAAAGGGAGTCGTAATGGAGGAACTAAAAGAAATCAAAACCCTTTACCACAAACACTATTATCCCCAAAAGAATAAAATAGATAAGATTTAGCCCCCACACCACCCCCCTCCCCTCCCCAACCGCCTCCATAAGAGAATATACCTATTGGACAAATACTTACTAGTATGCATACAATGATGAGGCAATAAGGAATGTTGATTCAACATCTTATGATTGGTGGTAATATCGAAATCAGGAGACCCCAAGAGGCTAAACAAAGAATGGAGCGACTGCAAGAAGTAAGTAAACTTCTTGAGTTTATTAAAGCCATCTATTATTCTAAGGGAGAAATGGGTAAGCCAATAGTCGCAAACGGCTGGTTAGCTTAGATTGAACGAGTTTTGATGCTTTTAAAGTTCTTGAATCTCAAAAGTTATCTTATGGCACTTTCATGCTTAAGTTAGCTACTAGAGTATGGTGGAACTCAAAAGCAAGACAATTGGGGAATAATATTACTTAGCAAAGGTTTAAAGAGGAATTCAAGAAAGAGTATTTTCCCTATAGTATTCAAAATGGAATGGTGTGAGCTTTGTTTGAGTTGAAGAAGGGAGGTATGAGTGTAACTCAGTATGAAACCAAGTCTAATAAACTATTGCAATGTGCGCCTGGCTCATACCGAGATAATATTGAATTAAAGAAGGATCTGTTTCTTGCTAGATTTGAACCTATAATGTGTTGCAATTTGTTTGACTATGGTTTTACCACTTATAATGAAGTGGTAGATAAGGTGAGACAATTGGAAGATAATCGTGTAAGGATGCAAGCAATGTAGAGTCAAAAGATCAACAAAGGTTATCAACTTGGTCCTTCATTTAAGAGATCATATTCTAGTGGCACTAGTAGTTCTAGACAGAAGAGAAGGAAACTAGCAACTTTAGCTAATAACCTAGCACAGTCAGTGCTTGGTTTGAGTTTTTATGACAAAGATGGTAATGTTAAATGCTAGAAATGTGGTGCATAACATTTTTCAAGAAACTATGCTCAATTGAAAGGAAAATGCTGTATATGTGAAGATTAGAACCATATGCTGTGAGCATGCCCCAAAATGAAACTTATGAAGTGTAACAAATGTGGTAGAAAAGGACATTTCTCCAAATATTGCCCCCAGTTTGGATAAGGAATTAAGAGGATGGAAGGTTCTGATAACAGAACCGCACCTGCTCAAGTTTTTGCATTAAAGGATATGGGAATTAAGGAGGATGAGGATTATGCAGATTAGATGGAGGAGTATTACCACGGTGATGTTGAAGAGATTATTGGAATCGAAGAAGAAAAAGATGAAGGACTTGTAACAAGTACGTACTCAAACTTTTTTATTTTGATGATATTTTAAGTATGAATTAAATTGAGGTATTTACATTTTAAGATTTATGAATACAAGTTTAGTTAGTAATCGTAGTATTAATATATTCTAGGGAATGTGTTGATAAATGGATAACCTGCTATTGTGTTATTTAATACCGATGCATCTCATTCCTTTACAAGTCAGAAATTTATAAATGAATAGGATATTAGTGTGGTTAAGATTAACACAACTTATAGAGTTAGAACTCCGATTTTGGAGAAGGTAATAACCCGTTAAGTGGTAGCTGATGGTAAAATTAAGATTCAAGAGAAAAAATACCCTATGAGTCTTATAATATTGTCTTTACAGGGTTATGATGTAATAGTGGGAATAGATTGGTTGTCTAAAAATAAAGAAATCGTAGAATGTAGAAGTAAAATTATTACTTTTAATGATGGAGAACAGATATTTCAGGAAAAGGCTAGTAGAAACAAATTGAATTTAGCTGTAATGGAGATATGTGATGAATCATATGAGAGAAAGGTAAAAGAACATGATTGGAGATTTTGTTGGGTATTTGCCATTGAAGTAAAGGACAAGGCACCCAAGGTAGCAGACATACAGGTAGTGTGTGAATTTTTAGATGTATTTCTAGTTGATTTACCAAGTTTAGCTCTACATTGAGAAGTAAAGTTCACTATCGAGCTAATTCCTGGAACTAAGCTTATTTCTAAAGCTCCATATCGGATGTCACCCATGGAACTTCAAGAACTAAAAAAGCAACTTCAAGAGCTATTAGATAAGAGATTCGTTCTTCCAAGTGTTTCACCATAGGGAGCACCGATATTGTTTGTGAAAAAGAAAGAAGGTATCATGAGATTATGCATAGACTATTCGGGAACTAAATAAGGTTACCATTAAGAATAGGTATCCATTACCTTATATTAATGATTTGTTTGATCAATAGCAAGGTGTAACTGTGTTTTCTAGAATTGACTTGAAATCAGGATATCATCAATTACGAGTTAAGCCAGAGGATGTGCATAAGATTGCATTTAGAACTCGATATGGTCATTATGAATTTTTAGTGATGCCATTTGGTTTAACAAATGCCTCGACTGTGTTCATCGACTTGATGAATTGTATATATCAACCATATTTGGATAAGTTTGATGTGGTGTTTATTAATGATATTTTAATCTATTCAAAAACCAAGGAGGAGCATGCAAAGCATTTACAATTGGCATTACAGAAGTTGAAAGAGAATAAATTATATGCTAAGTTAAGTAAGTGTGATTTTTGGTTAGATAAAATTTCTTTTCTAGGTCACATTGTTTCTAATAGAGGAATCTTTGCAAACCCTGATAAGGTGAAAGTGGTAATGGATTGGAAGCAACCAACTACTGTTAAAAAGATGAAGAGTTTTCTAGGTATGATTGGATACTATCGAAGGGATTTTTCCAAAATTGCTAAGCTATTGACTCAATTGACTCAAAAAGATGTAAGATTTGAATAGAGTGAAGATTGTGAATTGAATTTTCAAGAGTTGAAGAAATGATTGGTTACAACACCAGTATTAAAATTACCTGATCTAGATAAGCCTTGTAGTGTGTATAGTAATGCTTCATGAAATGGATTGGGTTGTGTACTGATGTAGGATAGAAAAGTTATTACATATGCATCAAGATAATTGAAGCCACATGAAAGGAATTATCTAACCCATGACTTAGAGTTAGCAGCTATAGTGTTCGCTAAAAAGATTTGAAGACATTATCTATATGGACAACGATGTGAGATATACACTAATCACAAGAGTTTGATATTTCTTTACTTATAAGAAGTAAACTTAAGACAACAAAGATGATTAGAGCTAATTAAGGATTATGATTTGAATATAAATTATCATCCTCAAAAAAGCCAATTTGATGGAAAATGCTTTAAGTCAAAAGAATTATGAACAAGTTGCATTACTATTAACTTCCCAACATGAATTAGTGCATGAATTTGAAAAGTTGCAAATTGGGTGTGACTAGTGTAAACCTAATAGTCAGATAGTGAATCTAAAACTACAACCTACTTTATTGGAGAGAATAAAGCAAAAGCAAGAAGAAGATAAAGATATGATGGAGATAAAAGTGAAATTGAACAAAGGAAATGATTCTAACTTCAAAGTGGATGGAAGAGGTATAATGAAGTTTAGAAGACAGATATGTATACAATAAGATCCCGACATAAGGAAGGAAATTTTGGATGAAGAACACATTATAGGTTATACTGTGCACCCAAGAGGAAATAAGATGTACCAAGATTTGAAACTGATGTTTTAGTGGAATGGAATGAAAAGAGATATGGAACAGTATGTAGCACAATGCACTACATACCAACAAGTTAACGCAAAATATTAGAGACCGGGTCGACCATTATAACCTTTGGAAGTATCGAGATGGAAGTGGGATCATATTACTATGCATTTTATAGTAGTACTACTAAGGACTTAAGCTGTTTATGATTCAATCTAGGTCATTGTAGATAAATTAACCAAAAGTGAACACTTCTTACCTTATCGAACGGGCAATTCAATGGAAAAGCTAGCTAAGCTATGTATCCGAGAGGTAGTATAATTACATGGTGTGGCAGAGAGTATTGTTTCTAATCAGGATAGTTGGTTTGTATCCAAATTCTAGGAGAGTTTACATTGAGCTTTGGGTACAAAGTTACAATTTGGTATAGCTTATCACCTGTAAACAGATGGACAATCTAAACAAAAGATTCAAACACTATAAGATACATTACGGGCTTGTTGTTAGATTTTAGAGGTGATTGGGATAGATATCTGCCATTGATAGAGTTTACTTATAATAATAATTATCATGCAACTATACAGATGGCACCTTATGAAATACTATATAGGAGAAAATGTAGATCACCACTAGATTGAGATCATGACGAGTATGCAATTATTGGACTTGAGATGATTAATCAAATAAGTGAAAAGATTAAGATTATTCGGCAACGAATGAAGGAAGTTAAGGACCATTATAAGACTTAGGCAGATTTGAAAAGAAGGCCATTGGAGTTTGAAATTGGTGGTCATGTTTATGTTAAGATAAGCCCATTTAAAGGACTTAGAAGGTTTAGCTTAAAAGGGAAGTTGAACCCACAATATATTGGTCTGTTTAAAGTACTAGAGAAGATTGGTAATGTATCCTATAGAGTAACACTACCTCCAAGCTTGTCAAGTTACCATGATGTATTCCATGTTTCTATGCTAAGGAAGTTTATTAAGAACCCGAATGCAATCGTGGAAATAGAGCCGGTATAGTTAACGAGTAATTTTCAAGTAGTGAAGCACCTTTAAAAATACTAGATAATTAGGTACAGAAGTTAAGGAATCAAGATATGAAGTATGTGAAGGTTCAATGGAACATAAGTCCAAACTTAGAGATTACTTAGGAGCTAAAAGCAGCAGTAATGAAGCAATATCCATGGCTTTTCTAACTTTTAAGTTAATAAAAGTATGTGATTAATGCTCTTGGTTATTTAAGTGCAATCTAGATATACATAAAATTTAAGGACAAAAATTTTTCAAAAGGGGATGGAAATGTAAGCCCTATAACTGTAGGATCAAACTTAGTACGTGAAGTTTAGAGCAATTGACTAAAGGATCCAATCAAGCCTAAATTATAAAATAAAATTACAACTATTAATAAAAGTAATCTCATAAGTTTGAATTTAAGAAAATAAGTAATAAAATGATAGAATATAAATCTTTCATATTTTAAGTATATTACCCATTATTTATCAAAAATGCAGGAAATGCACTCTGATAACTAAGAAATTGCTAAAGATAAATTATATGCACACTAAAAATCATAGAATATCATAAATAATATTTAGGAATATTTAGGAATATTTACTTATACTCTATATGTATTTATAAGTAGATAAAAATACGTGAAATTACCTAAAATGCTTGAAAATTATTAGAAAATAGCTAAATAATTAAAGAAAATTATAAAAAAAAAATCAAAGAAGTGGGGGAAGGTTCCAAATCAAGGTCGTAGCAGCTTAGGGAAGAAAAATTTTAGCCAATTAAATTAATACACTTAAAAAGGGAAAATGAAAATGGATAAGGCAATTGTCTAATCAATTTAAAGCACCGAAATTCCCCAACACCTCTATGAATAGCTAAATTTTTATAGAAGCTCATTTAGATAGTTTGTTAAGTAAAACAAATAGAGAGGGTCAAAATTAAGAGAGAATTAAGGTTTTATAAAAAATAGCAAAAATTCTATGTGGTACGAGCAATTAGACTAAACCTATGAACCACCACTACTTGGAACTGAACCACCACCACCACCACCACACTCCAAACCAACCACCTAGACTGACCGATACACTCTAGACTGTCGTTGGTGGCCAAAAGTCCCAGAGATAAGCGAGTATCAAATTTAGTCCGATCTCGTGAAATTTATTAAAATTATTAATTGTACCCAGAAAATTTTGAATTTTATTATTCTGATGTTTTATTGTATGTATATTTAGGGAAAAATATTGATTAGGTTTAATTACATCTACAAATACAAGATACTTAAGAAATCATGCAAAATCGAACATATTTTAATTTAGAAATAAATAGGCTTAGGAGTATAGTTTCGGACTCAAATTTTTTCTATAGATAACTTAAGTGATATAGAATAATTATATGAAACCATTTTTTTAAATTAATTTTTGAAATTTTTAAGCCCTAAGATGATGAATAAAATGAGTAATTTTGGAATAATTAGGTAATTAACTGACTAATTACTAATTTAGTGTGTAATTAGATGTTTAGAGATGTTAATCTTTGATATGGTAATATAATCATAGCACTTGGAGTATTAAATGTAATTATTATGGGAATTATGTACTAAATATATGTAATTATAAGAATATGTGAAGTTGGGATTATAATAAATATAAAATAATAGGTTAAAATGGATAATATAATAATAATATTAATACATATTAAATTTGATACAAAACTTAAATTTAGGTAATTATAGAAAAAATGTAAAATTTTCTCACATCGGGAATAAATTCGATACACTAATAAAGATTTAAGTGTACCGGGTATAATAGAATACTGATTTAGGACTGAAAGTGATAATTAGAATACTCGAGCCTAATGTGATGAATTTCACATTAGTGTTTAGATCGCATTTTTAGGATTTATGTATAATACTTGTAGTTAGAACTGATTTAAAACCTAAACCAAAATCGGATTTGGAAACCAAACCCTAAACTAACTTAGGATGAATTAATAATAACTAATATGTATATAGGAAGAATTGAGTTAAATCATAACCTAGAATATATATATATATATATATATATATATCATGAAGATATAAATACTAAAGAGCGTATTTATATTATAGGATACACGGAAACGTATTGACCTACGACTGGTTGAGTGAGCAACTAAGGATTTCAAGTAAGTTGGGTTTAATACTTAATTGTATTTGGAGTATTATTTTAGAGTACTCAAAGACTTAGGATGATATTTGATTGTGTTTGTAAGTAGTTATGTACGCATGTGCTTGGGTATTTGATTTCATATTGTATTCTATATTGTACTGGATGATTAATGTGAATAAAATGGTGTGAAATTGTTTGATCACCCTAAACCGTACCTAACTATAACCGACCTAAGTACCCTAATTTGACATACATTGAAACCCTTTAGACGATCATTAGGATTCTCTAACCAAATACTGACACCTTTAAAAAAGATAACAATGGATAGCATAATGGTCATTTCCTCATCCTTAGCCAAAGTAAGTGATAGGAGAAGAGATCACGATGAGGATGAAGGCATTGGTTCAAAGGTTAGTCTTGGGGGGAGCGGTGTCTCCATTGCAAAAACCTGAGTTTGGTTGTAAGTTGTTGCATTAATGGAAACTCCTTAACTTAGATTTAAGCAAGTGAAATTACTCTGATTTCACAATGGACCTCACCACGTTATGTGATGACACTTGCTTGTTGCATTGCATATAATTAATTATCTAATAACCTTATTTGTGCTTGTTGTACTTCATAAGTCTCCAACCTAAGTTACTGATCTATGGTTGCTCATACCTTTATAGATTCTTTTGCAGGTTCTAAATTCTAACTAATATACCGCGTTACAACTATCTTGAGGTCAATTCTCTTTTGAAGCTATAGGGAGTGAGGATCAAATGGTTATACAATCGAGTTTGTTTAATATCTTGATGGTACCTTAAGTACATGAATTAAGGTGTGAGATGCAAGTTAGCAGACTGTTGTAATATGTAGAATCTCCTAGGAATTCTACGATAATGTAAATGTAAATATGTATATATGCCTTGAGGTTTTAACTTTTATTTTAAATTTTAGCTAAAGTCTTAATTGAACTGTTTACTTCAAAGTGAGGAGTTGTTGATGCCTTATGTAGATCATATCTATAATAGGCACTATATGATCAGTTACTGTTATAGGTTGGTTTATACGACGGAACTGTTACGACTCTGCAACTTTGGAGCGTAACATATTATCCCTAAGATATTCCAATTACCTAGCTTTTACAATCAAAGATACAACTTAATAATTAAAGATGATAAAATAAAGATCGTAAGTAATAATTAAATCACAAAAATATAAAATAAAATGGAAAACAAATAGAAAGAAAGGTAATTGAAATAAAAGAGAAAACATGTTTCCTAGCAAATCTTTATTGCTATTTACTACCTAGTTCTAAACAACTCATTCAATCTCAATTGCAATATTAGACCGTAAGGATTCTTATTATGAACTAACCAGACTCGCATCTCTAGCTGATTCCTAATCTTGAGACCACTCTACCTTCTAAAATAAAGTATGGGAAAATCACATGAAACCCTTAAATCCCACTATTAGATTGCCCTAATCTAGAAAAATCAAACTAATAAATGTTTTAGTGAGCCAATTTTATCTAATTATACCAGTCAATCATATAACATGCTTTTACGAACTCTATAATAGACCATAACAATAAGTCAATCACCACTATATTGAATTATAGAAACAAATAAAGTAGTATAATCAGATCACAACATGCAAATATCATAAATTGAATTTTAATATTAATAAAAACAATAAAAGTTACAATCGATTATAGGGTTCAATAACGATTTACTTAGAAATTCTAGTATAGAGACATAACAATAAAAGAAAAGAAGAAAAATAGAAAAACCCTTATAATTTTTACCCTACTAACTATTATTAGGAGGCTCTCCCTACAAACCTAGAATTAGATATCTATTTATAAAATTTGAACATAGATTTACAAAGAAAACTTGACAAAATCAGAAGACTTGTAAATCATAGCATGTCTACGCCTAAGGTATATGGTCATAGAGATGGAGCATGATCTTACACTTAGTCTAAAATCTTCAAAATCTAATAGAAATTATTTACAAAGAGTACACAAGTAGAGATCATAGCCATGGTCTTCAACTATAGTTTTCACTAAACTTTATTTCTTACTTGAAATTCTTCTACTCCAAATAATTAGTCAACGATTTTCTTCCAATAAGCTTCAAAGTTTGATAAAAGTCTTCAAAAGTCCATCAAATGCCCTCGAAGTCCCTAAAAAAGAAAGTTAAACAAATTAGGCTCTAAATCACTTTAGAATTAGCTAAATTAATATACAAAATTGCACAAAATTACTCTAAATATGTACGTTAAGTACATATTATCAAATTCCTCCATACTTAAACTTTTGCTTGTCTTCAAGCAAAACAATAAACCTGAAAATATCTTGAGGACAAGATAATGAAAATTATTCTTTGGAAATGTATACCCTCAAATTCAAGGATTTTTACAAAATTTTTCAAAATCACCCATTTTCCTTAACTTAATAATACCTTTAAAACACTTGAATAGGATTACTTTAAGAATTACTGAATTTCAACAATGAATCCCAATAGTTAAGAGTTAGCATTATCAATTAAACATAAACTAAACTAAAGGTTAAAACAAATATCAACAAGCTAAAGAAAAGTCATAGAAATTTTATCACTCTAACTCAAGAGGAGAGAAATTCTCCCTTAACTAATTTTATTTTGAAAACTCAATCTGGATACATGTTACATCAACTCATCCTCTAGTCCTTTTTTTACTTCTATCAGTTTTCATTAGAAGGCTTTTTAAGTCTAAATTAACTTCTTTATTGAAGCTCATTAGCATTAAGAAAGATCGCTCTTCTAACAGACCAAGGTCAATCCTTACTAGTTTAGCCCTTTTATTTGTTTAGTAATTATCAACGAAAAAGCACATCGTTCTTCTAAGGAACTAATAAGTGTATAATTTACATACTTTTCCTATACTAAAACCCTACAATTTTTGTGTAATTTATACTATTTTTAGTGAATTAGTCACATTAAAAATAATAAATTACACATTAGACAAGTCAACACAATAAAATCTTGAAGAATGATCAAAATGAGGGCATAAATTACCTATATTGTGCTTATATGCCCTTCATTGGAACAAGTGTCACTTTTTTTCATGATTAATTTTATACTTTTGATAGGAAAAATATAAAAGTCAAGAAATATACACACAATTTATTACAAGTATAACATATAAAGCATAAGCACAAAATGATATCTAATCCAATTGTGCATGGAGATGAAAGTGGGAATTTATTCCTCTATTTACTTATTTGACAACCTAGAGATAATAATTTACATTGGTTTCTAATTGTGAACCCAACACCTAAAGAGGCATTTTGGACAAAGGACTACCATAAGCTCATTACACTAGATCTCAACTTGGCATTTAGTAATTGCATTTAATACTCGAAAAAAGAACACAATGGAGCTTACCATGAAGCTACTTGCAACTAATCGATCTCTCTCCTCTTCATTTCATTTCATGAATGAAAAACAAGGAAAAAAAATCCACTGTAGGCAATCCTATACCGAATTAGGCCCACCAGTAAGTGGTAATGGAAAAACCAATATATTCTCTCTTTTTCATTTTGGAGATAGATTGGAGGATAGGGTTTTATCGTCTTCCATTTTTTCCTTTCACAACTGCAAGTCCAAAACCTTCAAGTCTTTCATTTATTTTATTTTATTTTATTTTATTTTCTTTAACATTTGTTTAGCTTAAGATTAGTAGTTTAAGGTAATTTAAAGGTACTTGAAACACCAATAATGTCGAGTTTGTGCTACATTTGCAGGATTAGAGCTTTTAAACTTCAAATCAAGTTTATTCTAATCCTCAATGTCACAAATAACTTAATGTTTTGAAGTTAATACTATGTGATTTTGTTGTTATATCTTTTATTATAATATGTATTGTTGATATTATGAGCCAATTTGTCATATCGGAGCTGTGTGGAATTTAATGGATTTATTATTGTAGTTAATTTACTGATATTGTATAGTGGGTAAATGTGGAAGTTTAACTAGTTCTATGGAAAAATTAGGTATAACTTGAGTGTTGGGTTAATGTTAATCTAGGTAGTAGTTCCTACACATGGGCTTCCCTTCTTATTAACACCTCACTTGATATAACGCATAAGTTGATGTCAAGGTCCACCTACTATTAATCCTAAGCTACTCAGTAAAATTAGATAAGAATGTATGGAAGATAGACTTAGAGAGGGTTGTTTCATAAGAACAGAATATTCAATGTTTTTTTTTTTGTCAAGTTAGCTGTGACTTATAAGGGAAAGGGACTACTTATAATAAGTCCCTATAGCAACATTACAAATAAAAAAAATTACAAAAAAGTATATACAAAAAGAGGATTCCAGTACATGTGAAAAGAGGTAAAAAGGACAAAAGATAAAAGACAAAAATAAAAAGGTAGTACAATGTCAGATGAGGTGGAGAGGTAGCAGTGCAACATTAGTTCCATACGAAGATTCTCTAAACACAGCAGGTGAGAAGGATCAAGATGTTACAGTAATAAAGAGGCCAGGACGAGAAAAATGATAGTATGCCAAGAGAAAACTACTTGGCTAGTAAGTGAGTCTCGTGTCACTTATCACTTGGTAAGAACCTCTCAGCAGCAGTTAGTTAGATTACTCGACATAAGGTCCTTGGTAAAGGATTGGTTGGCAATATCATTACCAAGAGTATAGATCAACATATAGCAATGCAGCGAGCTCAAGGAGTTCAACCACCTTCCTTTAATGTAAAGTTTCTCGTCATCAGCAAGTTATCGAAAGAGGATTCTTTAGGTAAAGGATTGGAGTCCTCGATACTTGCGTAAGTAATAGAACCAATAGTCGGCAATTCATCAAAAATCCTTCCATGAACTTAGTCTACTTAACTTACTTATTGGACAACTTTCATTGGCTCTTTAAGTACTTTAACAACTTATGGTTGGTATATATAACAAATTATCTATGCAATAACCAATATTGCTAATCAATTAGAGCTTGAATAGGAGAGTAAAACTTCTTGTCATATACCAAGTAATTCAACATAGCTCCTTGGAGTGTCCTACTATAGTTAGCAATAGGTCAACCTTTCTACATGAGCACTAGCTTAAAGCCAACACCTGATGCATTACATTCTAGTTTGAATATCTTTCGAAGTTGAATAGAGTCAAGACAAGAGATTAAGTCAACTTTCCCTTTACTTTTTCAAAACTCTTTTAAGCTCATTCTCCTTATCTAACCTCTACATTGTTCTTTATCAACTCAATAAGAGATGCTATAATATACTAAATTTCTTGATGAACCACCTATAAAATAAGGTCAACCATAAAAGCTTCTTACTTCAACTATACTAATCAAGTTCAACCAGTCCTGGATAACTCAAAACATCTCCTCATGAACTTTAATTCCACCTTCACACACTACAAAACTAAGAAAAACAACCTAGTCTTGGTAGATTCTACATTTCTTCAAATTGTCAAACAAATGTTCAACTTAAAGTATTTCAAATACATTTCTTAAGTAGTCATAATGACACTTTAAATCAAGGCTATAAATAAGGTTGTCTTCAAAATAGACAACAACAAACTTAGCAATCAACTCTCTTAACATGTGGTTCATCAAGTGCATGAATGTGCCTAGTGCATTGGATAAGTTAAATGGCATGATTATCTATTCATAGAGACCATGTCTTGTCTTAAAGACAATCTTCCACTCATAGCTTAGTCTCATTCTACTCTAACAATACCTATTGTTCATATCAATTTCGGAAAACATCTACATTCTATAAAGCTGATCTAATATGTTATTGAGCCTCAAGATAGGATACCTGCATTTGATACTGATCTTGTTAATAGTACGACTAGTAATAAACATGCACCAATATATCCTTCTTCAACACAAGCAAAGCTGGCACAACACAATAGATGAGGCTCTCACTTAAATTGGCTTATTTTATTAGTTCATTTTTTTCCTCTTTAGCTTAACTACTCACTCGGGGTTCATTCGGTAGGTTAGCTTGTTAGGTAAAGTAGCACCTGGTTGCGGATCAATGCAATATTCCATGTATTGGAAAGGCGATAACTCCTTGGGTAACTCTTCTAGGAAGAAGCCCTAAAATTCATGTATCACCCTCTAAACCTCAATGGGCAATTGAACTTGATCTCTTAGCCCCATAAATCACTTGATCAATAGAAACATATGTATATGTAACCTCAAGGTCAATTATGGCTCAACTTGAGTCATTATAAAAAATTTCTTCAAAGCTTAGCTCAACTGCGATTATGTACCACAGACTTGACTAGGAGTTATGGATGCAAGACGATCTTCTTGCCATCCTTCTCAAAAGAATTGGTGTTTCCATATCCATCATATAAGACTCTCTTGTTGAATAGCCAAAGTCTACCTAATAGAATGTGTAATGCATACATTAGCAAGGCACCACAAAGAATGTTGTAGTGGTACCTATCACTAATAGATTTTGCTACTTAGACTTATTAAGTTATATGTAATGCTCCATTTTCATTCAGCTAATATGGCTTGTATGGTTTGGGGTAATGAGTGGTCTATAACTTCAGCTTTTTCATAATGGATGTTTCGATGATATTTATATAGCTATCTCCATCTATGATCAAAGCACACAACTAACCTTTCATTCTACAACTTGTATGGAACAACTTATCCTACTATTTATCTTCAACTAAGGGAGTCACACTCATAGATTACCTCAACTCCACATTCAATAACCCTCTTTGCTAGGTAAACACATTGACTTCTCCCTTAGGTGCAAACTTAACTTATCTTGCTTCTTCCATCTTCTCTTCTACATCCTCTTCATCTATGCTCTCAACTTCTACGGTCAATACTTCCTCTTTAATGACCATAATATGTTGGTTTAGACATTGAGGGGCCATGTGCCTAAATTTGGTCTCACAAATCTTGAAGCATTTAATTTCACTAAGCTTCTAACCTAAACTTTGCCCTTTATCAAACTTCCTTTCCCCTTCATTCTCAATAGCCTTAACTTTCTAATCACTGCTATGCTTTAAGGGCTAATCTCTTCTACTTGAATTTGGTCTTACTAATCTTTGAGCATTAGATTAAGTAAATCTAAACACTGTCCGTGCTTCAAGCTCCTTAACTTCGTACCTTATCATTAGCATTTGGAACTCTTGGACATAATAGTCAACACTAATTCCACCATATCTAAACTGTTGCAATTTCTTGATTGCATCCTTTATGTAGTAACCGGATAAGAAACTCCTTTGCATGACCCTCTTCATCTCATAGTCCATGTTTACATTTTTTGTTCTACATGTCTTCATCTAGTAGCTTGCAAGTTCTTCCATCATTGTGCAATATAGTATATAAAATTTAATGCAACCAAGCGTACTTTGACATTCTCTTTGCATTTATGGAATTCAAACAAATTCTCAACCTTATCTTTCCAATCTAGATATTCATTCGTGTCATCACTACGTGAATAGGTCAAAATTAGCAACTTCGCACCATGTAGTCCTTTGAGAGCTTATATCTCCCTCATTTTATACTCTTCTAAGTTGTGAGCAACTTCTTCATCAATCTCTTCCAATTCTATTCTTCTCTGTGCTCTTCCTCCTTGTTTAACTTCATTAACACACTCATTTTGAGCTGGATTTTGGATCTTGCTCAATTATTGCCACAGCATTAAAGGGTTGGTTCTTTACTAATACTTGTATATAATAACAAGATTGGCAACCATTGTTGTCAAGTCACAAATCTATTCATCAATCATTCTATAGGTTTATTTGCCTTGTCTCCCACTACTAAGAGCATCACTTTCCACATCTCAAATGTTACCAAGTGCCCTTAGGTTTGACAATCTTCAACTTTAACACTCACAATTACACTATTATAACTTTACTTAAGACCTCTAATTCTTGATAAACAAATAAAAACACTAAATTTCAATTATTGCAGCAACACTTAAACACTTCAATAACACTACATAACTGGATGCATTACGGTTTCATAATATCACTTCTTGCATCATTACCAAGAATCTAATACCAAGATGGCATGCCTCAAGGCTAAACACATGAGGATATCACTCAAAACATGAAACAATGTGGGTCGACTAACTATACCCAAAATGGGAATGGGTATCGTGAGTGTTTAGCGTATTTATGAGCAATTTAATGGATATCATAGATAATTAAGTCTTATATGACAGATTGTCACTTGAAATTACACACAAGCAAGAAAATAGGGGCATTCATTGCTATTTTTTCATTAAGGGGAAAAGATAAGAGTTAATTACACTTAGAGGGTCAATTAATAAGAACAAGAAGCCAATGTAAAGGATTCAACTATGTGGTTGATTACAAGTGTAAGACTATTTATAGCAAGTCTTAAGATTAACTATAATAAAGGAAAATGGTGAAAAGGGATTTTCCAAAATGATACAAATTATTTATGCTTAATGTATGTCTAAAAGGGTAAAATAGAGAGAATGGCAAAAGGAATAGCTTTGGACATTATGGGCATGAAACATTGTCAATGGACACATGTTAATGGCCTACTGGTGGCTTTTTCAGCTTGTTAGGAGCATTTCCTATAGAGCTAAGGTCTGGTTGAATGTTTGCTAAATTGGACAAACTATTTGTTAAAGATTGAAAAAAGCTCAAATAAGCTGATGACGTAATAGCTGAGTTGTTGGGCTTATCCTATTAGTCAAATGTTTTCACTAGGAAGAGAGTAAATAGCATGAGACAGCTCGAAAAGCATTCCGACTCATAAGTAAGCAGTAAGGTGGCCTCCAACTTAGTGGGTCATTAGGTTAAGATCCTATGGGTTAAGTTCATCCATCATTGAGGTTAAGAACATATTGACTAGGAATTTGATTCCCATCGGTATGTCCTTATAGTAAGAAAATGAAAAAGAAGAAAAGCTCAAAAGAATAACTACAATTCAAAACCCTATTTTCATTTGACAACTTCCTTTTTCCCATAACCTTTTTGTCCAATCATACCCAACATGTTAGGTAAGTGTTTCATTTGTAATTGTGTACAGTAGTTCTACTTATGGTTGTCAAAATTGTAAGTCTATTCTCACGTTTCTACAAATGCAATTTTAAAAGTCCTTTCTAAGTTAAATTATGTATAAAATTATTTTCTCATAAACTCGTGATAAAATCATGATTTTAGGTGTACGTTTCTACAAATTTATGATTATATCAATTTTATACAATTTTACCTAATTCTATGTGATTTTACATGATCTTATACAATTCTACGAGATTTCTACTTGATTTAAATGTAATGAGCTACAAAACCCGAGAAAAAGAAGTAGGATTCTACGATTTAGAGTAAGCGAATTAGAACTGCAAGTGAAATGACAATATATTTGCTTCTTTAACTTTAATGAATTACATTAGTAGCTTCACTATTTAAGATCAGTAGCTTCACTATTTAAGATCTTTTATCGAAGATGAATAAGTAATTGAGAAAGAAACTATATATATTTATGAAATGATGATTTGTTGAATATCCTGTTAAGTGTAAGAGATAAGAAAAAAGATGAACATAATATTATATAGAAAGTTAGTACAAATGATTAAGGGATTTATGACATTAATATTATTAAAGATGAGTACGAACAGTTGCTTGAAGGGAGACATTGATATTGGCAAATATTACCAATAAAAATTTGTAATGATGATAATAATTATATTAGGAAAGTTTGTAGCAATTTTATTGGTAACAAGACAATTTATGATTAATGTTTTGTTTTAGTTTAGTATTGTATCAAAATAATTTATATTGTAATGTAATTTATATCAATATTAATATTTATATTTTAGTTTTATAAATTAGCATAATAATATATACTTAATTATTTGTACTATAACTTATATTGTGATCAAAATTTATATTGAATTTCTTTTTATAACATCATGTGTTTCACTTTTTTTATGACTTTATAAGCATATTAATAGTTTTTAAAAGCTATTTTATGTGAGATGTAAAACCTTACATTTTTACGTATTAGTTCTATGTTTTAATTTCATGAAACCCCTAATAATTTTAAGTAGAATCATAAGTTTAACAATATTTATTCTTGTATAAAGGATCTATGGCATTAACTTGCAAATTTTACTAGGCAACTAAAAGGATTTGTAGATTAGAGATATTAATCATACGACCTTTTCTAATAGTAATAAATAAGTAAAACAATTCAATTTAAGCTAATTTTACATGTTAAGCACTTTTTCTTGTCTACGAAGGAAACTTAAAGGAAAATCTTGCCTGCATTTCTTATTTCACTTTTATAGATATGAAAGTCAACGATTGAGCATAGACCAATCAATTCGGTTAAACTAGCCCAAGAACACTAATTCATGAGTAGGTGAGAGGATGAACCAAGACTGGCCCTTAGGGGGCATGGTACTAAGTTGATTCAAGTGAATTGATGATTTTGGGTTGGTTCAATTGATCCATAAGCCTTTTTTCTTTTTCTTTTTTTTTTTATGGAATTGTCTACTTTTTTAAAAAAGATCTTTTGTGGACTTTTACATTTTTAATTCAATCTTTTGTGGAATTTTCTTATTCTACTTTCTGGTTGTTTCTCTATTCCATTGCACATGAATTGAAAATTTTATTTATCAAATAATTTTTTTTAAGTTCCCAAAATAATTCATTTAATCCAAACGATGTTATATTACAAAATTAAATAACAATAATTAATAAAATTTATAATTGAAAATGGACTTTTAATTATTTTATTTTTTTAAATTAAGCTTAAACCAATAGATAGCCCACTGGTTGCGGGTTGACAATCATTTACCTAGGCCCTTAAGGCCCAACCATTTAGGCTACAGTCCAATTTGGGCCGATTTGTCAACCCATCAAGCTAATTGCAAACCGATTTACGATCTACAACACTCTTGCATAGATTTACTTAAACCTACGTGCCTTTTCTTATTTATTAAAGGAATTGCAAGCATTCTCTTGGAAGCTAAGGGGGATAAAGGAATCCACACTTTCCTATTCGACTCATTCCAAAATTTTGGAGTTCGAGAGTATTTCTTTGCGCCTTTTATTTTTTACAATGGAAATCATAAGCATTGTCATGGAACTATTGTACATGGTTACAAATGAAGCACTTATCTCGCAATGCTCTGTTCGGTTGGGCAAAAAAATTAGGGAAAAGGGATGTTAAATAAAATTAAGGTTTCAACTTGGGGCTTTTCTTTTTGGCCTTTTTTTTTTTTAAAACGCAAGACATATGGATGCCACATTAACATCTTAATATACAATTAACATGATATATCATATGTAATTAATGGAGTTATTTAGAGTCTACACTCAATTTATTATTTGAACAACTTATTAACATAAAGTTGATATTTTATTCTAACAATCTAAAAGTTTAATTCTTTATTTAGAAACGATTCTTATTAGTATATATAAAATGAGTATAATCATTTAACTTTCACATCAAAATGGAGGGATCTTCATTTGTATCAATTCATTCCGATAAATGCTCATGATTTTTTTCGGGTACTCTTTTTCTTTATTATTCTTTTTTTTAAATTAGTTAAATTAATTTATATATATATATATATGTACTTAACATATTTTATTTTGGGCTCTGACTAAAAGAATGAAAGCCTTGTTTTCTATTCAACAAGAAATGATATCTTGGTCTCTCCTTGCTGAAGGATGGATGATATTAAACACAGATACTTCAACCATTTACTCCTTACGGTTAGCAATAGCATGGGGTATTCTTCGTGATGAATGCGATCGTTGGATTATGGGTTTTTTTTTGAGAAAATTGGTTATATTGATGTACTACGTGTATAATTATGAAGTCTATTTTGTGGTTTACACTTTTGCTTTCTTTATAAAAATCTAGAAATTGGAGATTTGTAAGGATTAGAAATTTTTTTTTTGCATTCAACTGTACTAATGATTGCTACAACAATTGTATATATTGATCGCTCACAAGGAAAAGGCCAATTGAATTGAAGATGCAAAGCTATCCTTTGTGCTACAAGGGGCCACTGCTGCTGCTCACCATTTAATAGTCAAAATTCACGTTACTTTGAAGCAAGAAACAATATTTTTTTTTTTAGCACTTATAATATTTGAGAAACTCTTCCTAATGATTTGAATTTTATTGTAAATATTAGGGAAGACAATTAATTCCCTCACGGTGGTCTCGTCTCTCTCAGGACCATGTTTTTAATGGGCCAACTACGGCCCTAATCTCCTTTTATATATATATATATATATATGTGTGTATCCCCAATTTTATTTTATTTTTGCCAAAATATATATTCCCTTTAAAAACAAAAGAAAATAATAATGAATAAACAAATTTTTATATCCTCGGCCTTTGTTCGTGACAATAGACGCCAAAGATGGATGCACGTCCGATCAAAACCTAAGTACATAGCTTTTTAACTCTCCCGAGAGCATGGGGTTGGGGTGAATGGTCTTCGTGTGCGGCTAGGGTTTGAAGTTGGACGTAGGAAAGAAGACATTCTCTAGGTATCGTCGCAATCGAAATTTAAGATAGCCAACTACACGGCAGCAGGACCGTAAAAGAATTAACGTGGTAGACTGAGAGTAGTACAGGATAGGGTCAAAGAAAAAACCCATGGTTAAAAGGGAAATATGGCCAGTGATACTGATAGGCGCTTCTCTGCTACAGTTTGCTTGCATCAGCACGCTCCACACCGTGACAACGATACTATTCAAATACCAACACCGCTGCTTCTTTATGGGGAGGATGAGCTTGGACTTTGTCCGGTTTCTACAGTTTCTTTTTCTTTTTCTTTTTCTTTTTTTTAACCTAAATCAAACTTCTGGTCCTCGAAAATTTTGAAATTAAAATGAGTCCAAACCGAGAATGGACCGGACAAAGTAATAATTAGTTTCTTTTTCTTTCATTTTTTTCTTTTATCTCTACATTTTC
Organism: Lumnitzera racemosa; assembly: GCA_024138005.1. NCBI lineage: Eukaryota > Viridiplantae > Streptophyta > Magnoliopsida > Myrtales > Combretaceae > Lumnitzera > Lumnitzera racemosa. Next base: position 80,372,004 of record JAMXBC010000005.1, read on the forward strand.
TTTCTTTTTTTTTTTAATCTGGAAGAAAAGAATTAGGAACAAGGAATTGAAAGAATGACAAATATTGAGGAATTTAATTCTTTTATACATATTTGTTTAGAGAGAGAAAAGAAATGAAATAAAAAACTAATTATTATTAAAGATATAAAAAATATAGTACTAAAATACTCATAACAATTAACAATCTAAATAATTACAAAGGATAAAATGAAAAATTTCTTCAAATGTCCTATTCTCTCCATTTTCTCTCTATTTTGGGAGGGATCAAAGGGCCAAAGGGCCGGAGAATTTATTTCCTCTTCAAATTCATTCCATCTCAATTTTCCTTCTTTCCAAATAAGGAAAACCAATCTAATCCGTCCTAATGGATTCCCTTCCCATTCCTTTCCCCCCTTTCACACATTCCAAAAATAGTGTAAGTGCTCTGGTTTTGATGGTTTCCGATTTTGGTTTAAATCAAATAAAAATCAATCGTAGATGATTGTAATATATTTTTACCGTATAACTTATATGTGCACTACATTTTGTACAAGAATACATAAAATATTTAGTTAAATAGTTCATCTTTTTCTCATCTAATTAGTATCTTTATGATATTTACTTTAATATTACGTTTAGAAAGACCGAGACATAAAAAAAATTAAAATATAATTCCATATATATATTCCTTTCCTAAAATTAATTTTAATAAAATTAAATTTATCTACCACTTATTTTATTCATATTTATAAAAATATCAATTAAATAATAATATCTAGTAATAGTGGATATCACAAGTGTTAATCTTCTAATGGTTTCCTACTGGTTTGGCAATCATATGTTGTGGCAAAAATGCAAAAAAGCCCTTTATTGCAGTGCCAATGAGGACCTCTAAGAAAGGAAACAAAAAGTGTTTAAAAAAATGTTTAAAAAGGAATAAAGAGTACTAAGGATTCTATCCTTATAACTGTAGCTTCATACCGCATTTATATGGCATTAAAATTATTTACCTAAGATACATCACGAATAAAGATTAGCTTATACATAGTTAGTATAAGAAGGCATACTTAAATACGAGAAAAGCTAATGCCTTTCTACTAGTTGGTGTCTTTAAGGAAGGATGCTTGTCACGTCAGCATAGGCAGCTTTCATAACTAGGACAACTAAGCATCATATGGCATTTAATGATAAGAGAAAAATGATTAAAACAGCCATGGTATCATGGTCCTTAAGTTGTATACCGAGCAGATAGCGTGTGCATAAGAATGATGTTGGCATGTGTCTATTAAGCCTTATGTTTGGCTACCTTGAGATATGGAGTTCTTGGTATCTCAAGTTCCAAGGAGTCAAGCACTCTAAGGACATTGATTGAAGCTTCCAAGTTCTGTAGGGGGTTAGAAGAGTACTCGAGGATGATTCGAGTAAGTTGTGCTAGCGTTGAATATGCCAACCATGTGATTACACTTAGGTTAGAAGGGGTTGACAAGGGAAGTTAAGCCAATTGGCTTGCCAGGCGACTAATCTATTAACCTAAATCAGTAATTGGGGAAACTCAAGCTTATTGAGGTACATGAGCATAAGCTTTTAAAGCTTGAGCTTAGAAAGACCTATCAATAATTTTTTATGTATAAAATATATTTTTTTAGATTTTTTTTAAAATATATGAAATTTCATTTTTCAATTATGATATCATCACATCTATTATAATTATAAAACAAAAACAAAAATAGAAATACAAAACATATAAAATATAAATAAGATATAAAAAAAGAAAAAAGATAATTCAAACAAGATCTAAATAATACACATATCATTAATTTTATGAATTTGTAAGTAATAATGGAATTTACCATTGTATAAAGATATAATTATATGGACAATTATAATTAAAATTTTTGACATTATCAAAGCTTACTGTACCTTCTTTTTATTCTTAATCAATTTCAATACTATCATTTGTATAATATTGAGAAGTTAAGGTTTTGCATAAATACATTCTCTCTCCCGACATCGCTATCACTAAGCACTGACGTTAGGAGATAATTAGGCTTGACCTTAACAACACTATTGATGTGTGCGAGGTGAAAATTTATTATCCGTGGTTGAAACTGGTAAGCGTGTTACTGCTTTTGTGTTCATATAGGCTAGAGCCTCATTTGGTTATTGCAGAGAGTTTATATTTCTATTGATTTTACGAAAGCATATTAAATATTTATATTGTAATGATGAAGGAAGGATACGTGGAACTACACCCATAAACTATAAGTTAAATACAGATTAAACTACTAAATTTTAAATTTGTGATTCCAGTTATCCCTAATTTAGGAAATGCAAATAACCCATTTATTTTATTAAATCCCAAAAACTATTATTAAAAGGTATTACAAATAATAATTGTTTTCTGTTTTTAATTTCAGCAACAATTATTGGTATATTATTAGAGGGTATAACCTTACTGTACCATAGGTTTTGGCGGGCATTAATTAAAGGTCATTGGAGAAGGTAAATCTCGCGTGTAGATTTTACAAAACTTGCTTTTATAAGATAACACAGATATGAGTTTTTTTATCTTTTAATCTAAAATATAAATGGTATATATTATAAGATACCTTGTATCTATATTGTAAAAAATTATTAAATAATATTAATAAATTATAATATTATATATTTTTTATCAATAAATTTTTTAGTAAAAAAAAAAAAAAAAAATAGCTTAACACCGTATGTTAATAACCTCAAACAGTCAAATCCAGCTATATCACTCTCATTTTACATCTTCCAATCCTTCCCTGACCTTCTCGTTTTATTTTCCTGCATTACCGTTTCTACTCTTTCGGCTTATTCTTTTACATTCGCTAACTTGGAGGTAAGGAAAAATCCTTCTAAACCTTAATCATCGTGCAACCATTTTTAATTAAGAAAAAAATATTATTAATTTATCAAAATTTAAAAGTTATAACTTAAAATTTTTCTCTTACTTTTATTTTAATTTCATAAATCTTACTACAGGTACCATAGGTGTTGTGATGCACATGAAGAACCTATAATATTACACATATTATTTTTCTGATTTTATATAAACTTAAAATTTATCAAAAATAAAAGTAAAATTTATGTATTTTACAAAATATCTTGATAAGGTGTAAATTTAAAAATATAATAGCGTAGATTTCGGTTCTAAAATGAAACCTATCTTTATAGCGATGATGCGGCACACAGAAATTATCAGTTTTTGTAAAATTTTATTTCAAAAGGTTATAAAAAAAAAAAAATCTGCAATTATATTCATGGGCAATACTCAGCCGAAAGAAAAAGTTAGTTGTGTGTTATACTGTAGAACCATCCACCTCACTGCCATGCAGCTGATGACCGGAAAGCAAAGGTTTGAAGATCGGACGTGACATGATATTAAAGATGACGCAATGAGCCGCCAAACGTCGTAAAAGATGAGAGTGATAAGAAAACAAGGGACAAAATAAAGGGGCACATCCCATCACACATTTATATTTTACTCCAACAGCTAGCGTTGCATTAGTCTGATTTCTGACGAGGCCGGCTGTTGGGGTAGGACAGGACTAGTACTGCTGGATTGATCACCAAAGATGTAGGCGATGGGATGATGATAAGACTACTCTCCTGCTTCTTCTCCAACCCCCTACAGCCATCTGTCATGTCCTCCAAGTCATTTGAAGTTGTTCTTTTTTACTTAGAAATGATAAAGCAACGTCAATCAGGCACGATATAGTCCTGGATTTTTCCCGTGAAATATTGCAGATACTAACGAGAGTTTCATCGATGTCCACCTGAAACAAATTGTATAGATCGGGCCTTCCTGAAACTTTTTCTATTTGATTTGTCCAACCCAAAATATATCGTTCGAAATTCAATCAAAGTTTTTAGTCTCTCTATTTGCATATGGACTATCCCCTTCCTAGTTTTGTAGGTAAAGGATATACAGAAAGATAATCGAATATCTATTTTCTGCTGCTTTCAAATAAATAAATTGAAATATTGAAATATTTTATTAGTAATTACTTCTCATAAAATTTTGAATACCACAATAATTAATATATTCCTTGGCATGAAACACACATTTAGGAACTTCTATTTAAGATATTAATAAACAGACTCAAAGTACATGAAAAAAATAATGATTTTTGAAAGCGCCAAAAAGGTTTTATAAGATTAAAAAAAAAAGGGTTCGTTAAGCACCTCATGATCAACTTCTAGATCATAATTGCTAATATCTAAATAAAATAGAGAAGAGATAGAAGAAAAAAGAACTAATTAGAAATATCTCTCATAAGTTTACTAAATATTTGATTGTTGGCAAGTTTTTTTGTATGTGTTATTCAAAAAGAGTAGGACTCAATGATCATTCGTTTGCCAAAACCAAAAGTCAAAATTTTGATAGATAAAAGATCTCATAAAAACTTATTTTAAGAAATGGGCCAAACCAAGTCATTTCTCAAGAACAATAGCTAAGATCCCTAATACTACCACTTGGATTTGAAACTTACATGTTGATGCTTATAATTTTAATAGTCATACGAGTGATTTACTGGAGATCTCTCAAAAATGCTGATGTTGATAATTTTAATAGTCATATGAGTGATTTAAAGGAGATCTCTCAAAAAGTAATAAGTACACATTTCAACCAACTTTCCATTATCTTTCTTTGGTTGAGTGGTATGTACTTTCATAGTGCTTGTTTTTCCAAATATGAAGCATTACTAAGTGGCCCCACTCACATCAAACCTAATGCTCAAGTGGTTTGGCCAGTAGTAAGCTAAGAAATATGGAATGGCAATGTAGGAGAGGGTTTTCAAGGAATATAAATAACCTTTTTTTTTTTTAAAGATTTGGCGAACATCTCGAATAATTAATGAATTACAACTCTACTGTACCGTAATTGGTGCATTAGTCTTTACAACCTTAATGCTTTTTGCCGCTTGGTTCCATTATCACAAAGCTGTTCCAAAATTGGCTTGGTTCTAAGATATAGAATCTATGCTAAATCACCATTTAGTGGGGTTACTAAGACTTAGGTCTCTTTCTTAGGTGGGGCATCAAGTACATGTATTATTAGCAATTAACCAATTTCTAAACGTTGAAGGGCGAACAACAGTTGTAACTATAATGGTTATAAGGTAACAAAATTCCTTATTGGGTAAGTTATGATCCGTACGAAAGGCATTACGATCTAGGCACTTTCTTGGAGAGAGGCTTGGTGAAATAGACATGTCTATAAAGATGCGCACTACTTGCACCTAAACAAAAAGACCCTATGAAGCTTTATTGTTCCTTAAGATTAGCTTTGGGCCTTTCCTGCATAGCTTACGTAGAAGGCGAAGAAAGCCTCCTTTTGAGGGGACCGAAGCCATCAGTGAAATATTAGTCTAGAAGAGTTAGAATTCTAATCTTATATTAGGATCTACGTGCCAAGGGACAATCTCAAGTAGGCAACTTCTATGAGGCTTAGCCCCCCTAAAAGGTAATGGAGGTGTACAAAGGTTTCCTTGGGCCAAACAAAGATTGGCCCTTAAGTGGAAGGGCCATCGCTCAATAGATAAAAGTTATTATAGGGATAACATGCTGATCTTCCCTAAGAGCAAACATCGATAGGTAGGTTTGGCATCTTGATGTTGGCTCTTTGCCACCGAGGCTGTAGTATGTTCCAAGGGTTGGGCTATTCACCCATTAAAGCGATACATGAGTTAAGTTTAAAACATCATGAGATAGTTCGTTCCATATTCAGTATGAGAGTTAGAGCATTAAGAGGACCTTTCCCCAGTACAAGAGGACCAAGAAGGACGTACCTTTAGTGTATTGATTATTATGCCTATGGTAAATGCTGGGTAGCTAAGTGTGAAGTAGATAATTACTAAAAGCATTTAAGTAGTAAGCCTAACCTAAGATGAGTGCTCTCCTATTTTAACTTCCTTGGAGCCTCTAGTAGTACAACCACGACAGCGACGGGTTCTCTACCCCTACAAGGATGAAGTGACAAAAGTTTTGAGAATTCAAGAAAAGGTCACAGCAAACAAGCCATTTATCATTACAGTAGGTATCAAGTGGAAGTATGGTAATGTATGCAGCTAAAGTATCCTAACAGAATGATAGACTAGAGTGTTGTTCTTACATGACTTGATCAATTCGATTAAGCAATCACCATCTATTTTCATTGTTCAACTTTTTGACAACATGAAAAAACTAAAAGCTTAACCTACCCCCACCCCCCTTCTTTATTTATCCAAGGGATGGAAGGGTAAAGGCCTTTGGTGTCCCCTCCAGTAAGAATTTAGGCCTCACAATCACGGGTCATTATGCTTTTCTCTCATGCCTTTCTTTATTCATGGTTCGATATTCTAGTGTCTTAGGCATAGAGGAACTACACCAATCTATCCTAAACTTAGTGGTTAAACTCGACTATAGTGACAATACTATAAGAGAGGTCTTATAGGAAAATAGTTCAATGCTAAGATAATAAAAAGCTTAACACCACTCATTTATTACTACTTTTTGAAAAAGAAAAAAAAATGAAAAGGTTCTTTTATTCAAAACCTTAATTATGAAATCCCTTCTCTCTCACTTTACACCTTAGAACATACTGTTATTATAGAAGAAAAGATGCTTTCATATCTTCTTAACCTGAAATCGCTAGGGAGAGGAAAGGTTCCCTTTTTTTCAGGGTACTCCTAGGAACAAATCCAATGGAGACCAGGTGGGGCCTGTAACTCAAAGAATTAGAGCATATGGCTACAATAGTTGGTACACTAGATGTGCATCCTTCTCGATCCTCTCATACTAGGGAAAGGTCCTCTTAATGCTTTAACGCCCACATTGAATATGAACCAAACTGTCTTATAATGCTCTGGACCTAGTTCACATATCACTTTAATGGGCAAATAGCCCAACCCTTGAAACATACTATAGCCCTAGGTAGCAAAAAGTCAACATCAAGGCGCCAAACCTTCCCGTCGATATGAGCTCTTGGGGAAGATCAACCTATTATCTCTAAAGTAAGTTTTATCCGTTGAGTAATGGCCCTTTCACTCAGCACCATTAGATCACTAAGGTCAACTTTCGTCCCTACCAAATGGGTAGGTCTCTATATTGAGAAAAATTGAGAAACTTAACATGAAGGGTGAAAAAGAAATAATAAGAACTTAGTCTCTATATGGGATATATGTATTAGATCGATATATGGGATGAAAAGGCGACCGGTGGGAATTGAACCCATGTATGGTGAATTCATAATCCACTACCTTGATCTACTTGGTCACATCCGTCCCTTACTATAATATAAACATTAGTATTATCTACTATTTATTTTTTATTTTTTATTAGTATTATTTATTTTCTATTTTAATAGAATACTAAATTTAGTAAATATTCTTTTGATTTTTAATAATTCAAAATTAATAAATTTTTTTATATTCTAATTATTTTTTGTTATTGTATTGAATTATTGAAAATATTTTAATTTTTCACTTTTAATTATTTTTATTTTAAAAAATAAAATTTTACTATTTTAAATTATGAGATAGATAATAGAAGAAAAGAATTATAACTTTTTTCCATTTAAAATATTTAATACAATTCAAATATAGAAAATAACTTTTAAAAAAAAGGACTCTCTACATAATTTCAAATACTATACAAAAAATCTCTATAAGACTCAAATACATTTTTTTTGAAGCTATTTTTCTATATTTGAATTGTATTAAATATTTTAAATGGAAAAAAAAGTTGTAATTATTTTCTTCTTTTATCATATCTCATAACTTAAAATAGTAAACTTTTATTTTTCAAAATAAAAATAATTAAACGTGAAAAATTAAAATATTTTCAATAATTCAATACAATAATAAAAAATAATTAGAATACAAAAAAAATTATTAATTTTGAATTCTTAAAAATCAAAAGAATATTTACTAAATTTAGTATTCTATTAAAATAGAAAATAAATAATACTAATAAAATAAAATAGAAAATAAATAATAAATAGTAGATGTCGACCCTTATTTTTTTTCTGGTTTTATATTTTCCTTAACCCAATCAATATTAAACCCCAAACCATTTAAATATTGATCCTCAACTAAGAGTTAAAGAAAATTGGTATTTAAATGTATTTTGAAAATTCTTTAGAGTCGCCACCGAACTAGAATTAGAAAAAAGAGGATTAGGTTAAATCGATTGGGTAGATCAATTTAACCTAGCCCTTAGCCACTAGTCTACTTGAAAAACCAATTTCTAAAAAATGGTTTTAAAAAACTAGAAGATTGAGTCCGAAGGTTGCTCTTTTAAACCCTTACTGGTACCATTACTAACTTTCCAAATTTAATTTTACTTTTTAGATACCTTTCCAATAAGGTTTATTTACATGTAATAATTGGAATTATATCTATTTACAAAAAATAAGAATTGAAGGAATTGTCTACTAATAGGGGAAAATAAAATTTTTTCATATTTTAAGTTGCTTTATACGTACAAATACTTACGTACCCATTATTCAAGATCATACTTCCATAGTTCATTTAATGAAAACTTTAGGTAAGTGAGTTGAAAATAATTTTTTTTTCATATTTTAAGTTGCTTTATATGTACAAATACTTACGTACCCGCTATTCAAGATCAAACTTCCGTAGTTCGTTTAATGAAAACTTTAGGTAGGTGAGTTGATTTTAAACTAATTTTACATTTTAAGTGGGTTCAAGTTTATTGAGAAAAATCTAAATGACCTTAAATTAAGGATTTATTTTTGGAAAGTTCTAAAAAATTTTAATTTCGAAGAGGATCCATTTGTTTTATTTATTTGGAAAAAACTAATTTTTTAAAGTGATTAAATAATTTTGTTATTTACTAATTATTATTTTTTATTTTTCTATTTTATCATTTTAGTTGTTTATTGCCATTCTAATTAAAACCTAAAACTAAACTTTCCTTTTCTATTTTCTTTTTCTCTTTCTTTCTTTTTTCTAGTTTTTTTTTAAATTACAATTACAACATAATTGGATAAATATAACTAAATAAATAAATAAAAAGGAAAAAAAATACAATTAACAAAAGAACAAGCGAAGCTTAAATGTAGTTAGGTATGTGGGTTGGACTTAGAGTGTGCTTCAAGTCAACTCAATTGGGTTAGTATCGGGTTGGTTAGATCCGAGTCAGTACCAAGTCTTCTTCAACAACAATAGCTTAAGGGTGGTGGTTTGAAGTGATTTGATGACCAAAATGAGTGGGGGAAGGGGTTTTTGTGAAATTGGGATTAGAGATAGGGGAGGTAGGATAGAGATGATGCCGTTAGTGGAGTTGGTTTGGGTATTGGTTAGAGTTGAGTGGCGGCGATGAGGGAGAAATGGGTTGCGCGTAGCTTACTACAGGCCAAATAAGGGATAGGTCTAAGGTTACTGAAGGTCGATGAGGTGTTTGTGGTGGTGGCTTGATAACAAAACCACCAAAGAGTAGTAGTTCGAGTGGTAGCCATAAGTTTAAAAACCTTAGGTGTTGGTGCTTTACTTGGAGACCATAGTTGAAGCTAATATAGGTAGTGTTTGAAAGTTTAAGGACTAGGGAGTTCGACCATATGGTCAATTTTGCTTAAGTTGATTTGAGCACAGCCATAACCTAAAGAGAGAGGGTCACTGAATGTAGAGAGAGAGAGTCTACATGTAATCTCAAATGGATTTGAAAGTTCATGGATTCTACCTTAAACGAGATCTTCAAGTCCTAATTTATATGAATGCAACACGAATCAAACATAGGAAGTTACGAAAGTTAGTTAATTCGAAGATTTCAAATTAATGTCCTTTTGACCATGACTTGATCTTTTGAAAACTTAGAGCTCAATTTTTGCTACCTAGATGGCTGAATCTAGATAGGCTCTTAGTATAGATTAAGAGAAGGTAGTGAAATCTTTATGATTTTACCATCAATTTGGTAAAATCATAAAGAAAACACAATCGAAAATGGCCATGATTAGGGATGGCTAAGCTAGAATTACACAGGAAAGGGTGGGGAGTTGGGAGAAAGAGAAAGAAAAAGATGCTAGTGTGGCGCTATGTTAGTTGCATCATCCAGTGGCCATATGCCACATGTCCTACCAGGACATGTGGTAACTAACCTAGAAAGGACAACTAACGTATCAAGGATATGAGCATTCTACGTATCATGCCATATGGCTTGACACATAGCATGATACATCAGTCGCCACCCAATTAACGAGTGCTACTTATTAAGACATGTAGCATAGTAAACCCCTGACATGTAGCAGTCTATTGTGGAAAAATAATAAGAGGTATTTTTATGCCTTCAGTGAGGTTCAAACCTAAGACCCAAGCTAAACCTAATGCCAACATTCAAGTGTTTGTTCATTAGGTTATTGGCTTATACCTTGTTCTTTAGGTTATTGGCTTATACCTTGTTCTTATGTGCAATTAAATTACACGTGTAGAAAAAGTTAGCTTAGGTTAGATTTGAATCTAAGACCACACCCAACGACCCTCCTTTATTAATTTTTAAAAATTAAAAACTTATTTAAGTTTCCTAAATTTTCTACTTTTTGTTGTTTTTCTAGAATTTTTTTTATTTTTTTGCTAAATTTTATATATTGCATTTTTTGTAGTTTTTCTAAGTTTCTCATTTTTTGTAATTTTCTAAATCTTCAACTTGTTTTGCATTTTTCTATTTTTTTGGTATTTTCTAAATTTTTTTATTTATGTTGTAATTTTTTTCTAAATTTCCTAAATTAAAACCCCTTATCCTATCCTAAAAATTTTGTAAAATAAAAGGGGACAAAAATGAGGTATCTATAGTTGCCCCTCTTTGTAGTGAAGTTTGAGTAAAACTTCACTACAAAAACAAAAGGGACACTATTTTTGCCCTAAGGGTGCAATTTGTCCTAAGGAGCGCCATAGCTAACTATCCTAGGTTCGGTTCACTAAGGATTTTAGAGCTTTAAGAGTTGGCTAAGAGACTAAAAGAGGAAGTGAAGCTTGGTCGTGCCCTTATGAGATGATGAACCAAGGTGAATGGGTAAGCACTACTTGAGCTACTAAGATCCTAAAGAGATGTTGAAGACTTAGTTGTAGCCCTATGAGTTGATTAACTAAGATAACATAGGTGAAGCACTCCTTAAGTTGGCTATGACCCTGAAGAGATGTTGAAGACTTGGTCTTACCTTTATGAGCTGACTAACCAAGATGAAACTGGTGAAGTGCTCCTTGAGTTAGCTAAAACCTTAAAGAGAAACTTGGTAGTACCCTGCTAAGCTAACTAACTTAGGTAAAATGGACGAAACACTCCTTAAGCTGGCTAAGATCTTAAAGAGATGTTGAAGACTTAGTTATGCCTCTTTGAGATGACTAACCAAGATGATACGGGCGAAGCAATCCTTAAGCTAGCTAAGAACCTAAAGAGATTTTGAAGACTTGGTTGTGCCCTTATGAGTTGACTAATTAAGATAAAATAGGCGAAGTGCTCCTTGAGTTAACTAAGATCTTAAAGAGATGCTAAAGACTTGGTCATTCCCCTATGAGTTAACTAACTAAGATAAAATGGGTGAAGCGCTCCTTAAGCTAGCTAATACCCTAAAGAGAAACCTTGTATTGCCCTACTTCCTAAGACCCTAAGATGAAATGGGCAAAGCTCTCCTTCAGCTAGCTAAGACCCTAAATTGAAACTTAATAATGCCCCACTCAGCTAAATAAACTAAGCGGGAGCATCTCTCGCAAACTAACAACCTTAAATTTTGGAATCAATTTGAGAAAAACTTGGAAGTGCTCCTCCAAGCTCATTAACCTAAACGAAAGCTTCTCCAAGGCACTAACAACCCTAAGTTAGAATTGATTTTTGAAAACTAGGTTATGCTCTTTTGAGTTGACTAACTTAGGCAGGAGCATCTCTAGGAGACAAGCAACTCTTAATTTTGGAATCAATTCAAGAAAACCTAGAAGTGATCCTCTAAGCTGACCATCTTAGGTAAATGGGTGAAGCACTTCTTGAATTGGTTAAAACCTTAAATTAAAACTTGGTAATGCTCCTTTGAGGTTACTAACTTAGGAAAGAGTATCTCTAAGGGATTAACAACCCTATGATAAAAGGGTTGCTAATGATAAAAGGAAGAGCCCTATGGTCTTGCTAAAAGAAAGTTGGTCAAGAAAAATACCCTATGTTATAAGGAATCAATGATGAAAGGAAGTGCCCTATGGGCTTACTTAAGAGAAATTGGTAAAGAAAAGCACTATATGGGCTTGCTGAAAACCTTAAAAGAAATTATTGAAAGAGGGGTAGTGCTTTGAAAGTTGGCTAGAACCCTAGAGAGATGGGACAATGCTCTATAAGTCGGCTAAAATCCTAAAAAGAATAAAAAAAAAGTAGGTTAGCACTCTAAGACCTAGCTAGATCCTAAAAATGAAAGATGGGACAACACCCTAAAGGCTGGCTAGATCCTAAAAATGGAAGACGGGATAGTACCCTAAAGGCTAGCTACAACCCAAAAAATGAAAGATGGGATAATGCCCTAAAGGCTGGCTAAAACCTTAAAAAGAATAAAAGAGTAGATCAATGTTATAAGAGTTAGCTAAAACCCTAAAAATGGAAGATGGGACAACGCCTTAGGGCTAGCTAGAACCTTAAAAAAAATGGAAGATGGGACAATGCCTTAGGGTTAGCTAGAACCTTAAAAAGAATAAAAAGTGGGTTAGTGCTCTAAGAGTTGGTTAGAACCCTAAAAATTGAAGACGAAGACAGTAGCCTAAAAGCTGGCTAAAACCTTAAAAAGAATAAAAGAGTGGGTTAACACTCTAAGAACTGATTAAAACCCTAAAAATTGAAGATGAGACAGCTCCTTAAAGGCTGACTAGAACATTAAAAAGATGGGACAACACTCTAAAGGTTGGTTAGAACCTTAAAAATAATAAAGCACAAGGTTCTAAAAGCTAGCTAGAACCTTAGAAAAGATTAAAAGAAAGAAAGGATGGCACTCTAAGAGCTGGTTAGAACCTTTATGAAAGATGGGACAGTGCCTTAAAGGCTGGCTAGGACCCAAACAAGAATAGGCGAGGAGTTAGCGCTCTAAGAGCTTGTTAGCACTCTAGAAAAGATTAAAAGAAAGAAGGGATAGTATTCTAAGAGCTGGTTATAACAGTGATGAAAGATAGGATAATGCCTTAAAGGCTAGCTAAGACCCTAACGAGAATACAAGAAGGGTCAGCACTTTAAGAGTTGGCTAACAACTTAGAAAATATTAAGAGAAAAAAAGGATAATACTCTAAGAGCTGGCTAGAACCTTAAAAATGAAATATGAGACAATACCTTAAAGGCTGGCTAGATCCTTAACAATGAAAGATGTGAAAGTGCCCTAAAGGCTAGTTGAATCCCTAAAACGAATTAAAAGGGCGGACAACGCTCTAAGAGTTAGCATGAACCCTAAGGAAAGTTGATGAAGGATTGAAGAAATAAAGTAAATAAAGTATCAGTGCTTAAGGCTTTCTCATGGGGCTTTATGATTTTAAACATTCCTTTCCGAAGGAAAAAGTAACACATGATTAATTTAGTTAAAGAAAGCTTCCTTGCAAACTCTCAATCTAGATTTCGCTATTGACTATAATTCCAAAAATTATAGCTCATTTTGTAAGTGATATGATTTGATTAATCTATTAGGTCATTTTTGGTTCAACATTATGAATTTAGGCTTTTGGGTCAAAGGGTTTCAAGGAGGACTAATGAGAAGGCCTATTTTGGAAGAAATACTTTTATTTATCTCGATTATACAAGTTAAGAACCTTTAGGAAACATTAGAAATATGCTTGCTCCAATGTCAAAAACAATTTTCATTAAAGATAAATTATCTTTTAAGATTGGAAAAGCTTTTATTGAGTGTAGGAGGGATTGTAGGTGGGGGAGGGGGCGCTTGTATGACTCAACATAGGGTAGTGGATATAGAGGTTTTGTGTTGTTGGGCTTTGGAATGTGATTTAGGGCCTCACATTTTTTTGGGCTATTTGGGCTTTGATTCCTGCCCTTTTGATTAGGTTCTTGCTGCTCCTGCGAGGAAGCAATGTATCCTTTAGGGCTTTCATCTTGCACTTAGGCCTATTTTTTTTGCCTCTTTTTTTTTCTTCTTTTTTTTATTATTTTTTTATTTTCCTATTCTCTCAAAATTTGTTACATTGCCTTATTTCCCTTTGGCCCCTTTGGCCTAAAAAAGTAACTATTTACATTGTCGAGTTTTTGTCTTTTCAAGATCCAAAACCCTAAGTCTATGGATTTTTAGTATATGAGTTTGGGTAAGGTATATATGAGCTTAAGGTTTTTTGAAAAGGAGTTAGTCTCTTTTTCATTTTAGAAGAAAAATAATTTATTAAAAATAAAATTTATTTTTGAATTTAATGTTATTGAAGTAAGCACAAATCAATTTTGTCATTCTCTCCCCACCAATGACCGTAACCTCTGAATTTCCTCATTATAGAGTGGTTTTTTACAGGGTTTAAATTTGAAAATTCTCTAAATTAGCCCAATCGGGTTAATAAGAGATAATTGTGTTTAGGATTTGAAAATAAATACCTAATTTTATTTTAATCTACATATCATATTCAAAGTAAACATTCTTAAGGAATGAGTCGATTTTTTAAAATAGTATATAGGATATAGTTTGTCTCTTTTTATTCTAAGCCTTTTTATTTAAAAATGAGTTACCAATTCCTTAAGGAAGAGTCTATTTTTTTATTCAGCCTATAGTAGAAATTGACTTCACCCCCTAGTTTCTCAAAACATGCTCTAGTATTTGACTTTGTGTTTTGGGTTGGTTCATGATTAGGCTTGGCTTTCTAAATAGATGAAGGGTTTTGGCTTAGCTTGGTTACCTTTATAAGCTAAGGATTGTGTTTGGATTAGCTGTCTTGATGAGCCGTGGTTTATGTTTAGATCGACTGTCTTAATGGGCTAAGTGGCTTGTGTTTGGGTAGTTTGCTCGAATGGGCCCAAGTTTGGTGTTTATATTGAATGGGCTAAAGGGCTAATGTTTGGGTTGAATGTGCCAAGGAGTTTGTGTTGGCTTCCTGAATAGTTTGAAGGGCCTCGTATGGATTGGAAGCCAAGTGTTTGGGTTGGTTGCTTAAGTGGGCCAAAGGCTTGAACTTAGGTTGGCTCCTTGAGCCCATAAGGATTTATAGTCGTCAACTTTTCTCTTCATTTTCATTTTTTCAATTTTTCGTTTCTTTTTTCTTCTTCTTCTTCTTCCTTTTTTTTTTTTGAGAGAGAGAGAGAGAGAAAGATAAAGTTTTATTTTACAAAAACCAAGAAAATCATTTATACAAGGATGGTGATTTTTAGGGTTCTATTTACAAGTTTATGAGATTTTATATTTCTCTAAATGAGAGGAAATGGTGGTTAGATAAATGCCTATTGAAGGACTATTTACAAAGAAGGGAATGCTAAAGAGCAATGAACTAAAGAAAACTTTTATTAGTATGAAAGATTAGAATAGAAAACAAAAGTAAAGAACCCAACATTTATTTTGGAACTTCACATTTGTTCTAGACTCTTTAGATATGATTGGAAAAAAACCCTAAATTAAGTCTTGTAAACAAGCCTTAAGGTCCTCTAGCATTTCATAGGTTTCCCCAATGACCTATCCTAAAGGGGCTCTTAAGGCCTGGTTGTGAGCTTCAGATCACTTGATCTGTTCCTTTAGATAGGCAATCTTATCTTTTAACAACTGCTCGTGTATCCTACAAATGTCCTCTAGCCTATCATTTCCTTGATTGTTTGCTTGGTTATTTGCCATTCTAGGTCTACATATTTTATGGACAAGAATCAGTCATTAATGCAACAAAAGAAAGTGTATGGAAATATATTGATGTTGAGATTGTTTTGATTAATACATTACTCCTTAAGTTGTAACCTTGTTGTTAGTTTCAAAAACTTGATTATATTAAAACTCTTGAACAATTAGTAGGGTTGCAATTCTTAGAAGTAGTATATTAACTCAAGCTTAAATGGGAGTATATACAATTAGGGTGAGTTCTAAAAGGTTCTTAAGTATTGTGACCTCATTTTTTTTTAGAAAACACTTTTATTAGTCACATTAAGCTTAAGTGGAGTGGCCTAATCAACCTCGAATGGTGGCTACACCACTAAACCCAGAGCCTACATAATGGCTCCCCTCTTAAGGTCCTAAGATAACTTGAGTTTGACCACATCTATCCTACATCTTTGATGCAACAAATGACCCCTCATGTCCTAATGCATGTTGGATACAAAATAAATATGATAATAAAAACAAAGTATACATATGAAGTTAATTACAAATAAACAAATAAATATACAAACAAATAAATAAATAATACTGGTATTTTGAAAAGAATTCTAATTTCGGAAAGTTTTTAAGTGGCTAGTCTTCTTAACATTCCTAGTAGAGTCGCTAAGCTGTCAAGCTTAATTTCTCTCGTGATTTTATATTAATCCTTGACTAAGAGTTAAAGAAAATTGGTTTTTAAACTTATTTTGAAAGTTCTTTAAAGTTGCCACTTGACTGAAGTTAAGAAAAAAAGGGTTAGGTTAAATTGATTAGGTAAATCAATTTAACATAGCCATAAGTCTATTTGAAAAAATAATTTCTAAAAAAAGGTTTTTAAAAACCAAAAGATTGAGTTTGGGGGCTACTTTTTAAAACCCTTATAGGTACTATGACTAACTTTCTAAATCTAATTTACTTTTTAGATACCTTTCCAATAATGTTTATTTACAAGCAATAACTAGAATTATATCTATCTACAAAAAATAAGAATTTAAAGGATTGTCTACTAAAAGGGGAAAATAATTTTTTTTCATATTTTAAGTTACCTCATATGTACGAGTGCCTACATACCTGTTATTTGAGATCAAACTTTCATAGTTTGTTTAATGAAAACTTTAGGTGGGTGAGTTGATTTTAAATTGAGTTTATGTTTTAAGTGAGTTCAGGTTTTATTGAGAAAAATCTAAAAGACCTTAAATTGGGGTTTTATTTTTGGAAACTTCTAAAAAATTCTAATTTTGAAGAGGGTCCATTCATTTTATTTATTTGGAAAAAACTAATTTTTTCTAAGTGATTAAATCATTTTGTTATTTATTTATTTATTATTTATCATTTTTCTATTTTATCATTCTAGTTGTTTATTACTATTTTAATTAAAACCAAAAACTAAACTTTTCCTTTCTTTCTTTCCTTTTCTATTTTCTTTTTCTCTTTCTTTTTTCTTTTTATTTTTTTTAAAAATTACAATTGCAACACAATTGTATAGAACTAACTAAACAAATAAATAAAAAAGGAAAAAAAAATAATACAATTAACAAAAGAACAAAGTTGGGCCTGGATGCTGTTGGGCGCGCGGGTTAGACTTGGAGTGAGCTTCGAGTCGGTTCGGTTAAGTTCAGGTTAGGCTGGTTAGATTTGAGTCGATCTTAAATCTTCTTCAACAACAACAACAACTTGAGGGTAGTGGTTTGAAGCGATTTGATGACCAAAATAAGTGGGGGAAAGGGATTTTATGAATTTAGGATTGGAGTTAGGGGAGGTAAGATTGATGTTGTAGTTAGTAGAGTATGTTTGGGTGTTGGTCGGAGTTAAGTAGTGGTGATGAGTGAGAAATGGGTTGTGCACAGCTTGTTAGAGGTCGAACAGGGGTTAGGTTTGAGGTTACTAAAGATGGATGAGGCATTTGTGGTGGTGGCTTGATAACAGAACCTCTAAGGAGTAGTGGTTCTAGTGGAAGTCGTGCGTTAAAAAACCTAGGGTGGTGGTGCTTTGCCTAGAGACCATAGCTAAAGCTAATATGGGTAGCGTTTGAGAGTTTTAGGACTTGGGAGTTTGGTTGTATGGTTGCATGAGTTCGTTCGAGCACAACCACAACCTAGAAATAAAGTGAGGATTGTTGAATGTAGAGAGAGAGAAAGAGAGAGAGAGAGAGAGAGAGAGAGAGAGAGAGAGAGAGAGAGAGAGAGAGAGAGAGAGTTTGTGTATGATCTCAAGTGGATTTGAAAGCTCATGGATTTTACCTTAAATGAGCTCCTCAAGTCTTAATTTATATGAATGCAACACAAATCAAACTTAAGAAGTCATGAAAGTTAGTTAATTTGAAGATTTCAAATTAATGTCCTTTTGACCACAATTTGATCTTTTTAGAACTTAGAGCTCAATTTTTGCTACCTAGATGACTAAATCTGGATAGGCTCTTGGTGTAGATTAAGAGAAAGTTGTGCAATCTTTACGATTTTACCATTAATTTGGTAAAATCATAAAGAAAATGCAATCGAAAATGGCATTGAATAAGGAAGACTAAGTTGGAATTATGCAAGAAAAGGTAAGAAATTGGGAAAAAGAGAAAGAAAAAGAAGCCAATGTGGCATTACGTCAACCGTGTCATCCAGTGGCCATGTGCCATACGTCTTGCCATGATACGTAGTAGCTAACTTGGCAAAGACAATTGATGTGTTTTGGATATGTGGTATGCCATGTGGCTTGACACATGGTACTACGTCAGCTGATGCCCAATCAACAAGTGCCACATGTTAGGAAACGTGACATAGTGAACCCTTGACACATATCATCGTGTTCTGTGTGTTTTGTGGAAAAGAAAAAAAAGGCATTTTTATGCCTTTGGTGATATTCAAACTCGGGATCCCAACCTAAACCTAATGCTAATGTTCAAGTATTTATCCTTTAGGCCATTGGTTTGTACCTTATTCATATATGCAATTAAATTATATATATAGATAAGGTTAACCTAAGTTAGATTTGAATCTAAGCCTAGGCCCAATAGCTCTTCTTTATTAACCTTCTAAAAAAAAAAAAAACTTATTTAAGTTTCCTAAATTTTCTACTTTTTGTTGTTTTTCTAGAATTTTTTTATTTTTTTCTAAATTTTTATTTTGTATTTTTTTTGTAGTTTTTCTAAGTTTCTTTTTTTTTTTATAATTTTCTAAATCTTAAACTTGTTTTGTATTTTTCTATTTTTTTTTGTATTTTCTAAATTTTCTTATTTTATTTTTAATTTTTTTTTCTAAATTAAGACCTCTTATCCTATCCTAAATGTTTTGAAAAATAAAAGGAGGCAAATATAGGGTGTCTATAGTAGATAACAGTAATGTTTATATTATAGTAAGGGGAGAATGTAGCCAAGTGGATTGAGGTAGTAGATTATGAATCTATCATTAGAGGTATACAAGTGAGCTTTAGCATACAGGTTAACTCATTTAACCCACTTTTTGAACAGGTTTAGATTAAGGTTTTTCAACCCGTTTAAAATTAGGCCAAATGAGCCCTGTCCATTTAACCCGTGGGATAAAGTGAACTGGTTTGGATTGGCCCAATTAATACATTTACATCTTTGACCTGCAGGCTTGCCCATTTAACCTAATTTTTAAATAGGTTAAGGCTGAGGTTTTTTGGTTTGTTTCAAAGCGAGCTAAATGAGCTTGATCCGTTTGACCTAAGGACCAATGTAGTCTAGGCTAGGTTGGCTCGTTTAACCCACTTACACACCTCTACTCACCATGCGTGGGTTCAATTCTCGTCGTTTGCCCATCTATTCCATATATCTATCTCATACATATATCTCATATAGAGACTAAGTTCTTATTATTTCTTTTTTTGTCTTTTGTGTCAAGTTTCTAAATTTTTCTCAATAAATGATTCACTACAAAAATACTTATATTTATATTGAGAATTTTTATATTTAAAATCATATTTAAAAATTGAAAATAAATAACAAATTCTTTCTTTTGATAAAGGATTTTTTTACAGATATGGATTGAGAAAACTATTTTTGTTATTCATGACATAAAAATCCATTAAACAACAATCTCCAGTTCCATTTTTTTCTTTTAGTATTTTTATTTCTTTATTTATTTCCATAAATATAAAAAAGAAAGAATTCTAGTTATAAAGAATTATAAGAAATAATAAGATTATAATAAATAATAAGAAACAACACTTTTATTCTATAATTATTAAATTAAAAAAATTTCTTCTCTATCAAAGAAATGGAAATAGTCCTTTTGTTATTTCAATAATAAGTACTTTTATTTTCAAAAAAATAATTTTATTTATGAGTTTAAACAAAAGAGGGCTTGACTGGGTACTGACTAGGCTAAGCTGTGATTTATAGAAATGGGATTGCTTAGGAAAATTATATCTATTTATTTGTTTATGTATGAAGAAAATAATATATTAAAGAAGAAAGAAAGGATTTTTTCAATTCTTTATGTATTGTAAAATAATAATTATCTTTTTCTGATTGGGAGAAATGGCTGAATAGACTAGAGCCTCAAATTCCTAATCCGATGTATGAGTTTTTTGTACTAAGGGTTTGAATCCCTCTCTTTCTATTAATGACTTGGTATTTTATTTATCTTTCAAATTTCCAATTTTTAGAACCCTTTTTATTTTTATTTAAAGGTGTGCAATAGATAAAAATGTTAATAGATAATAATCTTAAGAACATTGAAAAATGAAGCAAAACAAGTAAAAAAAAAAAAAGAAGGATCAATGTCCATGAATGATAAATCATAGATCAAACTATCGAATTGGAAAAATTGGGTGCTATTATATGGCTTTCTATCAGCTAAGTTCATGAATTAGAGATAAGTAGACTCGAACCACTGACATCCACTACAAGGCAAACCACCGCCTCTTCGTCCCCTTAGCTGATTCTACCATAGAGGCCAATGATAGACATTAACTCCTACGCCTAAACATAGCTTATAGCTTTCATCGTACTATACTCTTCAAAAAGCAACTCTTCTGAAAATCTCAAAAGGTATTAAGTTAGAATCTCCTTATAACTAAGGATTCTTATGGTTCCAAGGGATCTAGATATAAGAGAACTAGGAATAGAGAGCTTCTTCCCCCCACCCCCAAGACCTTCTCTGCTCGGCTCTCTGGTCTTAAGAATGCTAGCTTTAAGAATGAGTGATTGCTTTTCTCCAACCCTTATTACTCAACCTAAGAGTAGGTAGCTAATGCATTTTACTTATTGAACAGGATTCTATGGTTTGTCTGTAAGCCCTAGATGTCGAAGGCACCTTTGGGGTGACTTTATAGTTCTTATGGGGTAGAGATGATGGGGTCGGTCCATGGATTTTCCCTCCTTTTACCGCATTTTGCTCAAAGGGTAGAAGGGAGATAGTAAGTCAAGTTGTTCACAAGGGCCAACTTAATCCTCTTCCCTAGGGATCCCAAATGAAGGAACCTTAGGAGAGCTGTCGGCTCCAACTACCATCCATGTACGATCCATACTAGATTTGACCAATTGCCTATCTTACCTCCTTTACGTTCTTGACAGCCTATCTTTGTCTTAGTAGGGTCTTTCAGTGGCCTGTTTCGATCCTCTTCCCCATTACTTAGAAAAAGCGAGCCATAATTGCAATGACCCAATTGTAAGAGTGAAGCTCTACCAACTTTGCTATGTACTTTTGAGCTAAGCAGAACTTTCATGGAGCAAGATGCTTCTTCTATTCTTTTCTGTCCTTGGTGCAACTAGGCTATCCTAGACTTGAACTAGAGACCTCACCTGTGAAGTAAATCACTGCACTGATAGTCCAACCAATTGGGAGAGAACTAATAGATTCCTCTTTGGGAGTGGTTCATCCTTCCTGAATGTAGCATACAACTCTCCATTGTACTGCGCACTCCAATTGTGCTTCTTCCCCCCATCTTCCTTACCATGGCAAGTCTTTGAGTTCTTGAATTTTTTCATGTCATAATTTTTTCATCATCTCATTGTTTTCGAATGAGTCCATGCAATGATGTCAAATATCACAGTGTGATAAAAAGAATCAATTAAAAAAATCTAATAATTCAAATTAAGAATTCGATTGGTCCTTTAGGAACAAGCTTTCCAATTTTGAATTTTTATTCATTTTACTATTTAATAAATCATAATTCGATCTTGATAACTAAATATTTGCAACTTGAAAATTTAAAACAAACTTTTCAAATAATTAAATATTATTTAATGGATGAAAATGGGAAGATTTATAATCCTAATCCAGGTAGTAACATCTTTTTGAATTCATTCAATTTAAATTGGTATTTTCTCCAGAATAATTATTATTATAATAATTGGAAAGAAAGTTTCACAATAATTAGTCTTAGATTGTTTATTTGTGAAATGTATATATAGCCAAATATGGACCATACCTAAAATCAGGTCAAGTTTTGGTTGTTCAAGTCGATTATGTATTAATAAGATCGGCTAAGCCTTATTTGGCCACTCTACAGGCAACTGTTCATGGTCATTAAGGAGAACTACTTTATGAAGGAGATACATTAGTTACATTTATCTATGAAAAGTTAAGATCTAGTGATATAACGTAGGGTCTTCCAAAAGTGGAACAAGTATTAGAAGTGAGTTTAATTGATTCAATATCGATGAACCTAGAAAAAAGAGTCAAGGGTTGGAACGAGCACATAACAGGAACTCTTAGAATTCCTTGGGGATTTTTTATTGGTGGTTGTATCTCTTTGGTTAATAAGATCTAAAAGGTTTACAGATCTTAGGGGTCCAAATCCATAATAGGTACATAGTAATTATTATATGCTAAATAACATTAAAAGTGTTGGTTTTAGAGGATGGAATGTCTAATGTTCTTTTACTTGGAGAACTAATTGGATTATTACGAGTAGAGTGAATGGGGCACACTTTGGAAGAATCAATCTGTTACTGGGCCATCCTATTGGGAATAACAAAAGCATTTAGGGTTTTGCACTATTAGCCTAGTTCATCCTTAAGCCGTCATGATGGTAAGTCAAGTATCATTTGAAAATACTTTAACATACAACAAATAACTATACTCTGCAATCTAGCTTCAAGATCATTTGATCAATACTTAAAAAGATTAAATATCTTGTAGAGTCAATTAATGTATTGAATTATTAAGCATATTTGTTGATCTTATTCAATTAACTCAATAAAATCAAATGAAACTTAGTTTAATCATTCGCTTTTCTTTTGTTCTCATCAAAATCAATTAATGAACCTTTGGTTCAACAATCTCCCCCTTTTTGATGAGGACAAAACTCTTATATACTTAAGAGCTCCCTCTCAATCTAATATTCCCCCTCAATTTAGTACTCGATTTCAAACTATTTGACAATTGAATAAGATTAAACGAGTACTTACAAAGTGAGAGTATTGATGTGTTAAGGAACCAAGTCTCACTTCTTAATAACTTCACATAAATAATATATTAATCTTTCAAAGAATCAAGATATGCCAAAATTATAAGATCAATATCATCTCTTGAGTAACTATTATTAATTCAACTTAATACACTTTTGACACTCTAACAACTTGAATATTTCTTCCCCTTTGGCCTCATCAAAAAGAGGATCATTTAGGTTGTAAAGAGAGGAGAGGATTCAAGTCAAAATGTCAACATAATCCTGGATTAAGCCTTAGGATATGCTCCCTACAAAAGTGAAATCAAAGAAGTTAAAAACCATGCTAAATAAGATTGCCATAATGAATTCATCAAGATTAGCCCATACCATACCAAATGTTAAAAACATAAGCCAACTGTGAGGAGTATAATAATTCCATGACATACATAAACCATAAGTAGTAAACAATATAGATAAGCAACAAAAGCCCAGATAATTGCTAAGGTAAGACAATAGAAAGTAACAATAGTAGTGGCCAATAGCTAAGTTGATAACATAAGATAAACATAATGAAGAGCATATACAAAATAAATTGGACGTTGACAATTCATGTGGCTGGTAGATCACCATCTTGAGCTGAAGGAGGAGATGGGCAAGATGCGAAATGATAGTTCATTTGGAAGTGACTATAGTTCATCAAGCTAGCATTGTGATGGTGGATGGGGGTTTGGTAGAGAGAGAAAGTCGCATGAGGGAGAAGAAGAAAGTGTGATTTGAAGAAGTAAGGGGATTGATGAGAGATTGTATGGGTTTAGAGATGATTGATGAGGGAAAATTATCATTTTAAGGTTTTAGAAATGGTGAATTAAAGAGAGAGAAGGATTTTAGGGTTTGGGAGAAGAAGATGATTTAGGAATGGAAGGAAGGGAATAGAAAATTCAAGAGTTTTGAAAAATAGCGCTTGGAAACAGAGGTACCAGCATGTCGGTAATATGGGGAGTCGACATGATGGTTCAAAGAATTGAACCAAATGTATCTTCTTATCCAATAGGGTATACTGCCATGCTGATAGTTCTGGGTACTGTCATGCTGGTATTCTATAATTTTGTAGAATCTTGATTAAATTCACTTCATTTGTCCAAGTTACCAACTCAAGTTTATTTTAAATGATTTAATGAGTGTTCTAACATTTCAAGCAAGATTATTTGAATCTGTTAAGGCTTGAAAAACTTAAATTTTAACTAGATAGCTAAGATTTATCTAAATCAAATCCATAGAGCTATGTAATTCATGATAAATTGAAATTGTCCATATATGAGCAAATTATTTGCATAAGCATTGAGTTTTTGCACATCAACACTTCAAGCAAATTTCAAATACATTTTTGAGCATAGTAGGCACAAATTATAGCTTTAAAGCTTTACAAATTGTAAAATCACTACTTAAGTTCGTTAATCATAAAAGTGGTTAGAGAGTAAATAGAGATCCTTTCTCAATATTTAAGAGGAGTTTATGCTTCAAATATGTTAAAAGATAGTAAGAGTCATAAAAGACACATAATTAAGCCAAGCAACATCCATATAGGCGTAAATAGGCAAGAAATGCTTCATATTGCACTTAGAACTTAAGAAGGGTCTATAGAGGTCAAATATGCACAAAATTTAAACCAAGTTAGATTGACTACTCAAACATGATTTAGGGATGAAAATTAACATGTGAAGCCCGGTTTTGGGCATGGAAACCTATGTAGACACTTCATTTTTTGCCGTTTTATTTTTGTATTTTTATTGAGCCAAGTTAAAGAAAAAGAAAAAGAAAAAGGAAAAAATAAAAAATAAAAAACGAAAATAATAATAAGAAAAAAACGAAAATTAAAAAAATAATAATAAAAATTAAAGTGTCAAGTCATATCACGTCAATTTAAGTTGAGTTGAGTTGTTTAGGATTGAGTTAGATAACGGTGTACGTTAATTTAGTAAATTCTAAGTCATTAAAAGATCAAATTTTATTAAGATATTTTAGTCTAGTTCGATATAAAGTGGATTTTTATCTAAATTATATTGAGCTAAAATAGACTTAGGATTTATTAACGAAGTTATTAGGTTAAATCAAGTTGGACTGAGTCGGGCCCAAAAAATAGAAGGCCCAAAGCATCTTCCATATTTAGGATTTGTTATTATATTTTTCATATCTAGGGTTTAGTGGGATCAAATCTATATGAAGAAGAGATACAAAAGATTCGATTATGTGGCTTATAAGTAGCAATTCGGTGGTGAAGTTTGGACACATTTAACAATCCCTGACTTACAATACAATATCACCACATCTTTCTCACAAATACACCACCATCCCTCATTCTCTCTCGTGAACACACTAGCCTACACTCGCCTACTACACATACAAGCACACTACTATACGTCCTTGATCACAGCACTCACACACACTTCACTCGTTTGACACCGCACTACACCCTTCACTCCAACCACTTACACTGCACTACATACGTCACATATGATCTTGACCTCACTTGTTGTACACTATCACATATTCCTTTACATATACCAACCACCCAACTTCACACAACACAAGCTCACACATACGTAAAGTCAAAGTCATACACACTTAGATTCAAAATCATACAAACACATGCGCATAGATCTACACACGTTGCTGAATATGATCACTCACTTACCCATAATTTGTTACCATGCACCATTAGACTGCATCGAACATGCGAACGTAGTCCAAATGATCATGACATGGTCAACACAAACACGCCGATCATACGTGGCTCAACTCGTTTGGGTAATAAAAATTATTTTCTTTATTTAATTATTTTTTTTATTTTTTATTAGTTAATTAATTATTTTACTAATTTAGTTTTCTTTAGTGCATTTTTTTATTATTATATTTTTTTTATTGTCATATCATTCGCTAGATTTTTTTGATAATTTGAATTTTTTTATTAATTTAGTAAAATTACATTTTTTTGGAAAAATTCGCATATCTTTTCTTTAAGATCCTTATCTCCGGAGAAGATACGTATCTTAGTATATCTTGCATATAGGATTTAGAAAAGATATTTTTCTAACACGTAGTGATTTTTTTTTAAATAAGAAAATTATAATAGGAGTTTTTGAAAAGATTTAGTTAGTTATTTGTGAAATTAGATCTTTTAGGTTTTTTTTTAAATAATAAATAGTTAAATAAACGTAAATCTGGTTAGATTTTTGAATATAAAAGAAATCTACCCACTAAATTTTTTCTAAAAGGAACTATATTAGTTTGATCCCAACTAATGGGTATGTAGGAACCTTTAGGGCAATTGTATAAAAAATAAAAAACTTTTTCTTAAAAAGTTCTTAATAAAAAATTCATTTTAGTTATGTTTTGTATACTTATATATATCTTACTATTTTTAGAAAAATATAAAAATAAAGCCCATTAATTTTTTATTTTTTTTTTTATATAGTAACTTAATCCTAATAGGTTAGTCTTTGAGCTTAGTTTTTTTGGTTAATTTTCTAAAGTTATTTTTTAAAGAAAATACGTGGATTAGTAGCTAAATTAGGGTTTTCACACTTGAAAACCTTAATTTCTTTTTTTACTAGTTTAATTGGTTGGCAACTCCAATTTTTTAAAAATATTTCTTGAAAACAATTTTTAAAAGAAAAATGTTTTTCCTTAATTTAACATCAAGTAATTTATATTAAGCGGGCTTGGCTTAGTATAAGTTAAATTAAAGAAAACTGAAATAGGGCTCGATAGAATTGATAACTCTATTAGGGAAGCCTAGTGGGCTAGCCATGTAAAACTAAAAAATTAATTGATAGGCTTTTTGTATTATTTTTATTTTATTGTATTATAGCTGTACTAATTGGTTTTTAGTAATGTTGGCCTTAAGAAAAAACCCGACCTAATGGGCTCATATTAGGGATTTTGGGGGGGGTGTAGTGGTAGTTTATTTATTAACAAACATTTGTCTACTTAAATGTGGTCGGACTTGAGCTACTTTAGGAACTTAGGACGGGCTGCTATCGTATAACCCTCAGGTCGGTAGGGTCTTTACCCTCACTTGGCAATGATAGGTGAGCCCATTTAGGCTTTGATGTAACCCACTAAATTTTTCTTCGAAAATGCCTTGAGCTATAGAGGTTAAGACCCATAGATCCCACTCTCCTGCATCATTTTTCTGAAAAAGGGTAGTTATTTTTTTTAAATTATAGGAAAATTTGATTATTATAATTCATGGACAATTGTGCTTTCTTTTTTAAAAAAAATGGAAATTAAAAAATCAATACCCTTATATATAAGTACCCATAAGCTTTATTTTTTATTTTGATCCACTTATATATAAGTGTATTCTTGACTGTAAGCTCATAATAATTCCTATAATTTATTAATGACCAACCCCATTGCATTATACGCGTGTATAGTATATTGCATTACATTTATTTTATATTTGTAATTTGCATATTTGTCTATGTATTCTTTCTTTTCTAATATATGTGAGTCTTGCAAATTTTGTTTTATTTCATGAGTAATAGGTTGTATAATATAAGATTTAACATAAAAGGCTCAAAATCATTTATATTTCCCTTTCACCATAATGTGCTAATGTTAAAAAAAAAAAAAAACTTCAGTATTAACTTGTAAATTTTTTAGGGCATGTAATTATGGAAGTTAGTTAGTTATGGTAAAGATTATTATGGAACTGTCATTTTTTCAATGTTTTTGAACAAGTTTTTCTTTTTTAAAAAAAAATAAATTTCAAAATGATATTTTATGATTAAAAACTAGTTTCACGATAATTATTTACTTGGTTGATTTCTATTGCAATGCTCTATATGTACCATATTATTAGGAACTAACAAAATAAAAAAAATAAAAAAATAGAAAAAAAAGATTTAGTAATTGGATTTCCATTGCAAATTATTTTTCATCTTAATGTCATTAATCTTGTAAGTGTTTAAGTTCTTATTCTTCGTGTTTAGCCTTTAAGTTGTCACTATCTCGATAAAGCTTTTTTTATGAATAGTCACCCCTATTTCATCTTTTAATAAGCTTCTCATTATAAAATAATATCTGCTTCTCATTATAAAATAATTTCTACTTCTCTATATCATCCTTGTAATATAATTGTCGTCCTATGTTCTCAATTGTCAATCCTAATGGTTCCATATTTTTTTACCCTTTTGTCTATATAATAAGTTAAGATTTATCAATGTCAGTAACATACAATCAACATTGATTTTTTTTAATAGAATTTTCCAAAAAAAGAAGAAGAAAGAATGGTTTTCAAAACTAGAAACTCAATCTTAAAAAAAAAAAAAAATCCAGTGTTACTAACTAGAAGAGATTCTTACAGGCTTTGAAAGATTGCTTTTTAAGTGATCTGGCCTAACTTGAAGCCCATAATCACTCATTGTCAAAACCAAGATATCTGAAACCCTTGAACAAAGAATAACCACAATTAAAGGGGTTTTGGGCAAGCATGCAAAACAACTCAAGGCCATAGCCTATGCTCAAGCTTAGGAGCTTAATGACATACCATCTAAGGCAGACAAGTCTAAAGAGTTACTAGTTCATGAGCTCAACAACAATAGCAAAGGCCTAAGGAAGGAATTGGAGCAAAAATTGATGAAGATGGAAGAAGAAATCTTCTAGAAAATTGAAGAGAAAATGGAAGTTCTCAAGGATCATGATGTGCAAAGTAATCTGGGCTTGAGCAATGTTTGCACTTTTAAAGACTACGAGTTACCCAAGAAGCTTAAGGTACCAAATTTCAAAAAGCATGATGGAACAGGTTGTCCTAAACTTCACCTTAGGCTTTATGTCCACAAGATGACCCAATTTTCTAAACACGAGCAGTTGATGATTCAAACTAAGATAACTTAACTAGGCTAGTGTTCATTTGGTATGCCTAACAAGACTTAATTAAGCTTAATACTTGGGATAAGCTAGCTTGAGCCTTTTATCAACAGTAAAAGTTCAATAAAGAAGTGGTTCCTTCCCTAATAGATTTGAATAACTTGAAAATGAAGTTAACTAAATCATTTAAGGATTATACCTAGAGATGGAGATCTACAACCACTTAAGCTACAATACGATTGCCAAAAAATGAATTGATCAACATATTCATCTACACATTAGGTAAACCTTATTGTAATCACCTTTTAGGCCATATCGCTTCTACATTTGCAGACGTAGTTGCAATTGGTAATCACATTAAAGATGCTATTAGAGTGGGGAGATTGATAGGGAAGGGATTAGCCCTGTTGGATTCAAAGGCTACTATGAACACTATGATGTCCTATCTAATGATACATGAGCCTAGTGCCTTAAGCATTGGTCTAAAGCTCATGGAAAATATGTTAAGCTAGAAATCACCTAGAATGAGGTTCACTCATATTTGATTCTTATGTCTTAGGTATATTACCACCTAAAAGAAGAAGGTTTGCTGCATCCTAAGACTCTAACACCAAGATATAGACCTCAGAGACATGATCCTAATGCGCAATGTGAGTACCACATGGGTCAGCAATCGCATGCTACTGACCATTGTTGGGAGTTGAAGAATAAAGTCTAAGATTTGATTGATGAAAAATTAGTCTAATTGGACTTCGTTCGGGATCTAAAGCCCAAATTCTACATAGAGCATACTATTAATATGATATAAGGACTGGAGAAAATGCTAGAAATAGATTTGAATGGTCAAGTCCAAGGGATATGTTACTGCCATGATCTTAAAAACAGGGTTGCAGCCCAAGAAGAAAAGTTAGTGATATTAGAAGAGAGGCTTATGGGTATAGAAATGGAAATAGATTATGTGCTAAAGTAACTCAAAAACCTACATCTTAATATGGATATGACATCACAGCCAAAGCATGAGGATGATTTAGGGAAAGAGAAGTCAGGAGCAAATGTGCCAATTGGGAAAGCCCAGAATCAAGATAAGCTCATCTACAACAAGAGGAGGCGACTTATATAATTCAAGATTCCAATGGCCCAAGTGTTCAAGTAATTGAGAGATGTAAGACTACTAGTATGTGAAAACATAACAAAGAAATACAACCCAAGGGATCATGGCCCCAACAAATGGTGTGAATATCATGTAGGCTTGGTGGGGCATACCATTGAAGACTGCTAGAAACTAAAGTATAAGGTGCAAGATTTGATTGATGCTAAGGTTATCTAACCAAATTTTCTAAAGACTGATGGGTCTATGGGCACTAGTATCCTTAACCTAGGGGCATCAAAAAAATAAACTCCAACATCGGGTATTGAGGGGTTACTATTACCATATGACCATGTAGCTCACTATTTGAAACAATTAGGCATATCTCCAAAAGATCAATTCAACCAAATGGGCCAATTTTGAAGAAGCAACATAAATGGGGGCAATAAGTGGAAAAGAGTTTTAGTTCTTGTATTTATTTCTTTTTAGAATATCTTTCACTTTAGAGATAAGATTTATTTGAATAAAGTAATTTTCTTATGCATTTTGTTTTTCTATGATGTGCACTTAGCTAAGCTCGACAAGGGCATGTCATTGGCCCTTCATTAATGAAATACTTCACACAAGACTTGGGGTAAGTGAAAATGGATAAAGTAAATGTGAACTTGGAACTTAAAATTTTCCACTTAAAGGAATGGTAACACATTACTTGAAAGATTTAAGATGAAAAGAGGCAAACCATATCTTAAACACTAACCTTAAACACACATGAGAGAAGACTGTCACAATGTGAGTACTTGAGTTCATTCCTTAAAGGATGCCTATTTTAAACTTGGTACACGTGTCAAAATGATGTTAGGTATTCATTTCATCATCCTTAAACACAATTATCCCTTGAAAACCCATTTGAACCTTTAGGGGATTTTTCTTAAAATTAACCCTATCAAGAACCACCCTATATTAGGGCAATTGGGAGGTCAAGGTCATCAATTTGGAGAAAATGGGTAGACTAACTTGTATTTACTTAATTTTGTCAATTTATGAGCAAATATTGTCATAGAAATTCAATTTCTTTAGGATGAAGAAGAGTTTCAAACCCTATACACCTCACTTAGGCTTATAAATTCATTTAAACACATCAAACCTATGGACTTTCCTAAACACTCCATGCTATATACGCTTCTCCTAAGCTTATACTCTTTGAACCTATGGTTTTAGGGCTTTGAATCCCATCAAGAAAATACTCAACAAAGGAAGGTGACTGCCTTGACAAAAAGAAGAAGAAGAAGAAGAAGAAGAAGAAGAAGAAGAGAGAGAGAAAAAGAAAAGAAAAAAGAGAAAAATTGAAAATATCAGCAAGGTAGTCACCTTCAAATAAATCGCCAAAAGTTCAAACTTATGATGGTATCCAAAAGCTAAACATTTTAAATTCCTAACCCTAAAAGCAAAGCCGTCACTTTATAATTTCACCCACTGTACCACCCTTGATGAAATTCTTTTAACTAAAGAAATCGACTTATTTTCAGCAAAATTTTCTCATGAAATTGAGGCAAGCCTATGTTTAGTTTCTCCTAGGTTCTCGTCTTGTAGACTTAGGACAGATTGTATATACTTTCTTCAAAATTAGCTGAAGAAAATCAATATCTATTTGCTCAAAACATTGACCAAAAGCCTTACATTGCAAACCCAAAAAAAGCCTAATTGATTGACTTAAGTGTACTATTTATAAGATGGACTATAATTTTCAGCATTGATGCCGAGAGTGAAAACAAACCTATTAGAGTGCAAGGAAGTCCACTTGTATTGAACATTTCAAGTGATGATATTTATCCCCTTAGTGGAAAATTAAAGAAAAGTTTTTTCTCAAAAACATGAATAGTCATTTATCCCAAGTTTTAAATTAATACTTTGAGGGATTGCAAGGATCATTAATTATGCTTTAGAAAACAAGATTGAAAGAATGAGTGATCAATAGGTAAGGGGCAAGTCAACCCCTTATTTGTGATCTTTAGAGTTTTCAAAACTTTCTTACTTGTTAGTAACATAATTTTCTATCAAAGAGTGTTTTTTAATTTCTTGAAAAAAGAAGAAAAAAGAAAAAAAAGTTTTCAAAAGAGAAATGGAACCTTTCTCAAAATTGTCAAGAGATATTTCTTAAAAAGAAAAAGTCAAAATTTTCAAAGAATCATCAAAATCCCTCTAACTCAAGTCTCAGATTATTTTGTCAAAACTAACCAAAGTCTTTGAAATTTATGGATCGCTTGCCCTTTAGTGCACTGTCCATTTGATATAGTAATCTTGGATCGCTTACTTATTAGAGTGTTGTCCTATTGCTTAGTTGGATCGCTTGCTCATAAGAGCACCATCCAGTCCTTTTTAGGATTACTTACTCAAAGGAGCGCTATCTTGTACTTTTCTAGGATCACTTGCTCAAAGGAGTGCTGTTCTATTCCTTTTTAGGATCGCTTGCTCAAAAGGAACACTATCTTATTCCTTTTTAGGATTGCTTCCATAAAAGAGCGTTATCTTATCTTTTATCGAATTGCTTGCTCAGTAGAGTGTTATCCAATCCTTTTTAGGATTACTTACTCAAAGGAGCACTGTCCTATTCCTTTCTCAAAACGCTTGCTCATAGAAACGTTGTCCTATTTAGTCCTTTGCTAAGATCACTTCCTCAAAGGATTGATGTCCTATTCCTTTTCTAAGATCGCTTGCTCATGAGAGCTCTGTCTTATCTGTTCTTTTCTAGGATTGTGATAACTCTAATTTTAAACATATTTCATAGGGTGATTTTATAGTATTTTCCGCACATTTTTGGTTTTCTTTAAAGAAATTGATACTTAATTGAGTAAAATGTTGATTTCAGGGTTTAAACGCGTTCTAGGCTCGAAAACAAATAAAAGGAATCAAGTTTCACTCAATTCTGAGTTCAAACAAAGAAGTTATGAATTTTTGAAGTTGTGCAGAAAATTTGTCTAAGTGCAGAAAGTTACACGACTTGGGGACACGGTCGTGTCCCAGGCCATGTCGGGTGATGAAAAAAAAATCTTTTTGATACACTATAAAAAGACATATTAGGGTTTCAAAAGAAAAAGAAGAGACATTACAGAAACAAGAGACGAGAGGAGATTTGAGAAGAACATTAATCAAGAAGCAAGAACGACATCGACTTCAAGATTAGAGAGATTGTTCATCAAATCAAGAGGGGTTTTTATGCTTTATTTTACGTTTTTGATGAAACTCGTTTTTAGATTCGTTATGATAGCTTAGAATTAGAGTATTTAGGATTATGCAACCTAGGGTTTCATGTAACCTTTGGATTGAATTATAATTTCAATAAAGTTTCTATCTTTTATCTTTTCTTGATTTAATTATGTCGTTAATTATGGATTGATAATTCTAGAGTGTCAATATATGATATTATGCATGTTAATTGAGAAATTGCACGTGTAATTAGATCTAGGCATAATTGAAGAGAATTACATGTATACTTAGAGATAAGATACATGTTTCTTCTGGAAAGTTGATTGTTTGCATGGGAATTCATTACACGTTAATGCAATTCTAAATTATATTACTCAGTGAAGAGATTCCGGTAAATAATTTAGGATTAGGGTTAATATGCTTGAGAAAGATATTAGCTTTAATTGTGAATCCCTCCGGTCAAGAATAATATAAATTGAATTGGATATATTTTAAAAAGGTTATATGTTAAACACTAGGGGAAATAATTCCTAAATACATTATTGTATACTAGAAGTCGTTCGTAGTTTATTGCTTCCTAATTTGCGTATTTAAGTCTCATAAGTAGTTTAGTTGTTAATTTCAGTATTTTTAATTCATTCAATTTATCACAATTTTTCGGTTAGATAATAAAGCTAAAGTTAATATTAGTACTCAAAATCTCTGCGGGATCGACTCGGACTCACATCCGCTATATTAAAACTGATAAGTGCGCTTGCCTCATATCAAATTGCTTGCTCATAAGAGCATTGTCCCATCTATTCCTTTCTAAGATTGCTTGCTTAAAAGAGCATCACTCAGTCATTTAAAAGATCACCTACTCATGAGAGTGTTGTCTCTTTTTGTCTTTAATAGAATATCATCTTATTTTGTCTTCAAAAGATCTATCATTTTGAGCAATAGATCCTTAAAGAGATCTATCCTCTTAAGGATACCTGACCTTTCAAGTTGGGACCCAATTTGTTTGACAATCAAAGTCTTTACCCTATCAATTAAAGCAATGAGTAGGCAAAAATGACTGTCTTTTTTTTTTTTTGTCATTATAGCGAAGTTTTAATCAAACTTTACTACAAAGAGAAATAACTGTAAACACCTCATTTTTATCTTTTTATTTTAGTATTTTTATTAAGCTAGGTTAAAGAAAAGGAAAAAGAAAGAATGAAAAAAAATGAGAATAATAATAAGAAAAAAAAACGAAAATTAAAAAAATAATAAAAAGAATTATTAGATATCTCTCATGGTTATGGAATTTGATGATAACAAAAGGAGAAGAACACTAGTGAATTAACAAGTGTACAAGTATTTAGAAGGATTTTCAGAAAATTTAATTTCACAAAATTAAGTTGCATTCAAAAGCTTATTCAGAAGGTTTGAATTAATTGAAAAAAGGCTAATTTGGAAAATTTTCAAAAAGTATTTCAGAAACTTTTATAAGAAGAATTGATACATCACTTCAAAAGCTTATTCAGACACTTCAAAAACAAAAGGTTGATATTCTTTAGAGCTTTAGATCATATTCGAATTATTCAAGGCCTAACTCCACTAGATTAAGTGTATTAGGAAAATACATTTAATCTCATTTCACTCAAGATGGAATTAACATCCATGGGGATTTATTTTAATAGAAAATATATTTAGATAAATTAGGATATGCATAAGAATGGATAAGGATAAGGTTAATTCAGATTTTATGGAATTTCAAATTTTAAACTTGAGGCTTATTCGAAAGTTACTAACAAAAGTATATCTTTTCAAATTCAAAATAGAAGCTTATTTGGTGGTTATGGATTGAAGAATATCTGATCTAAAAAGATAAGGAGAGTTGTTTTGAAATTCAGATGTTCAAGATCTTCTAAAAAATATTCAAGGAATTATTTTAAAAATCTAACGGTTGGATAATTATGGAAGCGAAGGAAATCTTTAGATTTTTAGCCATTGGAAAAACTCAATATAAAAGGAGAAAGGATTGAAAACATCAAAATACAACTCTAAAGAAAAAATTTCATTGCACAAAAAAATCATAATCAGAGCATACCTTCTGAAAAGTTTAAGAAAGTTTCACCGAAGCAAACATTACACATTCACTATTTTCTCTTTTGAGTGAAATTGTTTGATTTTCATACTTTTATTCTCACTTGTAATTTGTAATTCTTATTTGTTGTTTGAGTGTTGAGATAAGTACATTGGTACTCTGTAGATTTGTATTATCTTGGATTATTGAGATGGTAGATAGGCAGAGCAAAGTATTGTAAAGTCATTGCAACAAGTGCTTGTAATTTTTGTGATTTGATTTAGCGAATCAAGTGGAACGACACCGATGAAGTAGACCATATCCCTAATAGTAGAGTTGGAAGAGAGTAGTAAGTAGAAGGCTGAAGCTCTATAAAATCTCTACGCAATATTCTCCTTCCTTACTCTTTTAATTTGTGTTATTTAACTGTTGTTTAATTGTGTATTGAAATACCATTGTTCATCGAATTAAGTTATTAAGAGAGGCAATCTTATTTTTATATCATAAAGTTTTCAAAAGTTTAAAGATATTGATTCAACCCCCACCCCGCTCTTGATATCTTATACAAGACCAACAAAAATAAAGTGTGAAGCTATATTGAGTCTAGTTGTATTTAGTTAATTCGACTTGAGTCAAGTTAGATAATGGTGTACGTTAATTTAGTAAATTCTAAGTCATTAAAATATCGAGATTCATTAAAATATTTTAATCTAGTCTGATATAAAGTGGATTTTTATCTAACTTTTATTAGGTTAAAATAGACTTACGATTTATTAAGTAAGTTATTGGGCTAAATCAAGTTGGATTGAGTTTAGCCCAAGAAATAAAAAGCCTAAATTAAAATAAGGTTTCTACAAAACTAGGATGAATCTTCAAAGAATCTAAATCATATCTTTTGTCTTTAGGATTAATTATTTTATCTTTTGTATCTAGGGTTTGTTAAGATCAAATTTATATTAAAAAGAGATACAAAAGATTCAATTATGTAGCTTATAAATAGTAATTCAACGATGAAGTTTGGATATGTTTTAACAATCCCTGACATACAATACAATATTACTACGTTTCTCTCACAAACACACCATTGTCCCTTACTCTCTCTTGCAAATACACTAGCTTACACTTGTCCACAGCACACACAAGCACACTACTACACATCCCTATCACAAGCACACTATCGCACATCCTTGATTACAAGACTTACACATACTTCATTCATTTGATATCGTACTACACCCTTTACTCCAATCACTTATACCACACTATACACGCTACACACAATCCTAATCTCATTTGTTGCACACTGTCACATACTCCCTCACACACACCAACCAGGTGACTTCACATGACACAATTCAACGCACACGACATACACACATTGTCATATTTGGTCTAAAAATACACACATTCCATTGGCACACACATAGTCAAAGTTTTGCACACATAAAGTCAAAATCATATAAACATATGCGCATAGATCTATACTTATTGCTGAACACAATCACTTACTTATGCACAATTCGGTATTACACAACTAGATTCTACCGATCATGCGAACGTGTTCCAAATGATCACGACATGATCAACACGAATACGTCAATCATAGGTGACTCAACTCATTTAGGTAATAAAAATTATTTTCTTTATTTAATTATTTATTTTTATTTTTCTTTCTTATTAGTTAATTAGTTATTTTACTAATTTAATTTTCTTTGGTGCATGTTTTTTATTATATTTTTTATTGTCATATCATTTGCTAGATTTTTTAGATAATTTGAATTTTTTTGATTAATTTAGTTAAATTACATTTTTTTAGAAAAAGTCATGTATCTTTTCTTGGAGATTTGCATATTCAGAGAAGATATATCTCTTAATATATTTTGCATTTAGGATTTAAGAAGATATTTTTCTATCACGTAATGATATTTTTTTTTTAAAGAAAATCTTAATCGGAGTTTTTAAAAAGATTTGATTAGTTAGTTTTTTTTTTTTTAAATAGATTCATGAAATTAGATTTTTTAGGTTTTTTTTAAATAATAAATGGTTAAATAAATATAAATCTGACTCGATTTTTTAATCTAAAAGAATTCCACCCACTAAATCTTTCCAAAAAAAAAAAAAAATAACTACGTTAGTTTGACCTTAACTAATGGGAACGTAGGTATTTTCAGGGCAATCATATAAAAAAATAAAAAGTATTTTCTCCTTTTTCTTGAAAAATTCATAATAAAAATTCATTTTAGTTATGTTTAATATACCTATATATATCTTTGTATTTTTAGAAAAAAATAAAGCCCATTAATTTTTTTTTACATGCTAACTTAGTTTTAAAAGGTTAACCCCCAAACGTAGTTTTTCTAGTTAATTTTATAAAATTATTTTTTTAAGAAAATACGTAGATTAGTGGCCAAATTAGGGTTTTTTCACCTAAAAATTCTAATTTCATTTTTTACTAGTCTAATTAGTTGGTGACTTAAATTTTTTTAAAGTATTTTTTCAAGAAAAATGTTTTTCCTTAATTTAGTGTTAAGTAATTTATATTAAGTGGGCTGGGCTTAATATAAGTTAAATTAAGGAAAACCAAAATAGGGCTCGACAATTGATATAAAATGAATTTGTGCATGTGTGAACTTGAATACTTTATGTATGATTTTAAGTGTGCCCAAAACATGTTAAACGCTATGTTTTATGTATGAAATTTATATAAGAATGTTTCTTAGGGCCAATTGAGTGTGAAAAGTTTATATCTCAGTAATATTAGCAAGATTTAATGAAATTAAGTTATTAGTTATTAAAAAGTTCGCTATTAAGCCATGTAAATGCATAAATGACCAATTTTGAGCAATGAGACTTAGTTATGATAAAATAATACTTTAAGCAAGTTTTAACATCATATTTAAGCACATTAGAAGGAAAATATTGCAACAAGGATTCAAAAAGTCCTAAAATTACTACTTGAAATCATCAAAATCGACTATTGAATACAAATTGAGCTTAATGACATACATACACACCAAATCAAGTTTGTAATAATTTAACACTTTAGATAAGTTTCAATAGTCCCTATAGATATAAGGGTGGAATGATCCAAACATATAGCATGCAAATAGGTAAAATGATCACATGTTTTCTCAAACAACAATACGAGCCTAATTTGGGTCTAGAAGAGTCAAATTTGTACAAAAATAAAAATCAGCCAAATTAATCATTCAACTACAATCTACGGACAAAATTAAACATATGGGAATTGGATTTGAACATGAAAATAAAAACATGACAAAATTGTGCACATATGATCCTAAATATACATGAGTAATTTCAAATGTGCACAAAATGTATGATATTTACAATTATCTATTCCAGGCAAGATTTAAATGTGTATTATAATATGGCGAGAGTATAAGCATGGCTTGGAAAGCAATTAATTGCAAAAATGTTAGGTGAGTTCCCAGGTGCTTGTGAAAGCTCAAATGTGGTTGAGGAGATATCAAATTTTTATAGTTTTATGAATATATCAAATTAACTATTTAAGCATGAGATATTGGCACAATTAAATACACTTAAACACATAATTGACATGAAGATCAAGATATGGCAAAAGTGTGCACATGAAAACCTAATAAACATAAAGAATTTCAAGTACACACAAAATATGTTAGTTATTCTACAGAGACTACTTGAATGAGTTTCTTAAATCAAATACCATGTTGGAGGTATTACGACTTTTCTTTGAGCATTCTCCATTCGACTTTCTTGAGTTGCTCCCACTTGAAATTCCTACAAAAACATGTGATTGCTTCTTTGGTACCCATGTAAGTTTGAGTCCTTTGTAGTTAGTAGCAGTGATATATCCTTGTCCTTTTGGAACCTAAACCATCTTGCCTCTATGATTCAAATTGGTATTGTGACGTATTGCACATGTATGTACAATATGGCTATATTTACCACAATAGTTACAAGTTTCAGTTGCTTTTATAAAATAACTTTTGTAAGACTTGTAAATATATTCCCTACTATAACCGATTCCAGTTTTATTCAATCCTTACCTTTGAGAGCCAAGGAGTTTATCCAAATTCTTTTCTCCATTCACGAATTTTGCTATAGTTTATTTTAAATTTTCTAGCCTAGACTTCAAGATAACATTTTCAATTTGAAGCTCTCCTAGCCTATTAACCATATTATCCTCATTTTTCATGCTTTTAACTTTTGTTTCAAGGGATTTACACTTTTCTTTGAATTGATCATTTTCCTTAGCCAACTCCTCATTCTTAAGATTCAATTCTTCATTGTTTCTATTTAATTTATTAACTTCTAACCTTAAGTACTCATTATCCTCCTCTAAACTTTCTTTGACATCATTCACTTTATTATATTCATTCACTTTATTATATTCATTCCTAAATAGATCAAATTCACTTCCTATTTCAATCATTATTTGTTTCATCATCTTGTTCTTCTTTTGAACCTTAATAAATTCATTAAGTAATTCATCATACATATTTTTGAGCTCATCAAATGAAGAATCACTAGAAGTATAACATACCTCATTGTCCATAGCTATGAAGCACATTTCCCCATCCAAGTTACTTGAATCGCCATCACTTCAAGTTGCCATCATAGCCTCTTTTTTTCTTTTTTTTTGTTCATTTCTTGACTTTCTTAATATTTGGTCAATATTGTTAAATGTGACTTGGTTTTTTACAATTATAATACTCGATTATTTCCTTCTTCTCCTTTTGATCGAGATATATTTTCATCCTTGTCTTTTACTAATTTTCTATTGAACTTTATGAACTTTTTGAAATTTCTTATGATCGTGTCTAAATCATCATCGTCCTCGCTTTCATCACTAGTTAAGCTCTTATCGGTTGCCTTTAAAGCAATTGTTTTCTTCTTGGATTCCTCTTCTTGTCTCTTAACCATGACATGAGTTTTAAGAGTTCCAAAAAAGTTGCTCTTTTGATATTTCATTAAGATCATAAGCTTCTTCGATTGTGGTTCTCTTGGCAAAGACCTAAGAATTTTATAATTTATCTTAAGATTAGTAAATGTCTTTACAAGAACACTCAAGAGATTAATGATATTGATAAACCTATTATGCATATCATCAATTGTTTCATTTGGATCCATCCTAAAATTTTTAAATTATCCACATAATAAGCTTATTTTCATATACCTTACTCTATTAGTTCCTTCATATATGCTTTGTAGTTCATCCTATATTCCTTTATCACTTTTACATGTACATATCCTATTGAAGTCATTTTTATTTATAGCATAATGCAAAATATTCATATCAACTTCATTTAGATCAAGTAATTTCTAATCATCATCTGAGTAATCTCTTTCTTCTTTTCCTTCTATCTTAAATGGTCCTTGGTTAACTACATGTCACAATAGTCTATTTTGTGCTTTCAAAAATATAGACATCCTACATTTCCAATATGAATAGTAGCTACCAGTTAAAAGAGGAGGCATATTAATTGCTTATCCTTCTAGAAAGCTCAATATATTAGATGCCATGACCTTTACTCTAATATGCAGTTAAGCAAGTGATTAGAGATTGGCTTTAATACTAATTATAGAACACTAAGCTAAACTTAAGAGGGAGGTGAATTGAGTTTTAATAATAAATTGTAATCTTTTTTCGAAATTACCAATTAAATATAATAACTAGTATGATTAAGATAATGATAATATAATAATGAATGCGGAAATTAAAAGAGATAAGGATAAGAAGATCAAGCCTGGATATAATGTAAAGTTTGGATTACCCCCTACTCTTTATGAACACACAATTCCTCCAACCGAATACTTCACACTACTTTATTGATTTCTTAATCTAAGCTCCAAAAGCTACATAAACAAAATTTGATTACATAAGTTTCACACTCACAATTCTCAACACAAATCACATTCTCAACTCAAAGCACCAAACTCAATCTTAAGGATTATTGTAGTGCTTTTAACTCTCAATACTTTGTAAATAATAGCTCACAAGCACTATATTTCAAATCTCTTTAAATATTTACAAATTAGGGTACAAGAGACAATGAGAATAATAGATAATAAAAGTATAAAAGAATGTTGGAATATTGCAGCAAAAGATCAATTCTCTCTTGTCCTTGGTTAGGTTGTTGAGCATTTATATCATCCTATTCAATTTTCTCATTATAGTGCATTAAATGCTCTAATGGCTAGTTAAAACAAGTACCTCACCTTTACCAGCATGCCAGTACCTTCCTTTACCAATAAGTCGGTAACAAATTGCGTTACCAACATGAACATTGACATGTGAACCAGCATGTCGGCTCTTTATGATTAGGGAGTTCTTCTTTTTGTTACCTAGGGCTTTATACTGTCAGCTTGGTTCATCTTGGAGCCATCAGCTTGATAAGTCAAGTATCACCTGAAAATACTTTTAACACATAACACACAACACACAACAAATAACTACACTTTATAATATAACTTTACGATCATTTGATCAACACTTAAAAGATTAAATATGTTGTAAAGTCAATTGGTGTATTTAATTATTAAGCAAATTCACTGATCTTATTTATTTAACTCAATATAGTCAAATGAAACTTAGTTTAATCAGTCACTTTTGTTTTGTTTTCATCAAAATCAATTAATGAACCTTTGGTTCAACACCAATCTTAATGAAAAGGCTGTATAATTTGTATTAGTAAGTAATATAAGAACTAATCCTAGAAAAACTAAAAGAAAATCATGTATTAGTCTAGGAAAATCCATTTTATGTAAAATATAAAATAATCGAAATGTCTTTTATGATTTTATCATCCCAACCGGGAAATTTTTTGTGATTTATTCCTAATTTAATTGAATTAAATTCGAATCTAATAGGTTGAAATTAATGTAGGTATAATTAGTAGACTAATATCATTTTTCTCTTTATTTGAAAGATTTGAAATTATCTATTTTTAACTAATTGTGTATATTAATTACTATTTTACTTATACAAATTTCAATCTAAATTAAGAAAAAAAAATTACACTTCTCACCAACAAATTAAGAGTAGATTGTAATCTATAGTTATTGGCCCAGCAAGGAAAAAAAAAAAAGAACTCATTCTTTACTTTACTTTAGAGAAAATTTAACCTTAATAATTCAAAATTACTCTTTAATCAAAGGATTTTTTCCCTTTTTATTTTATTTGAGGTGAATTAAAAATTGTTCGAATTGTATAATTGTTAATTACTGATATTGGTAAATAACCCAAAGCAATTTGATTATAATTCAATTCGTGATGATCATAAGTAGAAAGCTCATATTCTTCAATCATTGATAAGCAATTTGTTGGACAATACTCAACACAGTTACCACAAAAGATACAAATTCTGAAATCAATACTATAATTAAGCAATTGTTTCTTTCAAATACAAGTTTTCAATTTCCAATCTACAATAGATAAGTCTATAGGACATACACGAACACATACTTCACAAGCAATACATTTATCAAATTCAAAATGGATTCGTCCATGAAAACGCTCTGAAGTAATTAATTTTTCATATGGATATTAAATAACTATAGGTAAACGATTTGCATGGGATAAGGTAATCATGAACCTTTAACTAATGTACCTTGCAGCTCGTACTATTTGTTGACCATAATTCATGAACTTATTTACAATAGGGAACCTATCATAAAGATCTATGAATAATTTGACGTTTGTTTCTTTCTCTTGTTTGAGAAAAGTTGTCAACATAAATTATCACATTCCTTGTTTTACTTCCTTTACAGTAAAAAGAGTCAAGAAGAAGTTGTTAATAATAGATTACTAAGAGAAATAGGTAAAAGAAATTTCCATCTAAGATTTAATAATTAGTCCATTCTTAGTTTGGGTAAAGTCTATCTTGTTGTGATAGAAATGAACAAAAACAAATATATTTTGGCTAATGTAATAAAAATGCCAATTGTTGCTCCAAAGACTATACCCACTTTAATTATTTCAAATAGCTCAAGAACGAATATGTAGGGAATCGAGATGTTCTAACCACCCAAATAAAGAACTGTTACAAATAACGAAGAAACTAATAGATTTAAATAGGAAGAAACATAAAATAAACCAAATTTGAAACCTAAATACTTTGTTTGATAGACTGCTCCTAATTCTTCCTTTGCTTCTAGTAAATCAAAAGGTAATATCTCACATTCTATTACGGAAGAAATTAGAAAAAAAAAATAAACCCTATAGGTTAATACCACAAATTCCACCCTTAAAAACCATATTTTGATTGGGCTTCAATTATATCAATTGTGCTTAAACTATTAGATAATCATAGTCGTTGGGAACATCATTGTTCCTATCATTAATATAGAACCGTACAAGAGATTTTCACCTCATATGGCTCCTTTAAGGCCACCAATAAATCTAAGGACTAGTTCGATATTTTTTATGTTAATATGTTTATATTATAAATATATATAGATAAAATAAAGCAGAACCTTTCAGAAGTCCCGAATTAGACTAATGGAATTATGTCTATTATAATAATAACTAACAAAAGGCTTTTGAATTGATATTGTCCTTTAATAATTTCAATTTTTCTTTATTATGTAATAACTTAATCTTTCAATAAAATACTCCTTGTAAAACTAAAATAGATTTTTCAACCTATCTTTTTTCGATTATGAAAAATACAATTCTAAAGTATTTCATCTATCATGACATACAAGTTTTATGAATATATGAAAGAATAAAAAGATCTTTTTATTTTTCCATTTATATTATTCTTTCTTAAAAAGAGGACTTAAAAAAAGGATTATTTTGTTCTTGATAGTCATTTTTTGAATCCATAGATAGGAGCATACTTTGGATCGAAATCGTAAGGAGTGCTACTTGATCATTTCTACCAACTTGAAGCCCTAATTAGGATTCTTTTTTTTTTATATATATATATATATTAAAATATATCCTTTTGGATAATTTACCTAAAAAATCTCCATTGCTAATCTTTTATGTATTTTGTGTTCCTAACCATCCACTCATTTTTGTTCAGTCATGTACTATGGTAATACATAAAAACAATAATGAAAACTCTATATGGTTGGTCTTTTGAGCCCGCTTCAAGATGGGATAATTATTCCCTCAATCGTAGGTAAAGGTTTTAATTATATTTCCTTTCTTTTAATTCTTGTACATAGGAAATTGACTCAATCTTTTTATAGCTAATTTAGAAGCTATTTTTTTTTTCACTCATATAACTATTGGATTTAGTTCATCGACT
Organism: Lumnitzera racemosa; assembly: GCA_024138005.1. Lineage (NCBI taxonomy): Eukaryota > Viridiplantae > Streptophyta > Magnoliopsida > Myrtales > Combretaceae > Lumnitzera > Lumnitzera racemosa. The sequence continues at coordinate 80,416,601 of JAMXBC010000005.1, forward strand.
TGAATGATGAATAAACAATGAAGATATCTATTCAACCCATTTACTAAAAATAACAGAATAAAAAAAAAGTTTATGTTTAAACGAATTGCACTTAAAGATATTGATAACATACAAAAAGTTAATGGTGTTTCACGACTAATTGATTGAGCAGCAACACATAGGCCACCTAAAAAGGAATATTTATTATTTGATCCATATGATAACATAAGAAGTCCAATGGAAGTAATACGTGAAATAATCCATAAAGAAAACCCTGATATTAAGATAAGATAAAATAAGGTGATAGCTAAAAAGAATTATTAAATAACTTAGTAAAATGGATATAATTACTAGATGATCTTATACTGAATAAACGAGTATCTCCTCCAAATGGGAGGAGATTCTCTTTGAAAATGAGTTTTGTCCCATTGGCTAAAGCTTGAAGAATTCCTAAAGGGTCGGTGTATTTAAGCCTAATACGTTGTTGTATTCTTGCAAATATTGCTTTTTCTAATTGCACAATGATGAGTACTCCTATTCTAATTCCTAATACAAGAGTAAAAATAGGTACAAGCATTCATATGATTCCATAAATCTCGTTTAAGAATTCCAATATGAAAAAATAATTGATATCTTGTACTTCTGTTGTATCAATTGTCATTTTAATGATTAAATTCTCCTATAATGATATCTATGATACCAACTATCATCATAATGTTAGCCAATTTCATTCTTTTAATTAATCGGGGGAAGAATTTGCTAATTGATAAAGCCAAGTTGTTGAATTTTCTATCTCCACAAAAAACTGCTTTAATCTCCTAATAAAAAATTCCCAATTCTTCTTTTGGAGCTTCAACTCTTACATAAAGTTCTTGCTTTGGCGATTCAAAAGTGGGAGATGGTTTTTTACTAATGAATCAATATCCAAAATCATTCCATTTAGGATCCCTTTTTCTATCAAATCATTAGATTTCTAAATTCTCGTAGGGACCACCTGAAATTCCTTCTAAGGCCTATCAAATAATTTTTATAGATTCTATCATTTCACTGATTCAGACTAAATAACGAGCTAATGAATCCCTCTCTTTTTACCACTAGATTTCCTCATCAAATTCATTGTAACATTCATAAGGAACAACTTTACAAAAATCCTATTGTATTCTAGAAGCTCGTAGCATTGGTCCTAATAAACTCCAATTTTTTGCTTCTTCTTCACTAATAATGCTCACTTCCTCAACTCATTCTAAAAAAATAGGATTTTGTGTAATAAGTTTTTGATATTCAAAAACTGCTGTTAAAAAATAATACAGGAAATCCAAATGCTTATCTAAGTCGAATCTATAGGAATTAGTTGCCACTTTCAGTAAACCGTTGGGGCCACACAAAATGGGCTCTAAGTCCGATCTATAGGAGTCATGAACTTAGTCCACACTCAGCATGTTTGTGATGTTTGTTTTATTTTATTTAGTTTGATTGGTTTTCTTTTTAGATATTTAATTTTAATGTTATTTACCGTAGCATTAAATTTTTTTTTAAGTAGTTTTCATTTTAAGTTAGGGTTATTTGGTTTGTTTTCCAAGAATATGCCACTTTTTCAATAGCTTGAGTTTATTGATCTTCTCGATTAAAATTACTGATAAGCTTATGTGGCTATCCGAGTGTTCTATTGAATATTGAAAACCTTCTATTATTCTTGGTACACATTGTGTTCATCCTGCTATATTATAGATCATGTTAAATCTTGTTACCACGGTCCATAAATCATATTAGATATTGTTTAATATCTATATACATCAATTTGTGATTTGATCATAAGTTAGCTTGTGTTTGATATTTGTGCAAATTAGCAAATTTTGATGCCATCCTTATCTTTTGATTTTCGTTCATCCATAAGCACAAAACCTTAGCATAAAAAAAATCTCTTTTATTATCCAAAAGCTCTAAAGGCCAAAATAAATTAGAGTTTTATATCCCCATAAACTACATTTGCAAAAATAGTACAAAAATAGAATGTTCATAAAAAAATTTACGGGAGTGATTGTACGCCTTTATTATGAGCTTGATTTTTGTATTGAAGATTTTTGTATTGAAAGCATGCGCTTTTAATACAAAATCAATTAATAAGAAATATGCAATCCAGGAGTATAACTTTCTTAATAAAGAAGGCGTGATTTATATGTATGTCTTCTTTATCAAAAACAAAAAAAAATGTACGCATGAATCATGCCTTTTTAATTATACTAAAGGCATAAATGTGCCATTTGCCTTCAATATAACCAAATATTTATATCATTTGTTTTATATAAATCTCTTTATTTATTCACTCGCAGGATTTGAGTGGTTCAATGGGGATTACTATGGCTCCTCAAAGTGGTAACTAATTAAACAATACTCAATCTGTTTTGTATTCGATTTTTCAAGAATGGTATAGTATCATTTCATAATACAAATATTACCATATTAACAATATAATTCATATATTAAAAAATAATTGTGGAATAAAGGATGGTCGAGTGTTACTAACAAATTAGTAAAAAAAAATTAGAGTCATGCTGTAACTTGAAGAGAGAAAATTAAAGGGTTTAAGAGTTTTTGAAAATTGGAAGATATAAGAATGAGGTAGGAATATGGAATTTGGGGTTACACTGAGAAATTGAAGGCACATAGCATGTTTGTGCCTTTAGTTTTATTAAGAAAACATGATATATATGTGTGCTTTTCTTAATAAAGAAGGTATACTCATAAGTGGTATCTTGAAAGTATATTTTTAGATTACGCTTTTAATGCAAAATCAAACTCACATTACTCTTGTAAAATTTTCCTTGAACACTGTATTTTTGTATTATTTTTATAAATGTAATCTATAGAGGTACAAACTCAAACGAATTATGTGATTATTCTAAAGCATTTTGGATCATGTATTCACTTGTTCGGAAACGAATTCGGATATAAAATTAGAAACCCTGAGCTTGTTCATTTGTTTAGGAACGAAGGAGTGAAGTAAAAAAACAAAAGATCTTTACATTTCCATTCAGCCTGAACCGGAGAAAGACACGTTATACACAGAGTTGCTTTCACATTTCAGCTATTAACAAAATCCTGAAACGGTACACAAAATACGCGTGGCAAATGTGTACCATGTTCCTTGTAGCCATCGGCCAGGGCTATATGGAGCAATAATTTAATATCTTGATGAAAGTTTTCAGATATGAGTACTACGAACCATCAAAGTTCAATCATGGATATATCCTTTTCGAACCCAAGTTTTCAAAATTTCATTTATTTATTTATTTTAATAAATTTTAACACTAATATTACCCCAAATGAAACAAAAAGAGACCACACATCGACATAAATGTGCCTTTTATAGACTTCTGACTTATCATTCCTTACACATTCAATCATCTTGGTTCTGGTTTCACGAAACAGTAAGTTCGGTGTACTTAGCAGAAGTGGATAAACAAGAGTGAATACGTTATTTTTAGGGAATAGAAAGCATGTAAAATTTTGGTAGGTCAATTGGACTGCAAGGTGACAATTCGATCGATCAATAGTAAACAAAGCATGGAAAACTATATTTGCCGATATGGGATAACTGTAGGATTGGCTTTGAAATTTCTAATCTAATATATGAATAGTTCGAATTCGAACTACGCTGTCTCATGCAAAAGCGAGGAAGTCATTGTTCTTGTTTGAGGGTATAGAAAAGGGAAGAATCTCAAGTCAGAAAATTTGTAAACATTTACACTCTGTAGAAGAAGGAAGGAATCTGAAGGAAAGAAAAGTGTGAGAAAAGAATTAGATGGAAAAGAAAATAAAATTAAAAGAATATTTGTTTTCTTATTTAGATTCAAGGAAAAAGGAAGCAATGATTGTTAGAGGAAAGATTTTTAAGATAATATTTAAAAATATTTTAATATATGTTATTACTATTTTGTCTTTAAAAAGGTGATAAGGCATCCAAAAAATAAGGTTACAATTGGAATTTAAAAAAATTTTCTTCCTAATTCATTTCATTTTTTAAGGAGAATAACATATGTAGCCTTACTGAAAACTTTTCTTTCTAAATCAATTCTCTCTGACTTTCCTTCCACTTCCAAACAAAGGAAAGTTTATTAAAATTCATACGTTCCCTAGTGTTACAGGATTCTAAACATGAAGAGAATAAGGTCAGTTTGGTTGCTATGCACTATACAAACAACCTGTTTGCTTTAATTGATACAAGAATAAATAATGAAATAAAAGTCCAATACAGCCTCAACACAATTTATGAGAATAGAGTATCTATAGAAAAAATACATAAATAAATGAAATATTAAATAGAAATTTATAAGTGAGAGAAATAAATTGTTATTCAATATTTTAGATTATAGCAATTCATTGGAAATGATTATTCGGTATTTAAAATTCTAGGTGAATGCGGTCATAGTAATTTTGTGTAAAATAAAGAAAGGATGAAATAGATGTCCTCTCCATATAACCTTGCAGCGAGGGTTGCGACGTTCCTCCCCCAACCTGCAGGATTTCGCTGTCAACAATTGAGACTTTAAAGAACCGAGGTATAATTGCTTTTCTTTGAGACACTCGAGATGTAAGCAAGAAGGAGGAGATATCTTGGGATGATGCAGGCCCCGTGCTAGGGCTTTGGCAACATTACGCGTAACAACTTTACCCACACGTTCGATGCTCGGTAATGCATATAAGTTTTAATCCATAAGTTGATCTATTTAATTTGCTTAAGAAATTGATTAGGATTAAGTATTTTTATTCAGGTTAAAAAACAAGTCAAATGAATTTGATTCTTTTAATCTCTAAATCAAAATAGACCAATTTGAATTAGTCCTTTTTGCCAATCAGCACGTTTAAGTCCATTTAACCTACTTAGTAACTTAACTCGTTTAATCCGTGAGTTGAAATAAGTTGGTTTGGATTAGCTCATTTATACTTTTACCTTATAAGTCGGCTCATTTATACTTTTGCCTTATAGATCGGCTCATTTAATTCGCTTAAAAAAAGAGATAAAGTTAAATATTTTTTTCTCATTTAGAAAACGAATTAAATAAGCTCAATTTGTTTAACTTGAGATTCAAAATGAACCAAACAAAGTTAGCTCATTTTAACTCGTTTGACTCACTTCATACCTTTAACACTTGTAATTAATAAAGATACCTATCCATATCCTATAATCATCGGATAAATTAAGTGATGAAGGATAATAAGAAAATTACAAATAAATCTTTTGAATTATTGATAATATATAAAGATTTAGTTAGATGGCTAAAGTATGACTACATGGTTCGATGTTGGCTTCTTGATTCCCTATTGATTGATATTGCACAAAGCTTATTGTATGTGCAATATGTTAGGGAGTTATGGAAAGACATTATTGAATAGAATGATATGTCTAATAAACTTTTAATATTTTATTTATAACACGAGACATGCAATTTGAAACCAAATAATAGTAGCGTTGGTAGCTATTATGCAAAACTGAAGAAATATTGGGATGAACTGCACCACATTAAATGCATATCCTAATTGTACTTGTGGTTGGGCGAGTTTGTGTACACATGATTTTAAAGAAAAACTTGTGGAATTTGATTCTTAAAGCTAGTTAATGCGGTTCCTAATGGGATTAAATAAGGCATATGATGGAGTTTGTAATCAAATTCTCTCCATGGATCCTATGCCTTTGGTTAATAAGGCCTTTTATCTAGTTCAATAAATTGAGAGGCAAAAATTAGTAACATCAAGTGTTTTGATTGATGTTGAAGTCATTGCTTTCAATACAAGGGGCATAAGAACTATGCTTGATAAAAATAAAAGTTGAAGTAAAATTGTTTGTAAGCATTGCAAGCAAGAAGGACACATTATGGATAATTGTTTTTAGATTATAAGGTATCCAAACTGGTTTAAAGTCAAGAAATTTATTGAAGAGAAGAATGTAGTGAATATTTTTACTAGAGTTACTCATTGATTGATTAATCAAAATTCGGCTGTTCAAGGAACTAAAATTTTGTCGTAGATACACCTCTTGATTTTGCAATTGGATAGGATTTTGATGAAGATCAGTACATGATATGTGTAAAGAGTTGTTAAGGATCACGAAGGGTAAAGGAGCACCACAAAAGGTCTTAGCTGTAGCTAATAATATCTAATTTGTAGGTATTCTTGATTTTTCTTTTCGTTGTAATGCTTTTTGTAACAACATTTACTCTTGGGTTGTGGATACAAGAGCTACATGCCATATGACACCATATTTCACTATTTTACATAACATTACTACCCTTTCACACCTTATAAAAGTCAACCTACTTGATTGAAGAGTCTTGACAGTTACTTAAGTTGGTTTTATCATGATAAACTCTTTGCTTGTCGTACATTATGTTTTCCTTATACTAGAGTTTATATAGAACTTTCTCTCTATACATAGCTTAGTTAGAGATTAACATTTACTTCCTATTTTTAACTTAGCTGAATGTACATTTCAAGACCAGAAAGCCCTTAAACCAATGGTAGTAGCTAGAGCATTTGTGGTCTTTATGTGTTGCAAACATAAGCTGACAAGGAGGATATTTCTCTGAATAACAAGAGTGAATTGGTTGATATATGAGGCATAGTTTAATTTTCAAACTTCAACATCTAAATATGTGTAAAGGATTTGACTTTCATCAATTTGTTTGTGATACATATCAAAAAGCTAAGTTTCACAGGCTTCCCATATCAAGTAGTCATGTTTCTTCCTTTGCTTTTAAGCTTTTACATATTGATATTTGGGGTCCTTACAATGTTAAGTCAATTTCACGTGCAAAATATTTCCATACCATTGTTGATGATTACATTAAGTCTATTTGGACTTTTGATAAAGACATTTTTTATGTTTTAATGTGCAAATTAGATAGAAATATTATTGATTTTATAGAAATCATTAAAAAATGATACTTAATTATTTTCATTTAGACATTTTAGAGATTAGAGGATTCAAAAGTGGAATTATGGACAATTTAGAGGAGTTTTATGCAAATGGACAAAGTCTGAATTAACACGTTGCAATTTGGAATTGAAGACAACCAGCCTACAATGTACACTAGTGGCCTTTGAAGTTTATGCCGTCGGCATTGAAAAAAGAAACCTTACGCGAGCTAACCTTAATTTTTTCTATAAATAGACTTATGTTTCACCGTTTGAGAGATTTTTTTTTTGACACACACATACACTTTCCTTACACTTAGAGAGTCGTAGAACAGTCATTAGATAGTTCTTGAAAAATTCTTTTGTAGAATCGCTTAGATCATTGAGAAGACTTTGCTTTTGCTGTAGAGACCAAGTTTTAAAGTTGCAATTAAAGTTTATCTTTTCCAATTATAGAATTGGTGACATCTGTTTTAATTATATATATATAATTTTGTGAATTATTCATGCTTCCAATTATGAATCTCCTTGCAATTTCAATTAGTAGTTGTGCTTGCATTTCAAATTCCATGGTTGGCTAAATTTATTTGTAGGAATTGATGAAATCCTAGATAACTAAAATAATGATTATGTTTGTGTTATAGGATTAAGAAATATAAGGATGATTCATGATTGCAATTTCTATGATTTTGATTATAATTATTTAATTGGTTATAATTGTTAGAAACCCTAGTGGCATGGGAGTTGATATAGGGTTTGTTAGAAATTCTTAATTAATTTGATTAGTTGTTGTGAAAGCAGCGTTAATTAAATTAATTAGAAATTATCTAGAGATTAATGTGATGTTTGGTGATTAATTGTTCACTAAGATATTATGAATAATTGATTTACAACATTAGATAATTATAGTATCAGAAGATATATGATTGTAATTTAGAGTCCACTGTTAATTAGAGATATGGGAGCTAACTGATTAATTAGAGGTTTAAGTCCATAAGTTTTAAGGTATAATAATTTCACTTGAATGACTATATAGCTATTAATCTATATAACATGATAATAATTTGATTTGCATATCTAGGGTGGATTCTGTTTTCTTATAATTCTCAATTAATTACTTAATTTTACATATTTTATAGTTATTTTCTTTTCAATAGTTTTAGGGTAATTATTAGATTAATTAATTTAATTTTGATTGCTTGAATATTGATAAGAACTCGCATAGGATTAGTAATTTCTCATTCCTTAAGAGTTCGACAACCTTACTTACTCTATAGTACTTGATTCCGACCTAGTATACTTGTCGGAGTATTCGTGATTTATTTTTTATATATAGTTTAAGTAAATCAACTTTCTAACTTCATCACAACAATCAAACACCTTCAACTCTTCAAACTTTCTTTGCCTATATTGTTAGTAATTTTTCTATAACTCCCAAGTTCATGGGAAGTGATAATAGATTAGAATTCTTGTCCAAAATGTCTTAAGATATTTTCAAGAGCCTAGGTATTCTATGTTAAAGGTCTATAACCTATACCCCCTAACAAAATGGTAAAATAAAGAGAAAATGTACACTTATTGGAGACATCTCGAGCACTTAGGTTACATGTTGCTTTACTAAAGGAGTTTAGGGGGTGGAGGACTATATACTTACAGTTACATATCTTATTAATAAGATGCCTATGGCAAATTTGGATTGGAAAACTCATCATGAGAATTTGTTTGGTTCACCTCCTTAATATGATCACTTAAGAATTATGGGTTATTTATGTTATGTTGCCAAACATCCTTATACAAAGGACAAATTTGGAGTTAGAGGAGTTAAATGTGCATTCTTAAGCTATACATATGGACAATAAGGGTATAAGATGTATGATCTTTCTCACAAACAAGTTCTTGTTTTACGGGATGTACTTTTTGAAGATATATTTCCTTCTAAACAAATGTATGAGCCTCTTAGTCTTATTCAGTGTCCTCATATGGGGTCGGTTTTGTTTGAGTCCAATCTATTACACATTGTTCCTATTCTTGTTCATTCTTCTTCTCTTGATTTTGCTCCTTCTTCTACTATTGTACACACTTTTGATGAGTCATAATTTGAAGCTACTTCTAGTCCTGTTCATGAGAAATCACAAGGAGTTGTTAGGTATGATTCTATTCAATTCTAGAGAAAGAAAAGTACTACAATGATTGTGGTACTTTGTACATCAAGCTTATTTAAGCTCTGCTTTACCTTCATCCACCACTTTTCTTAATCACATACACCATAAATACCCCCTTATACACCATAAATATACTTTATTTGATATTTCTACCTTTGATGCTTATCCTATTGATTTTATGGCTTCCCTTGCTAATGTGTTAACAACATAAGAACTACATAGTTACTTTAAAGCATCACAACATAAAGAATGGAAAGATGCCATGCACATTGAACTTTTAGCTCTTGAGAGAAATGATACATGGGAGCTTACTTCCCTTCCTAAAGGCAAGAAAGCAATTGGGTCCAAATGGGTCTATAAGATAAAATATAGACTAGATGAAACCATTAAAAGGTATAAGGTTATATTAGTTGCTAAGGGATTTACTTAATTGAAGGTGATGATTATCATGACACTTTTTCTTTAGTTGCAAAGTTGGTTACTATTTGTATACTTATTGCTATAACTGCAGCATATCTATGGTCTTTGCATCAAGTAGATGTTAACAATGCTTTTTTGCATGGTTATCTAGATGAGGATATCTATACAATACCTCTTGAAGGTTATGACAAAGCCTCTTCAAATCAAATGTGTCGTTTAAAGAAATCTCTATATGGGCTTAAGCAAGCCTCAAGATAATAGAATTTAGACATTTCTAAATTTTTGCTTTCTCTTGGCTTTGTTCAATCACCGCATGAAGACTCTTTGTTCACATCTCATACTAATGATGGTTGCGTGTTTCTTTTTGTTATATGAGGATGGCATTCTCTCAACTAGGTCCAATGAAAGACTTATTTCTCATGTTATGAAGCAGCTGCATGAAGTTTTTACCATTACAGACTTAGTTTTTTTTTTATTATTTTTTTTTAATTTTTTCTTGTTCTTGAGCTATGCTGAGCAAAGAAGGGTATTCTTGTTGATTAATGAAAATTCATCCTTGATGATTTACAAGATGTTGGATAGTCAAGTGCTAAGCCAGCTTTATTTCCTTTACATTCATGAGTACAACTTGATACTTCAATAGGGGAAGTGTCAGTAGACCCTATACACTATCGACGAGTCATTGGGTGGTTGTTATACATTACTCTTACCTGACCAGATATCACTTTTGCTATGCATCGCCTTAGTCAATTCCTTTCTACTCCACACAAGCCACATCTTTAAGCCTTATTTCACCTTCTTGGCTACTTGAAAGGCTGAGCTTCGTTGGGCTTATTTTATCCTTCCAATAACCAATTGCAGCTTCATGGGTTCTCTTACTTAGATTGGGGTTCGTGTAGTCTTGATCAACAGTCTATTTTTGGTTATTGTGTCATGATTGGTATTGCTTTGGTTTCTTGGAAAACCAAGAAACAACTAAGAAAAAACCAACAATGTCCACATCAACTACGGAAGCTACATACCATAGTTTATCTACGACAAGAAAGGAGCTCTTAGGGTGTTGTTTTACAGTTGCTTGTTTCTTTTCTAGTTCCATTAGCATGTGACAATAAGTCTACCTCATTGATTGCTTAGAATCCTTGTCTTCATGATCAAATGAAGCACATTGACATCGATGTGCATTTTGTTAGAGATTATGTGGCTTTGGGTTTCCTTCATCCTATCTATATTTCATTAATGTATCAAGTTGTAGACTTACTTACTAAATCATCAAGTGTCTTAATTGCATCATCGTGTCAAGTTAGACCTTTGAGAGGCTCCAACTTTTGGTGGGGCTGTGGAAGTTTATTTTTAGTTTTGATATTAGTTTTTTTTTTTTTTTTTTGGCTAATATATAGTTGTACATGTATACTTTAGCTATTGGATGTTCACTCTCTTGTAGCATTGGTATAGATAGGGGATGTAACCAACATAACAGATTATTTTTGGTCATTTTATTTTTCACAACACGTAATACAGAGAAGTTCCCCTACAGTTACAGAATTTCTTCGTCTCTATGAATTTCTTGCTCGACTAATCACCATTCACAGCCATCTAGGTACAAGATAATAATGAGTATCAAACATAAATTTCAAGCATTTCTAAACACAAGTCACTAGTCTTACCACTTATCATTTTGCATCTTTATAGTATAATATATATATATATATATATATATATATATTTCTGGCAGTATCTAGGTGATATCTACCAACCTTTACTATCTACCAACTTTTTCCATCTTTTGGTATGGTATATTTTTTTGGTTATGTTACCGAAAATACGTGTTTTTTTAAGAGTTATTCTGAAGTCACCTTAAGCGACTTACATGTAGTACTTCCCAATAAATTTCCCTATTATTGCAAGTATAATTGTTATTATGCTCTTATGTTACCTAAGTACTGCAAAGTATGAATAACGCAATGAATTGGTTTTTATGATGCCTTATTTCAATTTTCGCAATAAGTTCCGTTTTACATCTACTTACTAGAACACTTTAACATTGTAATTGAGTGTGGAATTGTAAATGCTTGGATACGCAATTGGTAAATGAAGAATAAGCAAGCACATATAAATGAAAAGGAGAGAGTGATATTAGAATTGTAGCCTTAGCCCGAGAGTTATAGTTATAATTATATACTATTCTTTTAATGATTATGCCTCTAATTTGCTAAGGTCTCTATATAATAGTAGGCAAATAAAATCATTAATTTTCAAGATGAAAGACAAATAATGTTGAATTTTGCATCAGGTATGTGTTCTAATATTCAATTTATGCAATAAACTATTTGTTCAAGATCCACGATGTACGGTAACATAAATTCTAATTATATAGAATAGGGCTCTTAAGATTATGCTCCACAAAATTATGATTGAGTTTGTAGATCAAATGAAAAGACTTTGATGGAGTAAAGTTAATGCTTATTAAATGATTATGATGTCATCAACGTATAGATTAAGGTTGTGATGATTGCTCATATATCTATGTTTAGAGTAATAACGCATGCCTACGCTTTACTGTATTCCTCTATTTGAATTATTACTACTTATGCTTATAATGTACCAACGCCTTAATTACTCTAACAGTATTGAGTTATCTTAATACTATGATTGTTTTGTTATATGACATCAAATATAAAACCAGCCTATTAGCCACCAAAGTGACTAAGCTAGTTTGTAGTATGGTCATGTAGTTTAAACGTTATAATTATTTTGCCATTTGACATTAAGATTACCATTAGTTTGTTAGTCACCAAAGTGCCAAAGAAATTGAATGTATGGTCGTACAATTTATGAAATATTATGGAATTCTCCTGCTTAAGTTTTAAAAATGAATAAAGTTAATTGGTTAAAAGAATTTAAGGATTTTACCCAAAGGTAAATCGATATTCAAAGACTAATAACTATAATGGAGGAAATTTAATATTCTCTTTTCAAGTATATTATAGTTATCAAAAGATACTATATGCATTTGATGAAGAGCATTTAATTATCTTATACAGTTTGGGTGGCATTCGAATAATGATTATAATAATATATTTTAATGTTTACTCAAAGGTGACATACAATATATATTTTATATGTTTAATTTATTAAATTTATTAATTTGGTGAACATTTATGTTTTGGAGCTATTTATCTTCATTTGCAAGCTAATTTTGTTATTGTCTTTAATGGCCTAAACTTCTTGAAGGGCTTGAAGTCAATTTTCCTTAGGTGTATTGGATTTTGACTTGGTATTATTAGAAGAAAAAGCTTGCTAACGTTAAGATGTGAGAGGTGAGGCTAAGAAGTTGATTTTTCTAGAGCCTCAATAATTACTAAGGTTACTACGGGAAAGGGTAACCAAATGGGTCCTTCGTAGTAATGAAGAAAATGAAATGAAGAAGCTGTAATACATGGTAGCTTATGTGGAGCTATTGGGAGGATGTAACTTACCAACGAACACTACACGACTCAATACTTTACTTGATGTGATGTATAAGCTAATGTTAAAGTCCACTTGCTACTAATCTCAAGCTACACAATAAAATTAGATAAGAGTATAAAGAGACTGTACTTAAAAAGGAATATCTCATAAGAATAAGTGTATTCAATATCTGAAAAGGAATGTAACATATTTTGACTACAAAGGAAAATGAATTATTTATAATAAGTTCCTAAGGCAACAAGAAAACCTAAGTAATTACAATAAAGAACAATACAAAAATACTATCATAGTACATTTCCAAAAGGGCGAAAAGGGATAAATAGAATAAGGGAATATAGAATAATATCAAAAAAAGGAATGGCAGGTGGTATACTGCGATTGGGTATACGTTCTAGAGTTTAGGGATGCTAAAGTTGGGTTGTATTGACATTGGGGTTGCTATTGATGAAGGGTACTTGGAGTTGTCGAGACGAATAAGGGATGTTATCATGTAGTAGTAGGCTAAAAGAGAAGGACCGAGCGTGTAAGGGCCTAAGCTTTTGCACTTGGTAGTTTGGCCTCAATACATGAGTGTCCAGGTAGTTGGAGTAGGGCTTAGTGTATATGGACCTCGCCATCGACGAATGAGTGGTTGGCAACGATACAAGGATTAAAACAGAGCAGGGTGTATCTGAGCTGAGTTCTCAAGGAGTTTGCTTACCGTTCTTCTATGTATGGTGTCTCGTCTTTGGTAGGCTAATGAGAAAAAATCCTTTTAATAAGAGACTAAAGGCCTTAGAAGTGCGTATGAGTGAGGGGATGATGTGCTTAGGAGATTAATTATTACTAGGACTTGCCATAGTAGATCTAAACTAGATGGGTCCTTTGAAATATCGAAGAAAATAGAGTGAATAAGTCTATGGACTAACCAAAGTAGTTGACGTGAAGTTGCTTGGTGGATATGACATACCAACGAACACAACACAACTTGACACTTCACTTAATATAATGCATAATTTGATGTTAAGGTCCATCCATCACTAATCTTGAGCTATTAGGCAAGATTAGATAAGAGTGTATGAAAAATGGGCTTGAAGAGGGTTGTCTCACAAAAATAGGATATTTAATGTCTATGTGTAAAGTTAGATGTTCCCGGCTTACAAGGGAAAGGGGCTATTTATAGTAAGTCCCTAGGGCAACATTATAAATAAAGAAATTACAAGAAAGTATATACAAAAAGGAGATTCTTTATACATATGAAAAGGGCTAAAAAGGATAAAAGACAAAAAGGGGAAAATAGTACAATGTCAAGTGAAGAGGACAGGTGATAGCGCAACATTAGATCCGTACAAGGATTCTCTGAGTATAGTAGGTAGGAGGAGCTGAGGTATTATGGTTACAAGGAAGTCAAGAGGTGAAATGATGCTGTGAGATATGGAAGGAGGCTGAAAGAGAAGTACCCATCCAAGAGGTAGTTGCATTTACTTAGCAGAAGACTCTCAGTAGGTGAAAGTTCGGCCACTTAGCATAGAGCTCTTGGCTAAAGGAAGGTTGGCATTAGTAAAGGATAACGAACAAAACATAGTATAACCACCTAAAGCTCTTAGGGAATTTAGCTATCCTTCTTTAGCATACTATTTCTTGTAATTGGCAGGTTAATGAGAAAAAATTCTTTAGGTGATGGACTAGAGGCCTTTGAGGTATGTGTGAATGATTGAGTTGGTAGTCGATAATCCATTAGCTCCCTAAGGTTGTTGAAGATTTACCCTCAAATTACGATCTTCGTTATCATTGGGCACATAGGGAGTTAGATCAATGACATTGAATGTGGTAGACACACCGAAACCCTTGGGTAGTTTAACCTCTAGACATTATCATTAGTGCGCCTAAGAATCCTATAAGGTCCATCTGTTTTAGGAGATAGTTTGTTTGTCCTCTTGCTAGGGAAGTGGTCCTTGCTAAGATGGATCTAGACAAGGTCTCTAGGGGTATAGACGACTCGTCTCCTTCCTAGCTTTCTACTTCCTTCTATTGGGCCATAGTTTTGGCTAATTGCTCGGCAATCTTCTGATGTCACCTCTAGAATTCCTTGGCACACTGTAGGTCAGACTGACTTTCCCTTTGTGTAGTTGGACTATTAATTAAATCTAAGGGTAGGTTTGGATTAAGTCCATAAATAACCTCAAGTGGTGATGTCCTAGTTGATTTGTGAGTCGAGCGGTTGCAAGCAAATTCAATGATGGGTAGGCATAAATCCCAGTCATGAGAGTTATTCCCAACAGTTGTACGTAGGAGGCTACTAACGATTCTATTAAGAACTTTAGTTTGGTCATCTGTCTAGGGGTAACAAGAAGTACTAGATAGGAGTTTAGTATCAAGCTTCTTCCATAGGGTCTTCTAAAAGAAGCTCTTGAATTTCGAGTTATGGTCAGATACAACACTCCTTGGTACTCTATGTAAGCATACAATTTCCTACAAAAAGAGGTTAGTGATGAATAAAGTATCATTAGTTTTGTGGCAAGGAATGAAGTGACCTATCTTGCTAAGCTGATTGACTACCATTGTGATTAACTTGTATCTCCTTGGCATTTGGGAAAGGCCAAGCATGAAATCCATGCTTAGATTGGTTTACACCACTCTGGAATTGGTAGGGGTATGTATTCTCCATAGGGCTCTCTCCTCTCTTGTACATATTTACACATCTCGCATCTCTCAAGTACTCGGTGCACATCCTTCTCATCCCAACCCAGTAAAAATACTTCTTTAATATCTCTATCGTCCTCTTTTCCCCCAAAATGGCTAGCTAAACCCCCAATAAGAGCTTCTTGAACAAGTAGCTCCCTTATCAAACCACTCGGCATGCAAACTCACTTTCCCTTCATCAAAAACCCCTTTTGTAGCTCTTCCAACACCACACCTAGCTACTAAGAGTCTAAAATGTGGGTCATACTCACATTGATAAAGTAAAGTGCTAAATCTAAACACATTAGCTTGCAACGTTATGATGAGGGGTATGATGGTGAGAAAGTGCATCAGCCACTATGTTGGTGCTCTCCTTCTTATATTTGATGACATAATAAAAAGTTTCCAAGAACTCGACCCATTTGATGTAATGTCAAGAAAGCTACTGTTGCCTACGAAGATGCTTGAGAGATTCATGATTCGAATAGATGATGAATTCTTTTGACAACAAATAATGCCGCCAGTTCTATAGTGTTCAGACAAGAGCATATAACTCCTTGTCGTAGGCTGAGTAATTTAGGGCAGTACCTCAGAGTTTTTTGCTTAAGCAGGCAATGGGTTGGTGCTCTTACATAAGATAGCACCAATGCCGACGCCAGATGCATCACATTTAACCTCAAAACCTTTCTCGAAATCTAACAGGGTAAGAATTGGAGCAGAAGTTAGCGTAGACTTCACATCTTTAAAACTCTTTTGAGCTTTTTTTGACCACCTAAACTTAATGTTCTTCTTGGTCAATTCAGTTAATAGTGTAGTTATGGAGCTGAAGTTTCGAATAAATCTTCGATAGAACGAGGCTAGACTATGGAAGCTACTAACTTCAGCAGTGTTAGTCAACATAGGTCACTCAAGAATAGCTCTAACTTTTTCATCATCAACTCGAACTCCCTTCCCTGAAACAACGTATCCGAGGAATATAACCTCGCTTTGACAGAACACGCATTTTTTCAGCTTGCTGAATAATCTCTTGGTATGGAGTATGTTGAACACCAATCTTTAATGCTCGACATGAGTAATGAGGTTAGCACTATAGACCAAAATATCATCAAAATAAACCCCAATGCATTTGACGATCAATGTTTTGAGCACATGATTTATTAGCTATATAAATGTACTCGGCGCATTAGTCAAACCAAATAGCATAACTAACCATTTGAATAGACTATCTCTTGTCTTGATGGTCATCTTCCATTTATCTGCAGGTCTTATTCGTATTTGGTATGTAGACATCTCATTTTTGTCAATTTTTTTTTTTATTAATTGAGCAGGGTTAATAAATAAATAGAAAAATAAAAAAATAATTAAAATAAAAAAATAAAAAATAAAATCAAGTTAAGTCATAGCAAGTTGAGTCAAGAGTCGAGTTGTGTCAAGTTGAAATAAGTTGGGTTGTTGGATCAAATGACGAGATGGACTTAATTAATTAATTTTGGGCCAGACCAATATAGAATAACGTTCATCTAATTTAGGAGCTCAAATCGGGATTTATTAAGTTATTAGGCTATATTTAATTGAATAAGATTGGGCTTGGAAAGAAAAAGCCCAAACTAATTAAAGTTTCTAGACGTTAAGGTAAATCCTTGACAAATCATAATTGTATCTTTTGTGTTTTCGATACGAAAGATTTGATTTTGGGTTTATAAATAGTATGTCGATGGGGAATTTGAAAGAGAGTTTTTTTTTTTTAATCACACTCTTTCACAAACTCTAAACCACCACATGAACCACCTAAACCACTATACGCGCCACCCAAACCATTACACGTACCACCCAAACCATTAAACCCACCCCCAACACCGTCAAAGCCACTACCTAGCACTACCTAGTTGCGTTGCGCAACACCACTCAAATCATTGCCATTGCCGCCTAGTCTATCGTACACCACCATAAGCCATTGCCAATGTTGTTGATGTCTTCGCTGCATCGCCTAATTGCCTTACGCTGTCACCCACTCCACTGTACAATTGCCCTACACTATCGCCTGAGCCATTGCCCACATCCCACATGCATGCCCAGTTGCCCTACGCTGTCGCCCGATCCATCGGCCACAGTGCCCATGTACGCCTAGTAGCTCGTATTGCCTAACCTCTCGCATAGTGTCACTTAAGTCAACACCCGTGTTGCCCATTCCATTACCTAAAGCCCTTGTCGTGTCTCCAAAGCCCTCATAGTATTGCCTAGATCTTCGCCTGTGTATGCCCAGTCTCGCCCTAGTATCGTCCACATCACTTACGCTCATACCCGATCTCACCTACGCTCGCCTAGTTACTACCTAGCACTCGCTTAGCTCTCGCTTGGCTATGCCCAATGCATGTAGACTCTTGTCGAAGCCACACCCAATGTTGCCCAACTCTGGATGATTTGACGTTAGGTTAATTTTTATTAATTTTATTTTGTTATTTTTATTTTTTTTAGTTATGTTTTTCCTACGTTAATTATTTTTTTGTTTGAGTACAGGTTTTCCTTATTATTTATTTATTGCAATTTTTTTAGTCAGTGCAATAAAATTTAGTTGAATTAAGTTTTTTTTTTTGAAAAATCATTTAAAAAAAATACATTTTTTGACATGTAGTGGTTTTGAAAAATCTAAATTGAGCTTTTTTTTAGTTAGTTAAGTTTTTTTTTTTCAAGTTTAGGAAAATTACATATTTTAGGTTTTTTTTTCTTAAAATAATAAATTGATATAAAATGTAAACTTGGCTCGGTTTCCAATATAAAAATGACCTATCCATTAAATATTTTATAAAAAAAAACTTCGGTTAGTTTGATCTTAACTAGTAGGTACACAAGTATTTTCAAGATAACTGTAAAAAAAAAAAAAAAAGAATTTTTCCCCCTTTTTAGAAATTCGTAATAAGAAATTAAAAAAATAATTTTTAGTTACATTTTGTGAATTTAGGTATATTCTTAATATTTTTAGAAAAATTACAGAAATAAAGCCCATCAATTTTTTTTCTTTAATTTTCACATGATGACTTAGTCTTAATAGGTTAGCCCCAACTTGGTTTTCTGATTCAATTTTATATAAATTAATTTTTTAGAATATTTGTAGACTAGTAGTTAAATTAGGGTTTTTAGAGAAAACCCTAATTTTATTTTTTTACCAGTTGAACTACTTGGCAACTCTATTTTTTTTTATGTTTCTTTTCCTTAGTTTAATATCGAGTCATCTGTATTAAGCGGCTGAATTTAATATAAGTTAAATTAAGAAAATCGAAATACGGCTTGACATAATTGGCAACTTCTTTAGAAATGCTTGGTGGGCTAGTCATGTGAAAGTTAAAAAGAAAAATTTGATGGGCTTTTGTATTATTATTTTCTTTTTGTATTATATTATGGTTGTACTAATTGTCTTTTAGTGATACAGGCCTTAATAAAAAAAAAATCCTGGCCTAATGGGCCTTTTAAGGGAATTAGGGAGGGTTTTTTTATTAACCATCTGTATGTTTAGATGTGGTCGAACCTAGGTCACCTTACGAACCTAGGATGGGCTGCCATTGTGTAGCCCTCAAGTCGTTGGGGTCTTTACCCCTACCTGGCAGTGATAAGCGAGCCCACTCAGGCTTCGATGTAACTTACTAAGCTTCCCTCCAAAAAGCCTTAGAGCTACAGAGCTTGGGATTTCGTAGACTCTACCCTCTTTCATCATCCTTTTTGAAAAAGGGTAGTTATTCTTAAATTATAGGAAAAGTCCAATCAATCTTCAGTTAGCTCAGTTTAGAGCTTGTCCATGAAGTCTAGTTGGATAAGTACACCTTCTCCGAGGCCTTTCTAAGAGATTAGTTGAACCAGCTTTCGCCTGCCAAGTAAGACCATATTCGTAAGGAGATCGGGCCTATCATATTCCTTACGTGGGTCCAGCTCCACTAGTCTTTAATTTAAGCCCTTATCCATTATTAGGATCTAGAATCTACAGCTTTCAATTTCGGCCCGCACATATTGGCACTTATTATAGAAGAGGACTTATAGTTACTTAGTGCCCTACTTTGAGAAGCTGACATAACTATACCTGATCTTAGAGTCCAGCCCAAGGAAGCTTTCATGACGTTGTTGGGAGTCAAGAAGTCAGCCTTGGCGCCATTCATGTCTTCAAAAGGCCAAAAATGTCTCAATATCTTAAGATTAGTGGAGTAGTTTTCAAGCTTAAATGCCTATTAGAGATATCGTCAAATCTTTTGTAGAGGATATTAGTCATGGGTTGAAAAGAGGGTCAATGCATTTATTGTAGCAATGTTTGGAACAATGCTATTTCCCTTTAGATGTGGTCAATTCCATTATAGAGTTGTTGAGTTAGTGACTCAATTCCTAGCTAGTAATTCTTATATACCAACGTTACTGGCAGAAAAGCTCTAGACACTTACTTACTTAAAGAAGTAAGGATACAGTTATTTTATGGCTATCCCTACAATTCTTGCCAAGTGGTTTCTTAGTCATACATAGGGGTATGGAGGGAATCTTCTCAGAGAGTCCCTGATTGAAAATATGAATCTAATAGATGACATTGCCTGTCACCTTAAGGTACTAGATGAAGTTTAGTTTAATGGATGGGTGTCAGTTATCAGCAAAATGCAGCTAGTAGACTTTATGTAGATAGCTAGATGGAGCCACTGCATTCAAGCCTTCTTGGGGTGTGCCGACTATGCAGGAGTCCCCCTTATCGGTATTATGGGTTGTATAGGATATTTCCCAGCTTGTGTCACTAGACAGCTGGGTCCACTCTAAGAGATAGCCTATAAAGACTCCTTTGACGTCATTATGATAAATTATCAAGATAGTTGTCTACCCACGGCTACTCTGATTCAACAATTAGCAGAACTTGTAAAGCTATGGAAACGAAGAGAAGTAAAAAAGATAGTCAACGTGGGAACTTTGAGAGGCAAAGTTGGAGAATATTGAGCCACCAAGTCGTTCATTTATGATCAGTTGGAGAAGATTGGAAAGATACAGTATAAAGCTTCGAACGTATTCAGCCACGAGCTAGAACCAGTACGTCTTTCACCCACTGAGCAGGCCTATCAAGATACCTTACGAGCTAGAGTTGAAGCCTAGTTCTAAGAAAGTAAGAGAATCGTTGAAGAGTTAAAGCTAAAAAATGAGAGACTGTTGGAGGGAAATCAATTCTTAAGGAGCAAGATCCGAGAAAGGGATGTTACGGTATGAAGACTTATAGAGGAAGTTGATGAAGCCTGTCCCAACCAAATCTACCAGCTCTTGTAAATATAAGATTTAAGTTTTTAGGAAGATTAGTTAGGAGTTTTTCTTTTCTTTTCTTTTTTTTTTTCTTTTAGTCCGTTATATAAGTTGGATCTTATGATTAATAAATTTGCAGCTTTAGTAAATAAAATTTTCATTAATTGTGTAGTCTTTTACTCATTATTATTATTCATTTATTTGTTTAGTTGACAATTTTTTTTTAAAAAAAGAGAAAAATAAAAAAAAAACACAAAAAAGAGGCAAACAACAAAGCAACAAAAATTAAAAAAAAAAGCCAAAAAAATAAAATCTTTAATTCACTAAAAAGTCTTAGGTTTTCGCATAGGATTTCAAAGATAGCATCTAAATGAGCAAACTCAACTAGAAGCCCAATATTCACTCGTCCTAAAGCCAGAATGTCAACCCATAGTATTGGAAATGTCGGTCAAATCGAGTCTGACCCGAGAGTAACAAGTTTGGAGGAAAGAATGAACAAGATGGTTGAACTAATCAGGCTCTCACTTAGGCTATCGGGATTCTTAACGATAGACAAAGATCTCAAGTCAACCCAAATCGGAATGCAGAAACGACCCTTCCCCTTAAACTGGAAGATTCAGAGTTGGTCTCTAATGTAGAAGTATGAAGGAAAGAGATTGAGGAGAAACACCGGGAGATGAAAAGAAAATTTATGAAGAAGTTAGTTGAGAAAATGAAAACCCCAGAAATGGTTAACGTGTTTGAATAGATGGGGATGATTAATTTGCTGACATATGAAGATGATGACTTCTCAAAAAGATTTAAAGTGCCAAAATTAGAGAAATACAACCGGATTAGCTGCCCGAAACTCTACCCTGGGTTGTACATCAGGAAAATGGGAAAATACATGAAGTATGATAAGGTAATGGTCCAGACTTTTTAGGATAGCTTAACTAGGCCCGCCTTAACTTGGTACACCTAATTGGATTTGAATGAGATTGATGCTTGGGATAAGTTAGTAAGGGCTTTCTACAACCGATATAAATTCAACATCGAAGTGGCCCCGTCCATGTGGGATTTGAATAATCTACGAAAGAAGGCTAACGAAAACTTTAAAGAATATGCTTAGAGATGGAGAGGCATGGTAGCTAGGGTGACTCCTCCCTTAATCGAGAAGGATCTAACCTTCGCTTTCATTAATACTCTTGGAAGCCCCTATTACCAACATCTTGTCGGGTACCCTACCTCCAACTTTACAGAAATTGTAGCCTTAGGGTATCAAATTGATGAAGCTATTGCTACTAGAAGGCTTCTTAATCCTGAAGCAGCTGAGAAGAAGACATCTCCCCTGAGATTTTTCAACAAAGCCAAAGAAACCACTGTAAGCATTATCAATACCGGCAACCTTATCAGACCCGCATCCCCAATATCCATGATTGGAGGATCTAATCCTCCGCCAAGTCTAAATCAGAACAACCCCCCATAAAGAAGACATTTCACACATATTCCCATTCTTCTAAGCTAAGTTCTCACATGATTAAGGAAGGAGAATCTCTTGACGTTTGAAATACTGAGGGAAGGACAAAGATCGAGGGATTATAACTTGGAGCTTCGATGTGATTATCATTCGGGGCAAGTGGGGCACTCTATATATTAGTGTTGGAGACTTGGACATAAGATCCAAGATTTTATTAATGCCAAATTGGTTCAATTTGATTTCATCCAGACTCCCACTCCCAATGTAGGTAACAACCTTCTTCTGAATCATGGAAATTTGATCAATATGATCATTACCGAAGTTTCTAAACTAGAGATTGATCTAGACAGTCTCCCCATCACTGTTAAGGAGATAGCTTGGAATCTAAGGTAAGCCGGGTATTTGTAGAATATGAATCTTAGACATAGGACCCAGACTAAACTGGCAATACATCAACTACTAAAGGATTGGAAGATAAAGAAGGCTGATATCATGGCGATGACGATCCTAAAACCGTGAAAGACAAGTACTCAGAATGAGCTTAGAAAAAGATATGAAGTTGGCGATCCGACGGTTGACACCCTAGGAGAACCGTTACGGAACTTTAAGTAATTGGTGGATTATGCCAGTTCACTTGCCCCACCCGCTAGATGGGGTCTTGAATTTGAAGAAGAAGACAAACTTATTGCTAAAGCTAAGAAGATGGCTGAGATGGTTGGAGATGGGCCTAAGCTGTTGGTTTTTGAGTATGATGGGAAGCCAAAGAAGGTTAAGGAATTGGGAAAGCCTAAGAAGATTACTTTCAATGTCCCAATAGCCTTAGAGAATTACAAAGCAGCACCTTTGGATTACTAGGTGGTGAATCAGACAACCAAGGCCTCATCACCTATGGTCGATAGGCTTATTCGCTCAAGATAAGTTTATGACCAGAACGGAGAAGCCAAAAGGAAGACTGTTGTGGAAGAGGCTTCTTAAAAGATCTTTGAGGATACGAATGATAAGGATCAAAATGTTGCTAAGAAGATAGTGAAAGCTAGTGAATACAGGATAATGGACCAGTTAGCCATGGTGCCAGCTTAGACCTCTCTAATGGGCTTACTGTTGTCAACATATTCTCAGTGAGAGGCATTAATCAAAATTCTGAAGGATGTTAAAGTACCTGAAGGGATTTCTATAGAAAAATTGGGGCTGGTGGTAAACTTAATATTCATAATGGATCAGATTTCATTCTCGTCAGATGAGCTAAGTAAAGAACGAGACTAGTACACAAAGCCCTTCTTCATAGTGGTTAAGTGTGTAGGGAAAGTGGTTGCTTGAGTTCTAATAGATAATGGGTCATCATTGAACGTGTCTCCATTGGCGACACTAAATTTACTTTGAGTGGATGCGACTGAGATAAAGCCCAGCTCAATTTTAGTAAGAACTTTTGATGGATAAAAAAGGGAGATAATTGGAGAAATTGGGTTGCAAGTTGAGATTGGCCCACAAATGTTCGCTATTCCTTTTCAAGTTCCAGATATACCGTGAACTTTCAACCCTCTATTAGGAAGACCATGGATTCATTCAGTAAGGCAATTCCATCCAGTCTACATCAGAAAGTGTAATTTGTACCCAATGAGCAGTTGGTTACTATTCTAGGAGAGCAAGACTACGAGATTTATAAAGAGACGACTATTCCCTATGTCAGGGATGAAGAATTGGAAGAGCCAGGGTTGCAGATTTTTGATGAAGTTAGTATGATTGAAGAAGTAAGATATGGGGCACATGGTCATTTGAAACTACCTAAGCAACAGATTGGAACATTTAGGCTTGTGTATGAGCCTACTGAAGAGGAGATTTAAGAAAGGAAGGCTAAAACCAAAAGTAAGAGAGAAGATCAATTGTACCATGCTCATATGAACTTTTTGAACATCCACTAGACATTCCTAGTATCAGCTGGTATTCAAGAACCCGAAGTAGCTAGTCTATCTAAGGCTTTAACTTAGCACTGTAGCATTGGTCCAGACGAAAAGGAAGATATTGGCATACTAATTTCCTTATGCAACTGGTTTTCTGTTCCCATTAATAGGTCTCTTTGGAAACACAAAATTAGATTAATTAGGAACATTCGATTTCAATAATTAGTCTAATTAGTTAGGCCATTTCTTCCAAACAATTTAAATTCGCTCATTCAATAAAAGTCATTCCTTTCTTTCTATCAATTCTTCTTTATTATTTATTCATTGTCCTTATTCTTTTTTTCCTTTATTCTTCAAATCTGATAAAAATGATGAACATAATGGATGTCTTACGTATGTAAATGATGAAAGTACTAATATCACCTTTTGCCTTGCTAGGTCAGATGTTGGAGATGATATTGAGACTTGAAGCAAAATTCAGGAGAGTTGGCATCGACATGAACAGGGTAAAGTGATTATTGACGAGCCGATGGATATGATAATTTGGAGACATAGGAAAATCCATGAAACTTGAAAATTGGTGGTAATTTAACAGATGATAAAAAGTAGGAGTTGTCCTGATTGTTATTAGAATACTTGGATATATTCGCTTGGTCTTATGAAGATATGCTCGGTTTAGATTCATCTATTGTGGTTCATAAATTGCTAACCAGGGAGGAAATAAAACTGAAAAGACAAAAGTTTAGATGATTTAGGCTAGATATACTTCTTAAAATAAAAGAAGTGAAGAAGTTGTTAGAAGTTGGGTTCATAGGAGTGTTAGATTACCCCGAATGGGTGGCCAATGTGGTGCCAGTATTGAAGAAAAATGAGAAAGTTAGGGTTTGTGTAGATTTCCATGATTTAAACTAGGTGACACCAAAGGATAACTTTCCTTTACCGCATATTGACATATTAGTGGATAATACAACTGAGAACCATCTTTTCTCATTTATGGATGGTTTCTCAGGGTATAATCAAATTAAAATGGTAGAAGAAGATAAAATCAAAACAACTTTCGTTATCATTTGGGGAATGTTTAGTTATCATGTGATGCCTTTTAGGTTAAAGAATGCTGGTGCAACTTATCAGCGTGCTATCATTAAGAGATCAAAGTTTATGTGGATGATATGATTACTAATTCCAAGGAGGATGAAAGTTACGTAGATATTTTGTGTAAACTATTTGAACAATTGAGGAAGTTTCAATTGAAGTTAAATCCTGAAAAGTGCACCTTTGGAGTAACTTCAGGCAAATTATTGGGTTTTATAGTTAGTAGAAAAGGAATCGAAGTAAACCTAGATAAAGTCAAGGCAATCATAAATATGCCACCACCCAAGACTGTAAAAGAAGTTCGAGGACTATTGGGAAAGTTGAATTACATCGCTCGATTTGTACTGTAGTTAACTGATAGATGCAAGACATTATTTAAACTTTTGAGGAAAAATGCAGCCATTGAATGGGATGAAGAGTGTGAGCGAGCATTTGCTAAAATCAAAGAGTATCTCATAAATCCTCTCATACTGGTCAATCTTACACTAGGATGGCCCTTGATCCTTTATTTAACAACTCTTCCTGAGTTGATGGGATGTATGTTGAGATAGAAAGATGAAACGGGAAGAAAAGAGCATCCTATATACTATTTGAGCAAGAAATTCATAGAAAGGGAGAAAAAATACTTAGAAGTGGAAAGAACATGTTGTGCCTTAGTATAGGTGATGCATAGGCTCAGGTAGTATACTCTCTATTATTCAATAAAGTTATTGACAAAACATGACCCTTTGAGGTATTTAGTAGAAAAGTCAGCGTTGATTGGGAGAATATAGAAGTGGCAGATGTGACTTTTTGAATTTGACATCAAGTACATGAGTTAGAGTTTAATCAAACGGCAGGCAGTGGCTGATCAATTGGCAAAATACCCATTAGAAGATGAAGACGATGGTTTAGAAGCATAATTTCCCAATGAAAATGTGATGATGGCAAATGAATTGAGCGGTGAAAAATTGAGGTAGAAAATGTATTTTGATGGAACAGCTAATGTATTTGGATGTGAGATAGGAGTTATATTGGTATCACCCAAGGATAACCATTTTCTTATGGTAGTAAGATTAACATTTCCATATACGAACAACATAGCAGAATATGAAGCCTGCATTTTAGGGCTCAAAATGACGCTAGATATGGGAATACAAAAGCTTAAAGTATACGAAGATTGTTCCCCTATAATTCTTTAGATCTTGGGAGAGTATAGGACAAAGGATGAAAAATTGGTACCTTATCATGAATATTTAGGAAAGTTAATTGAAAAATTCTAGAAGATTTCATTTACTTACATTCTAAGAATCTAAAATTAGTTTACCGACGCATTGGCTACATTAGTGTAAATGGTGAAAGTCATTAATGGGATAGAAATTCAACCCTTAAAGATTGAAGTGGAAGAAAAACTAGCTTTTTGCCTTGTAGTTGAAGAGAAGGGAACAAAAGAACCTTGGTATCACGATATCAAAAGGTTACTTCAAATGGGGGAGTTTCCTAAAGATGCTAATAGAAAAGATAGAAAAACTTTAGCCAGGTTAGCTACTTATTTCCTATTAAGTGGAGCCATGCTATACAAGAGATCACTAGATGCAACACTACTAAGGTATGTAGATGAAGAAGAAGCCGAGCAATTAATGAAAAAAGTGCATGAAGGAGTTTGTGGTCCTTATACGAATGGGTACATGCTAATCGAGAAGAGATAACGATGGATTTGGATTATATCAAGTACGTGAGATACTGTCATCTATGCTAGGTGTATGCTAACAAAATCAACACTGCTCTCTAAGAATTGCATGTGTTATTGGCTCCTTGGTCTTTCTTAACGTGGGGAATTGACATGATTGGTTTAATTTCGTTGACAACTTCAAATGGGCACAGATTCATTTTAGTCACGATTAACTATTTTACTAAGTGGGTAGAAGCAATGTCGTATGCTACGGTGACCAAAGGAGTAGTGGTCAGATTCCTGAAAAGAGATATTATTGCAAGATATAGCGGACCCGAGTATATTATTATAGACAATGGGACAAATCTGAATAACAAGTTGATGGATGAAGTGTACTACCAATTCAAGATCAATCATAGAAACTCAACTCCATATCGACCTCAAATGAATGGGGCAGTTGAAGTTGCTAATAAGAACATCAAAAGGATCATTGAGAAGATGGTGATCACTTATAAGGACTGGCATGAGATGCTTCCCTTTGCTCTCATAGCCTATAGAACTTCGGTCAAGACCTTTGCTGGTGTAACCCCATATTCATTGGTGTATGGAACTATAGTGGTACTGCCAGTAGAAGTAGAAATACCTTCATTTTGAGTATTAGCAGAAACTCATCTTGATGAAGTAGAATAGGTGAAGAAGCAGGTAGAACATTTGAACCTCCTAGATGAAAGGAGGCTTACAGCAATATTTCATGGTTAGTATTACCAACAGATGATCTAAGCTTTTAACAAGAAAGTATGCCTGAGCCATTTCAAAGAAGGAGACTTAGTGCTAAAGAAAATATTGCCTAACACAAAATACCCTAATGGTAAGTTTGCTCCAAATTATGAAGGCCTTTATGTGGTGAAAATAGTATTATCAGGAGGTGCATTAGTGTTGATAGAGATGGATGGTTTAAAATTAAGGGGACTAGTGAATTCAGATGCAGTCAAGTTGTATTATCCATGAAAATTGAGTTCAATAAAGACTTCAATTTTTGTTGAATAAGTTTGTAGTTAATCTTTCATCATTTACAAGTAAAGTTGATATCCATAAATGTTTTTGAATTCAAATGGTCATTGGAAAATAAATACTTCACCAATAAACCGTTGAGTCCTATGATTTTTTAACCTCATATACTTAATCACCAAACCCTCACTAATGAATCACAAAAAAAAATAAAAAATGAAATCGAATGTTCTTAATAATTTAATCTTGTTTCTTTCGAAAAGAGAATTACCATTTAGAATTCATGAAGAGTGGAAATTGAAATTTGGTATCGACTAAAGCAAATTCAAGGCATGAGCATAGTCCAGTTACAAGACTCAAAAGTTTAGGAGATTTTAGAGAAAGAAAAAAAAAAGAAAAAGAAGAAAAGAGGAAAAAAGAAAGAAGAAGCAATCATAGTCCTTTGGTGAAATTCTACTGATTGAATGAGTGAATATTGGGAGTTGATGTAAGCATGCCAATCAGTTGCTATCTAAGAAGTTCTTTAGTCTTAGAAAAAAATAATCTTAAAAGTTTTTGGAAAGAGATATTTAGAAGAATTAAACTACTTTTTGAAACCAATCTTAAAGAGATTTATCTTTTTCAGATTAACCAAAATGAATTTTGAGGAGATTTATCCTCTTTGGAATAGCCAAAATAAATCTTGAAGAGATCTATCATCTTTAGATCAACCAAAATGAATCTCGAAGAGATCTATCCTCTTCGGATCAACCAAAACGAATCTCAAAGAGATCTATCCTCTTCAATTCAATAAAAAACGAATCTATCCTCTCCAGATTAGCCAAAACCAATTTTGAAGAGATCTATTCTCTTTAGATTAACTAAGTCGAATCTCAAAGAGATCTATCCTCTTCAGATTAACCAAGTCGAATCTTGAAGAGAACTATCCTCTTCAGATCAACCAAAACAAATCTTGAAGAGATCTATTCTCTTCGGATTAACCAGAATGAATCTTGAAGAGATTTATCCTCTTTTGATTAGTAACTAATCTCAAAGAGATCTATCCTTTTTGAGTCATCCACTAACCAAAATAAAGCAAGAATCTCGAAGAAATCTACCCTCTTCGGGTCACCAAAGTGAAATAGTTTTTGAGGAGATCTATCTTCTTCAGATCATAAGTCAAAACGAATCTTGAAGAGATCTATCCTCTTCGAATTAGCCACGATGAATCTCGAAGAGATCTATCCTCTTTGGATTATCCACCAAAACAAAAAGAAATCTTGAAGAGTTCTATCCTTTTCAGATTATCAAAGTTGGGTCTGGCAAAAATGGGTATCTCTATTGTTTTTGTGGCAAAGTTCTAATTGAACTTCATTATAAAGAGGGGTAGCTGTAGATACCTCATTTTTTCCATTTTTTTATTTTCTATTAATTGAGTCAAAATTAATAAATAAACAAAAAATAGAAAAAAAAAACGAAAATTAAATGAAAAAATGAAAAAAGAAAAAAGAAAATCAAGTTAGGTCGTTGCAAGTAGAGTCATAAGCCGAGTCTTGTTAAGTTGAATTGAGTTGGGTTGTTAGATCAAGTGACAACATGGACTTGACTAATTAATTTTTTGCTAGAACAATATAGAATAAAATTCATCTAATTTAGGAGCTCAAATCGACATTTATTAAGTTATTAATCTATATTTAATTGAATCAGAATGGGCTTGGAAAGAAAAAGCCTAAACTAATTAGGGTTTCTAGAAGTTAGGGTAAATCCTTGATAAATCATAATTGTATTTTCCATATTTTCGATACGAAAGATTTAATTTTGGGTTTATAAATAGCACGTCAATGGGGAAGTTGAAAGAGAGGTTTTTATTTTAATTACACTCCCTTACAAACACTAAACCACCACACGTACCACTCAAACCACCACACATGCTGCCCAAACCAGCAGAAGCACTGCCAGCACTACTGGAGCCACTGCTCAACACCACCCAAGCTATTGCCACTGTCGGCTAGTCGACTACACATCACCATAAGCTACTACTAACATCACCGCTAATGTTACCTACATCATCGCCTAATCGTCCATATTGTCGTCCACTCCACCGCCTAATCGCCCTATATTGTTACTCAAGCCATAGCCCACAGCTTACGTGTATGCCCAGTTGCCTTGCATTGTTGCCCTCTCCACTACCCAGTTGCCCCATGCTATCGCCTGAGCCATCGCCCACAGCGCCTTTGCATGCCCAGTAACGCTCATGTTGCCTAACCTCTCGCATAGTGTCACTTGAGTCAGCACGCACATCACCCACTCCATCCCCTGTATCGGTTAAAGCTCTAGATGTATTGCCTAAGCCTTCACTATGTCACCGAGATCCTTGCCCATGCATGCCTAGTCTCACCCTAGTGTCGCCCACTTCGCCTGCACTCACGTTCTCTCTCGCCTTAATGTCACCTACGTTGCCCATGCTTACGCCCAATCTCAATTGCACTCGCCTATTCATTGCTTAACGCCTCCCAGTGTTCGCCCAACTCTCATCCATCTACACCTAATGTAAACTCACTCTCGCCCAAGTCACGCCCAATGCCATCCAATTCTTAACGATCTGACACTTGGTAAATTTTATTTCATTAGTTTTTATTTTTCTAGTTAAGTTTTTCCTTTATTAATTATTTTTTTTTTGTTTAAGTGCAGGTTTTCCTTATTATTTATTTATTGTAATTTTTTTTAGTCAATCCAATAAAATTTAGTTGAATTAAGTTTTTCTTTTGAAAAATCATTTATTTTAAAATATATATTTTTTGATACGTAGTGGTTTTAAAAAATCTAAATTGATTATTTTTTTTTAAAAAAAAATTAGTTAGTTAAGTTCTTTTTTTTTTTAAGTTCAAGAAAATTAGATTTCTTATGTTTTTTTTTCTTAAAATAATAAATTGATAAAAAACATAAACTTGGCTTTGTTATCAATATAAAAATGATAGATCTATTAAATATTTTAAAAAAAGAATTATGGCTAATTTGATCCCAATAAGCTGGTACGTAAGCAGCTTTGGGGTAACCGTAAAAAAAAAAAAAGACTTTTTTCCTCTATTTTTGAAATTGATAATAAAAAAATCATTTTTAGTTACATTTTATAAATTTAGTTATATTTTAATACTTTTAGAAAAATTACAAAAATAAATCCCATCAATTTTTTTTCTTTAATTTTCATACGATAACTTAGTCTTAATCGGTTAACCCCCAAATTTGGTTTTTTGGTTCAATTTTATAAAAATTAAGTTTTTAGAATATTTGCAGAATAGTAGCCAATGTAAGGTTTATTTTTTTATTAGTTAAACTGATTGGCGACTCCATTTTTTTAAAAAATTTTCTTTTTCTTAGTTTAATGTCAAGTAATCTATTTTAAGTGGATTAGGCTTAATATAAGTTAGGTTAAGGAAATTGGAATAGGGCTCGACGTAATGGTAGCTACTCTTTAGGTCAATCTTAGAAAAGATACAGGTGCCATGTAACTCGTCAAGGATATCATCACGTAGGTGGGATCAGATATTAGCATTTAATAGTGATCTTATTGATGGCTTGGTGATCAATGCGCATTCACCACATTCCATCCTTTCTCGGCACAAGCACAGCTGGTATGGTATTAGGATTCATGCTCTCATGGACATATCCATGATTCACCAACTCATCCAATTATTTCTTCAGTTCAACTGACTGCTTGGGATTGAGCCTATAAGTAGGTTCGTTCAGTAAGGCAGCTTCTAGTTGTAGGTTGATGCAATGTTCAATACCTCTTAAGGAAGGTAATCCTTTCAGCATCTTGATAGGGAATAGGTTGGCAAAGTCCTGAAGTAGCTATTGTACTTCGATTGGTAAGTTATCCCCTTCTCTAACCTCTAAGAGTCTCCTGGCTAAGAGGAGCACGGAGTCCTTGGCCAAGGCTTCTTGAGAGAATTGAGCTCGGGAAATTACTAAGGACTTCCTCTACAGTGATATAGCAACCTTCTCCTAGGCTTCTTACACTTTCTTAGGACTCATGGGGGCTAATATAATTTTCTTCGTATCATTTTGGAGCATGTAGGTGTTCCTATATCTATCGTGTGATACTCTTAGGTCAAACAACCATGGTTGGCCAAGTAATATGTGAGAAGCACACATAGGGAGCACATCACACAACACTTCATCCCCATACCTATCACCAATGGTAATCGGTACCTTAACTTATTGAGCAACATGTAACCTACCTTTCTTGTTTAGCCAGTGAATCTTATATAACTTAGGGTATGCAAGGGTTGGAAAACTCATGGCCTTGACTACCCTCTAAGCTATGACATTGGTATAGCTCCCTTTGTTAATGATCACAGCGCATAGCTTGCCATTTACTTGGCAATTTGTATGGAAGAGGTTCTCTCTTTGCTCATGCTCGTTAGCTACAAAAGCATTGAGAGATCATTAAACAACAAAGCAATACTCGGCACCACCCTTAGGTGGTGTCTCGGCATCGGGGTCTTCTTGAAATTGTTCTAACATCTAATTGACTCTTACTTATTCCTCTCTTTTGCTCATACTCTCTACATTAAACTAAGGCTTGTCTCCCTTTATGGTCATGACTCGGTGGTTTGGACATTGACTAGCTACGTGTCTATAGCCAAGGCATTTAAAACATTTGATTTCTCGAGTTTTCCTTCTTGAGCTCTAACCTTGGTCTCTTTAGATCTCAGGTTCCTCAGTCTTGCTCTTACCTCAACCTTCTTCTGGTCGACTCGGCATCTGCCTTAAACATTTTACCTTGGAACTGTTTAATGCTCTGTTAGTCCCTGGTCAACTTGGCATGCCGTTCCTATTCGACAGCATTGGTTGGCTACTCGACATCCAAATAACTTGGTTCCACTGTTGCCTCTCAACTCTTTGTGACACCTGGATGGTTTCGTCTAGAGTTATGAGGCTTTGTAGCTCCATGATGTTACTAATCTCAACTAGTAGTTTAGAGATGAACCGTACTATAGTTCTCATCTTAGCTTTATCAACATCACATCGTATCATGAGCAATTGAAACTTTCGGACATAGTCGTCCACTGATCTGTTACCTTGCCTCAAGTCTTGGAGTCGTCAGAAAGTATCTTATTTGTAGTTTTCAGGAATGAACCTACTTCTTAGAACTCTTTTCATCTCATTCCATGTTTGGATTTCTCGTCGAGCCTTCAGGCAAACATTTTGCAGCTTTTTCGACCATATTGCCAGATATCCAAAAAATTCTAACGTAGTTACTTGAATACGGATAGCATCTTCATAATTGTAGAAGTTAAATATCTTTTCGATCTTCTCTTCCCAATCCAAGTAGTCATTAGTAATATAAACTCGTTGGAACTCGAAATTTGTACCTTAAGGTGTTCGGCACCTCTCGGCACTCTAGTCTTCTTCTTCTTCATACTCTTCCACTTCGTCTAACTCCAACCTTCTTCTCGCGACTCTATCGGCACGTCATGGTTGTGCTTGGTTCACTAGAAAGGCTTGTAGAGCTCGTTCATTCATCTGCCTTCTTAGCCTATGTCTCATCTCTTAGCCTTGCTTAGCAACTCTCTTACATGGTCCAGTCTCTAAGACTATTTAGCTCAAATAATACTTGTTGTACATATTTTCGAGGAAGGCATTGAAGGTAAGGTTAGGAAATGCCACATTTGTTCAATTGATCATCAATTAATGTGTAATTTCTGGCTTGATAGATCATTGTTCAAGCCTCCTTTTTATCTTTAGGGAGAATGTCGTCCTTTAGATAATCAATAATCGGGTCCTTCCAAGACCTTTCTCTTAAGTAGGGTACCAGTTTGTAGCTCTGCTAAGTAGTTTATAAGCTCTTATTAGGGAGGAACTTAACAAAGAGCTTGTCATTTAAATCGGGGAGTACTATGATGACCAACTTTGATAACTTGTTTGCTGCAATGTTCTTGCTCCCTGGTATTTTCTAAATTGAAAAAGACTGAAACTCCTCTATGAGCGTTTGTACTATCAGTAAGTACTTGCTCATTACTTCATCCTTTGCTGCATAACTCCCTTTGACTTGATTTATAACAAATTATGAGTCGGAAAAAACTTCAATCTTCTCAATGTCTACTTCCTTTTCCAATATGAGTCTAGCTATTAAGGCTTCATATTTGGCCTCATTGTTGTTGGTCAAAAATCCAAACTTCAAAGCATAATTTACCTTGACATTGTGGGGTCCATGCAAAACAAGACCCTCACCACTTCCTTCCTTAGTTAAAGAACCATTGATACATAAATTCCATATTGGCTTCTCAACTATCTCTACGTTGTACTCTTCACCTGTGAACTCAACTAGAAAATCTACCAGCATTTGAGCTTTTAATGCTATTTTGGGTTTGTATTATACTTTATAGGCACTCAGCTCCAAAGCATACTTCATCATCCTCCTTGAGGAATCTAGTTGTTGTAAAGCTTGCCATAAGGGTTGATTAGGAGAGACACTAATTTGATGAGCCTCAAAGTATGGTTTTAACTTCCTTACCGAGAGATCCATTACTAATACGAATTTCTCAATTTTTGTATATCGGTGTTCTAGTCCTTATAAAACATGATTTACGTAATGAATCAACTAATGCTCCTTTCCTTTGATCTAAACTAAGATAGAGGAGAGTGCTTGGTTGCTTATCTACAAATATAAATATAATTTTTCCTCCAGAATAGGTGTCTAAAGTATTGGTGGTGACATAAAAAAATCTTTTAGTTTGTTGAATGCTCTTTCACATTCGTCTGTCTACCTAAAATCTTTCGGATTCTTTAAGATTTTGAACAATTTTGCACATTTATTTGCACTTCTTGATATGAACCTGTTACGAGTCGCTATTTGCCCAGTCAACTCTTGAACTTCCTTAACCGTGCAAGGAGACCTCATTTTTCTAATTGCATCAATTTTTTTTTTATTTGCTTCAATATCGCGCTGGGTGACCATATATCCTAAAAGCTTTCCTAAAGTCAAACCAAAAACACATTTCTATAGATTTAGCTTCATGTTGTATCTTTTGAGAGTGCTAAATGTCTCTTCAAGATCAACAAGATGTTGATCTTCTAATGTGCTTTTCACCATCATGTCATTAACATATACTTCAACGTTATGGTGAATTTGGGGCTTAAACATCTTGCTGACGAAGTGTTGGTAAGTTGCACTGGTGTTTTCTAGGCCAAAAGGCATCACATGTAATAATACATCTTAAAGTTAGTTTTGAATGATGTGTAGACCTCATCCTCCTCGTCCAGTTTGATTTTATTATAGTCGGAAAATGCATCAGTAAATGAAAACAATATGTGTTTAATAGTAGAGTCAACCAATTGATCTATTCTTGATAAGAGGAAACAATCTTTGGGACAAGCCTTGTTCAAATCCATGAAGTGTATGTGCATACATTATTTGCCGTTAGACTTCTTGACTAACACACAGTTTACTAGCCAAGTTGGATAAGACTCTTCCTTAATGAACCTTTCCTTGAGCAGTTTTTTGACTTCTTCTTTTATGGCTACATGTCATTCAGGAGTGAAATGCCTCTTTCTTTGCTGAATAACCTTCACATTAGGATGAATTTGAAGTTTGTGAGTAATAACATCTTTGGGAAAACTTGGCATATCTAAGGGGGGCTATGCAAAGATATCAGCATTATCTTATAAGAAATTAATCAAGCTCTAACGAATGTCTACTAGCGACAGTCTCCCTATCTTGGTTATCTTCTCTTGATCATTTCCCAATGGAATCTCTTCAGTCTCTTCCTTGACATTTTCTATGTCAACTGATTTTTATTCTGGACAAGTTTCAATTTGAAAGAATTCTTCTTGGTGTAGTGCCCTTATATATAGGGATCTTATCAATTGTTGGTCCCTTCTATACGTACCAACTCTAGTAGGAGTGGGGAATTTGGCTTTGAGATGCCTAGTGGAAGGGACAATGCTGAATAGATGTTGACATGGTTAACCCATGATCATATTATATGGGGACCAACACTTGATTATAAGGAAATCTACCTCGTCTTCTGCAGTATGTTCATCGTCTCCAATCTAGATAGGGAGCTGATCACTCCACTAACTTAAACAGGTTGATTATTGAAAGCATATAGATCATGATTATATGATCTCAATTATGACTTGATTTTTGGCCTCATTTGATTAAAAGCATGCTAAAAAATGATATTTGTTGAACTTTTAGTGTCACTTAGAATCTTTTTTACCTTAAAGTTGGCAATTACATTATTGTAGGGTCTTTGAACAACATTCGAAATCCTCTTTCGAGAAGGATATTAAAATGTCGACCTTAACCTTCTTGCCTTACACATTATAAACATAATGTATGGCATTAGTCGAGCCTGGAGAGCTAGATCAACTTAAGGTAGAGGTCTATAGACAATAGTATTTATTATACCATTTGGTGTTCTACTACTGCTTCCATCTCTCATATCTTTCACGGCCTCAGAAGGCTGTATGGCATTCTCCTGCTCATAATGTCTCCTTTGAGTTGGTCTTTATATGTTTTTGGCATCATAAGCAAGAAACTTGCTTAGATACCCTTGTTGGGTCTCATTTTTGAGTTAGATACACTTATCAGTATTATGACCTCTACTGCGATGAAAATCGTAGTATTTATTCGAATTCAATCTTAAGGGATTTACTCTCATTTTTTTCAGCCATTGCAAAATGCCTCTTTGGCTACGCAATTTTATCAATATGTCCACACTTGGACGATTAAGTGGCATATGGACTGAATATGTCAAGATGCATAACCTCTTTTTCTTAGCATTAGGAAACTGATCATCATCTGCTCTAAGTCAATCTTTTGCACTCTTCTTTTTGTCGCCTTTCCTATCTCCTCTATTTTGATTGGCTTCTTAATGAGCCTTAATGTTGTCTTCCTATCGGATGTAAGATGTGGCTTTTTCTTTGAACTTAGCAAAAGTTCTTGGCTTATTTTTGATGAGAGACTTAAAAAAGTCTCCATAAGGCTTAGTACTATCAATAACTGTATTGAGATCAATGCTCATATCCAACATTGGAATCTGGACCATCTTAGTGATAAACCTGGCTAGATAGTCCCTAATTGATTCATCTAATATTTGCTTTATCATGTTAAGGATATTAGAATCCTTAATAGGAAGCTTGCTTGCAAGGATGTGTTGACGAAACACTTTTACTAAATCCTCAAAACATGAGATTTTATATAACTTCAAATGTTTGAACCATGTACTTACTGCAATTCTCAACGTTAAGGGAAAGACTTAGCAAGCCATGACGTCACTTAAGCCGTGCAATTTACCTAAGGTACAATTGTACTCGAGATGATCTTTAGGATCTCTTATTCCATCATAAGTTTCAAATTATGATAGCTTGATGTGCCATAGGATAACTTTGTTTAAAATCTCAGGAAAGAAAGGGCTATTCTTTATTTGGAATTGCTTACTCGTTGTAGCAAAGGTACTAACATATGAAGGTCTGGTATAGTGCACTCATTGTGGTTGTTTTCCCTTGTCATTTTTCTTTAAAGCAAGGGTCAAAGGTCCCAATGTAACTCCATCCTACTTTCTCGATAATTCAGGAAAGTAGATTGAATCTCCACTATTATCGATATTGTTGTCGCTGTGTTCTTAGTCTTTATCTAGGTGGATATTTCTATGGAAAAGGTTAAGGATCTCATCATTTTTTTTGGCTAAGTTCTTGGTATTCCTTAGCTAAGTCAAGGCGAAGTTGCTCTAGCTTAGCCAAACGTTGTTCGTTAGTATGCCTACTTCCTTTCACTTGGTAGTGGGGTGAGGAACCAGCACTTTCACTTTTGGTCACTCTCGTCTTTTCCATATAGGTGTGTAAATGAAAAACAGCCATCACTAAATATTGTTGGATGATTTTAGGTTAAGATTTGGTTCCTGCAAAAACACAAAATTGAATGGCACTGGGGCTAATTCGATGTAGTTACTTCAATGCTTAAGTTAGTAATTATGTTGTGAGAGAGATAGGTACAAAGTTCAAGATCATAAGAGAGTTCTTACAATATGTCCTCTAAGTATTTATAAGCAAAGATTGAGTGTCTAAAACGATAGTTAATCATTAATAGTAAGATACGTGGAGATTTCATAATTGAACACATGCTGAAGATATATGAATAGTGGGTAGTTATGTAATGAGATCATATTAGATCAAAATTGCTAGTACCACTTCTCTAAGTTTAAACTAGACGTGTTAATAGGTTGTGCTTTAAGGCCCATTGATTAGATTGAGCTTAGGTGGCATTAAGTGAGAATAAAGTTACTTGGCCTATTGTTAGTCGATTAACCGAGTGATGTTTTAGGGTGAAAATCGACCATCAACATGATCTTTGATCAAATTTGATTTAAGTTCCTTCTAATACTTGGTAACTTTATTCTAATGCCACTACTCATGTTTCTAGTATAATGTAAGGGTTTCTTACTATCTAGAGCATAAACTGAAATGTGAACATCATGTTCATAAGGAACTGAATGAAGACACCAATTCAAAGCATAGGGACTTATTGTCTTGTCTTAGATGCCAAATGTCACCTGGATATACCACAAACTCTTTACGTAACCTCACTTTTTAAAAATTTAGTTTCTATCTTGAAACTTAGTGCTAATGGGTTTATATTTAAGGGTAAACATAGATGTTTTAGTTCATATAATAAAAATAATTCCTTTATTGGTTTTAGAAATTCTTGTAGATAGTCTATATAAATTAAAAATTGATGTTAATTTCTCCACATTTATAGCATGTATTCATCTTTTTTTTAGATGGAATATGTATTCATCATGATCTTAGAACTAAGTGTAATAAGGCAAATGAAAATTCTACTTAATTATGCAATAAGTAATTAGGTCATATAACCTAAGAAAGATTAGTAAAGAATGGGATTCTACCAAACCTAGACTTTATTGATGCTGGTTAATATGTAGATTATATCAAGGGAAATCAAACTAAACCAAACGTAACAAGAATGGAGTCATAAGAAGCACTAGGGCACATTGATATATGTGGACCTTTTTATTGATGATTGAATATTGCCTTAGGTTTGACTGTTTAGCTTAGGGTTAGGTCTAAGCCTACAAAAGAGAACATACAAGCTAAGAGTTTGTTGGAGGTACCTTTAGCATGTTTACTCTGACCCTTAAGTCAATTGTTTAGACCTTGAGAGGATAAAGAATCTCCAAGATCAACACTCAAAGGGTTTAGGGTTTAGAGAATGAACTGGAATTAAATGAGGAATTAAGTGACAAAGGTGTTGATCCTTATCCACAGAGGCATCTACATGGCTTTATAAATTTAAGAGAGTTCCCTAGATTTGACCTCATGAACAATGATCCTCCTTAATTATCTCTCATTCCGTTAACATTGAGATCGGCAGATCGTAGATCTCCTTTAGTAGTTGCGCATATTCTAGGCGATATAGAAACCATCCAAATTGGGATAGGCAAATGGGATCCTTGCTTCTGTAGCATGCCTTTGAGCTTTTGTAGGGTTAACAAGGTGTATTGGGTGCCAGCCTGTATCTTTCAAGGGTCTTCTTTCTTGATAAGTAAGATAAACCGTAGACCCTTAGGCTACAAGGATGTACAGGGGGCTAAAGGGAAGAATCCACATATAACACTTGCCTTCTACTCTTATTCTGGACTAGTTGATAAGAAGAAGCAAGTTGATCTTGATAATATGATGGTTAGCTTGTAACTACACTATCTTGACTTGAGGTTCTTTATTGGTGGAGCTTA
Source organism: Lumnitzera racemosa (assembly GCA_024138005.1). NCBI lineage: Eukaryota > Viridiplantae > Streptophyta > Magnoliopsida > Myrtales > Combretaceae > Lumnitzera > Lumnitzera racemosa. Next base: position 80,456,299 of record JAMXBC010000005.1, read on the forward strand.
GACATAGGCCAAGTTGTTGTGAACTTGAGCGGGAGGAGGGCAAAAGGATCAATGTTCAAGGGAGGGGAAAACTTACTAGAGAAATTAAGTAAGCGAGTTCAAACCTTGCTCTGCTTCCCCCTATTGAGATGAGGTGATGTATTGCATTGATGGGGTTAAGCTTAGCATTGATTCAATGTTTGAGACCTTGCTTTGGCACTCTAGACTGAGCTAGATGAGAGGTTATCCTCTCTCCATTCCATTGTGGCTATTAGGCTTCTCTAAGTAGTTAGCATTAGGTGTCTTGGAAATTAGTTCATTCTCTTACATTTTAAAGGATCCTTTTACGTGCTAATGGGAATAAATGCTTTTATGTAGGTATGCATTTCCAAATTTTGAATGTTGTTGGCTATTAATGATACGCATCACTTGCAATGAGGGTATGGGGATCTGGACATAGACTTCAGTCATATTTTTTAATCGATTTAGCCTATCTTAGTACTTCATTATGTGTACAGCTGAGGATTATTGTATGTGTTCAAGAACTTTGCGATCTCAAGGATATTCTAATAGCTTACCAAGATTCTCTAGCATGCCCTCTTAAATGGCTTTGTTGCTTTTCAAATATTTTAAGGAGCTCCTACTACTTAGAAGCTTCTAACTTCTCCATTGGCATCTCTCGTCTAAGCTTATTCCTTTAGTTTCATGTATAAGGTCTTTCTTTTTGGGAAACATGTTTTAATTCTTTTTCTTGAGTTGTTGTGATCCTTCATGGAACCATTAGTCCCATAGAGAATTGGTAATGAACATCTATCCCTTATTTCTTTATTCCTTATCAAAATTCGAGGAGTGAGTTGAATGCAGTTCTTTTTACCTCTTCTCATTATTTGCAGCTGATGCAGATATGCAAGGATGCTATTACCTCCTTTGAAATCTTGGCTTCAACAATGCCTTGGTCATTTGTATCTCCTTCCCCTTTGGTTATGAGATTTGGGTAATCAGAAGGTAGTTGAAGATGATAGCATTTAGGGGAGGATAGATGATTGGAAATCTCATGTCTCCTATTAGTTTTTTGTTTACAACCTATGTAAGGGACTTAGGTGGTGGCTTGTCAATAATTCCTCTTTTTTGACCTTTTTTATGCATGTGGCCTAAATTTCCTTACTAAGAGCATATTAAGTATTGAAAGTAGCGAGCTAAGTAGTGCTTCAAGCTACTTGTTCAAGGAATGGTACACCATACCCTTCTTAATATGAAAATTAAGATACATGGAGGGTGAAGGCAAAAAGGTTGGAAGTAAGAGAGAAGACGAAGGTAGACCACTAGTGTGATCTCTAATAGTTGTTAGCAAGCTAAGAGGCGATGTTGCATGTTCTCATGGTAGATGAGGAGCCATCTAGTGTACCTACGATCTGAGTTTCATAACTTACCATGAGTTGGTGGTTCCTTCTATGTATTGAAGAAATATCAATAGAAAAAGGGAATTCAAACGTAACTAACATGAAGTAACCTACATGGATATATCTTATTGGAAGATTAAACATGATTCACCCTAAACTTGATATAATGTATAAGCTTTCAATTGAGGTCTACTCACCATAAAGCCGTACTGCCTGAGTTTGATAAGAGTGTAAAACACTTAGACGGTAACACACAAGCTAGTAGAGGAAAGAAATATTTGGTATATTATCATAAGATGATTTTGGTAACAAGAATGTTGAAGCTATTTATAGTATGCTCCTAAGGTAATAGAGGAAAGAAACAATTACGTAAAAGTTACACCTAAATTAACAACCTACAACAACACAAGAAGGGTAAAAGTGATAAAATATAAAAGAACATAAGAATATCGAGGGCTACATTAGGCTAAGTTGAGGTAAGTCGAGAGGTTGACAGGTAGGTTGAACAAATGGATAGGGGAGGCAATAGGATCGGAGGCTGAAGGGGGATCACCTTTAAGTCAAGGGTTACGTTGCTTCTAGTACAGATCGATCTATTAGGGAGGTCGGTAGGGTAACCACCAGGTTGGGTGACACTCAAGCAGTCTTGCAGAGGGCTGGTGAGTACTCCTAAAGTAGTAGTTGAGCTACTAGTCTGACTTTCCAAGCTCTTGAGGAGGTTTGCAGAACAAACTACTAGGGGCTTGAAGGTTTAGACAAGAGTATAAAGGCTAGAGAGAGCTAGGAAGGAATTCAAAAGTGGATCGACCTAATACAAAGACCCATCTTTGGTCAATTGTTGACATAACATTAGCTTAGTTAATCCTTAGAGGCCTTAGAGCTTAGCTCGAGTTAAGGTTTTAGAGGTGGAAAACCTATCAACACCCTAGGGGTGTTTTAGATTTGCCTTCAAATCGAGATTGTTATCAACTTCATCTTCTAGTACATAAGGCGGTTAGTTGGCTACATTAAAGATCGGTGACACTATGATGAGTGTAAAATTCACTCATTTGTCATGCTATTTTGTGCTATTTTAATAATATTTTGGTGAATTTTCTATTGATTTGAGTTATTTATTATTTTAGGGCTTAATTGAAATGATACAATGAAAAGATGGGAATTTAGGTGATTTTTTTTATAAGAATTTCATCCATTTTGAAGGATAATTCACAGAAAGCAAGGATTGAAGAGAATTTGTTCAAGAAATAAGTAACGACCATAGTTACACTTCATGGCCATGTTCCTTAGTTGTGAAGCCTATATCTTTAAATTCAAAATTGAAGTTCAAAGGATTTTTGATAAGAACATGACCATGATCACCCATTACGACTGTGTTTCCTAGCCATGATCCACTCGTAATTAATTTCAAGATGATTCTCATAAGAATTATTGCATAAAGTTGTTGATGTCTAGCCACCATGCCCGTAGATCTCCAGTTTGCTATGATACACTTGCTATTTAGAGATTATTCTATCCTGACACTATATAAAGAAGATAGATATTTGTATTAAGAAGAGGAGAAGAGAAGAGAAACAATAGGGAATAGAAATCCTTTAAAGGTTTAGTTTTACTTTTATCATGCAAGTTGTCATCTTTACAATGATTATAGCTTAAAAGAATTGATATCTAGACCTATGAACAATTGAGGAAACAATTTAGTGTACCATAATTTTTTTTTATTTTAATGCAAGTCTCTTATTTTTAGTAATTCAATTGCGTGTATTGTTGTGAATTACGTTGTTATTTCTAAAGTCTCAACTTAATTATTCGATTTTATGTATTGAAGTCGTAAGGCCAAAACATAAATAAATCTACTATGATTGAAGGCGTTTGTTATAAGCTTAGAGATAAGTTATAAATTTCATCTGGAATTAATTATTTCTTATTTGTGTAGGAAATACCTATTCTTGATGCTATTCTAAGGAGCCCTATCCTAAAAGCAATTCAGGTATGATATAATTAGGATTAGAATTTAATAGAGAAGTGATTCCTATTAGGTTAGCACTTGAATTTCTCTTGTTAATAAGAATAAAAAATTTGTTGAAACCTTAAGATTTGATATGTTACGCCCATGGTGATTAAAGTATAGATATCCCAATTTATATTATTTAGTTTTATCTCATTATTACATTATTAATTAATTTTTTATTAGTTTCTATATTTTCATTCAATTCATAATTAATATTGCAATTTAACATAAGTCAGAGTAATTAATAATTAGAATGGGTGAGTAAGTGTTTAATCCTTATAAGATCAACAACCCTAGCCTTTACTAGTCTTCTATATTATTACTTGACAGTTGTATTTACCTAATAGCTCAATATAAACCTATCAAGTTTTTGGCGCCACTACCGAAGACTATTGATCTTGAAAGCTTATTCCTTACTAACTCTACTATTTCACTTTTTGTTATTTTTCTATTTCTTTTTGTTAAATTAACCAAAATCTAACTTGAATTTTCTTGTTTTGTGTTGAGGAAATTTAGAGCAATGGCCAATAATGACGATGTACATAAAACTATGTTTGATTCTATTATACCATCAATTAGTGGAGCCAACTCCAATATTACAAGACCAGCTATCATTGCAAATAAGTTTATGATCTTGTGAATCATTATCTAGATGGCTCAAAAGCAACTGTGATTTGAAGGCTCTCCAAAGGAAGATCTACAAGTGCATCTTGAAAACTTCTTAGAGATATGTGAAACTTTCAAAATCGAAGGAGCTATGATGATGTGATATGGTTAAGATTGTTTTTGTTTTCTTTGTAAGGAAAATCAAGGTAATGGTTAGCCTTATTACGAAAAGATTCCATCACTTCTTGCGATTTACTAACAAAAAGGTTTTGAGAAAAATATTTTCCTCTAGCTAGGATAGCTAAGCTTAGGATCAATATCTTGTTATTCACTTAATTTGATGAGGAAACAATTTATCATGCCTGAAAGCATTTTAAGTAGTTGATTAGAAAGTGCCTAATTACGCTTTGCCACTTTAGATGTAGGTCCAGCCTTTTTACAATGGATTAAATGTTAGTACTAAGAGATTTGCTGATACATCTATAGGTAGTATATTAAACTCAAAGATACTTAGGGGAAGCTAATACTTTGTTTGAAAGCTTAGCTATGAACAACTACCATTGGAAGGTGATAAACTCAGTAGGAAGAAACCGGTAGTGAAGGATGTAAAGTCTATCATAATGTTAACAACAATGGTGGATGCATTAAATAAAAGGTTAGAATCCTACCCATGCTAACACAACATTTTATGATGCCTAATGTAGGTAACCTAGGAGGATATATGCCATCTTATTATCAATGGCTACCTTATTAAGGTATGAACCAATGGGGTTTTCAATTTTTACCTTATAATGACCATGAAGAAGGGGTATGGAGTGTTTTTCCTATGCAAGTGATTATTTTCATGCAAATTAACCAAGGAATGTTAGTGTTCCTTATAAACTCAATAGGAAGAAACCAATAGTGAACGATGCAAAGTCTATTATAATGTTAGCAACAATGGTGGATGCATTAAATAAAAGGTTAGAATCCTACCCATGCTAACACAACATTTTATGATGCCTAATGTAGCTACACTAGGAGGATATATGCCATCTTATTATCAAAGGTTACCTTATCAAGGTATGAACCAATGCAGTTGTCAATTTTTACCTTATAATGACCATGAAGAAGGGGTAAGGAGTGTTTTCCTATGCAAGAGATTATTTTTATGCAAATCAACCAAGGAATGTTAGTGTTCCTTATGGTTCTACAGTCATCCTCCAAAAGAGGAGAACTTGAAACTGGAAGAGATGTTAACTAGTTACATATAAATTAGCGATGCCAGGCCATTAAGCATCTAAAAGTACATACAACAACTTGCCAAGATTTCAATCAAAAAGCAACCAAAGCCTTCACCACAAGCTCAAGTTGAAGTTGTAACCTTGCGAAGTGGAAAGGAGTTATAAGTTGCTAAGTAGCTTGAAAAAATGCCAGACAGCCCTGAATTGGTGATGGAAGAGGAGAAGGATAAAGTTGTAGAAACTTCTTAACTACCTAAGGAAAAACTAGAACCCTATAAGGTCAAAGAATATAAACCACCATTCCACATCCTCAAAGAGTAAGGAAGGAATGCTCAGATGAGCAATACAGTACCTTTTATAGAAGCTTTCTCATAGATGCCCAAATATGCAAAGTTTTTAAAGGAGCTACTCTCTAATAAGGAGAAACTAAAGGAATTATCCATGGTCATGCTTAGTGAGGAGTGTTCAACTATCTTATAAAACAATCTTCTCATAAAGTTAAAGGATCCATGGAGTTTTATTATCCCTTATCTTACTGGAAATTTGTCTATTAAACAAGCATTAGCTGATTTAAGTGCTAGCACAAATTTAATGCCTTGTAAATTATTTAAGTAGTTAGGCCTAAGTGAGCCTAAACTAACTAGGATGAGTTTACATTTGGTTAATAGATCAGTAACATATCTTGGGGGTATTATTGAAGATGTGCTGTTAAAATAGATAATTTTATTTTTCTTGTTGATTTTCCATATTAGACATTGATGAGGGTATTGAGGTACCACTCATATTAGGTAAACCCTTTTTAGCTACAGCTAAAGGTATTATAGATGTTAGTGAAGAATCTAGTGACTCGAACATAACTGTAGTAGAAGCTTAACTAGAAATTAATCCATTGATACATGAGCAAACAATTGAATGGTTTGAGCATGTGAAGGAAGCAAAACTAAGGCCTTCAATTAAAGAGACACTAGATTTAGAGCTAAAGCAGCTACTAGACTATCTGTAGTATGCATTCGTAAAGGAAAACTTAAAGTTGCTAGTGATAATTTTCGTAGGATTGACTACTTAGCAGAAAAATAACCTACTTAATGTATTAAAGGATCACAAGAGAGCAATCACATAGAAGGTTTCTAACATCAAGGGCATTAGTTCCTTGTTCAAAACACATAAGATTTTGCCTAAAGAAGGTTACAAGCCTATAGTATAGCCGCAAAGATGTTTAAACTCGAGTATAAAGGATGTAGTCAAGGAAGAAGTAATTAAGTTTCTAGATGCGGCTATGATTTATTGTATTTTTTATAATTCTTGGGTTTGCCTTGTATAGGTTATACCTAAAAAGAGAGGCATGGCAATAGTACAAAACAAGTGAAATGAGCTGATTCCAATGAGAGCAGTTATAGGCTAATAAGTCTGTATCGACTATAGGAAGCTCAATAACTCTACGAGGAAGGATTATTTTCCTTTTTCATTTGTTAACCAAATGTTGGAGCGCCTATCAAGTCATATGTTTTATTGCTTTTTGGATGGTTTGTTTGGTTATTTTCATATTCCTATTGCCTTAGAGGACCAAGAGAAAACTACCTTTACATATCCTTACTGTACATTTGCATATAAGGAGAGTAGATAGTTACATAATATAACCATACTTGTGATAACTGTTCGCACTATAAACTCGAATTCAAATCAACAATGAATCTGTGTTACTTAGCGTAAATATATATTACGTGACTTGTTGAAAGCCGAATGGATAAGTAAGATGGGTGGATGAAAACTAACCATCAACATTTTCCCCTTAACTCTATGTTCAAGAATTCAACAAAGGGAGTAATACATAATGCTCTAGAGGTCGTATGGGGAACAGTTCTTTAGATGGCATATGAAATAGGAAGTAAGGCGGTTGGCAACCTAATAGAAAAGTTGTAACTTTCAAATTCTTGCCTGTTTAAGAAATGAAAAAGTAAGTCATATGACACTTGTCACCTTTGTCATCATTACACCGTAGGCTTAATAACTGTTAGGGAGTTGTCAACTGTTAGATTTTTATCTTGAAACACGTGTCAACAATTTACGCCATTATCAAATTAGCACATCATTACTGTCAGAAACAAATTTATAGTTACGAGGATAAGTTGTCCGTATTTAAAGGACTCCTCAAAATCAGAATTCGTTTCTATTCAAAGTCACAAACAAATTTTATTACTTTCTAGTTTTTACTCTCAGGTTCTTTTAACTTCTGTGATACCATTCTTCATAACCATTTAAGTATGGTTCACAACATTGTTTGTCAACTTATTCTCTCTAATTCCAAAGCCATAGAAACTGAGGCTACTTCTCTCCTCCAAATTAGGAGTGAGGCAGTGTGTTTTTCTAGTACCTCGGTCGACAATATTGAGGAAAGGTAGGATAAACTCACCTAGATAAATGCTCTTGCTATGGATAATTATCCCAAGGACAAAGAAGGGAGATCTTCGGCAAGATATCTATATAACAACATAGCCTACTTTCGCGACTCTCCAAATGGAACTATCAGTTCTACCGGCAAAGTTCTTGTTATGAAATATAACCAATACTAGCAAGATCTTCCTAGGACGTGGAATTTGAGGAAGCCGAGAGAGGAGGAGAGGGTATGTTTCCTAAGGGAGTGTGAATTCCATATATACTCAAATTATTTAGATTTTGGGTTGCGGTTCCCTTTCTTGACTTTTGTAAAGGGCTTCTTCAATTACTTTGGAGTTATGCCAAGTATGTTCTCACCCAACACATACGGCTTCTAGCGGCTTTTGAGATAGCTTGTGAAGAAGTTGAAGCCAAGGATACGCCTCAACTATTTTGGGTTTTCTTCACGATTAGGAGGTAACCTAATGGGTGGTACTTTGCTACTACAAGGCACAAGCGGAAGTTCATGGATGAGTTATAGTCTAAGATCCACAAGTAGCATGATAAATTCATGTTGATAGTGTCTAATGAGGAGCTGGACTTCTAGACTTAATAGATTGAGCCAATCCATACTAAGGATATAGATCTGAAGCCGAATGATGCAGCAACGATGAAAAAAATTCAAGAAAGGAGGAAGAACAAAATGTTATTCTAGTACATCAAAAGAATTATACAACGTTATGAAAGTAGAGACCCAATCTTTTCTTAAAAAGAAGGTACACTAATGAGTTACCAATGTGCCGAGTATAGCCACAAGAGGAAAGCTGTTCTTACGACTTGGGGGGAGAATTGTCGCCTTTGAGCCTTACTCAGTATGAAGAATGTAAGTTTAATCTTTTCTTGTGTTAATATTAACTTATTTGCTCATGTTATAGATATAGGTGCTGGTGAGGTAAATCCTGCTAAGCTATTGGCCTAAGCTATGGCCAAATAAACAAAAGTGGGCAAGAAGGTAGCCATAGTAGCCATTACTGCTCAACCTGCTACCTTAAAGAAAACAATAAAAGAAGACACATCTAAGCAGGCGGTAGTATAGAAGAAGACCTCATAGCCATCCGACAGGTAGAAGGAGGGCAAGAAAACAATGCCCATCAAGATCCCTCATTTTGTGGAGCCTTTGGTAAAAAATATTCAACTTTCTATTAAGCCAAGAAAGGTAAGCCAAGAGAGCCATCCCAAGAGTGAGGCCAAGGATGCTACTATTGTCAAAGGGTCATCGTTGTTGTTGGAAGCAACGCTTAGTGCTGATAAAAGACTACGAAAGGAACTCGTTGGCCAACCACCTGTGAAAAGGTTTAAGGGTTTAGACAAGAGGACAAAGGAGGCAATGCGGTCCAAAGCTCTTGGCATCAGCAGTGCTGAATTCATCCTTAATAAGGAGGTTGGCAAGTACTTCATCTTGTGCTAGAGCCAAAATGTTTTGGATACCAACTTAGCCTTAGGCGATAGGACTAAAAATGATGGTTTTGGATGAGGTTGATAAGAAGACTAAAAAGGTAAGATCCATAGTAGTCTTCATGTATTCTGTTGTGTTATTTTGGGTACTTATCATATTAAATGAAATTGTTGTAGAAAATTGAGGATACATGTAATGCATCCAAAGCTTAGACTACTACTATTGAGAATGCAAGGATAAGGGCTAAGATGGAGGCAAGAAAGCTCCAAGAAGACCTTGCTGCCGAAAAGTTGGCACATACCTTTACTGTTGATGAAGTCTTGAGCTTGAAGGCCAAAATGGAAAAGCAATATAAGGAATCTAAAGACTTAAAAGAAGAGTTATAAAAAAAGAAAGAAGAGTGCTAGGGGTTAGGCTGAACTCATTACATGATGAACGATGAGGAAGATAAGCTCAAAATGAAGATTAAAGAGTTTGGGACCTACAACTTGAGCTTATACAGTCATGTTACCAAATTGGAGGAGACTATGAGGAGAAGCCATCGATTGAAGAGGCTTTCAATATAGTTACTCTTAGTCGGTAGTATAAGAGAGTTGTTGGAGGGGGTCCAAGTGGCAAGAGAGGAGATCCTAAAGCTTCACCTTGATTATGATCTCTCCTACCTCAACTTTGCTGCTGTCGATGGCAAAGTTAGTAGTATTGATGAGGAGGTTGATGATGAGGCAGGTGACGAGATTGTTAATGAGGGTTATGATGAAGCTCATGTAGAGGATCCAAGAGAAGACGAAGAACATCTATCAAAAGAAATCCCTTATGTATGGAAAGAGAAATCGGCCAGCTTTGAGACCTTAGGTACCGAGAAAGAAGATTGCTTAGAGAAAGCCCTAGTCTTCAATACAAAAATTACTTCTACTGACTCTAAGGATAGGTCTTAGGATTTTCTTTGTATTCTTTGTTCATTGCTTTCTCTACTAGGCAGAGTGTTTGTAATCAACACTTTATTGACTGAAAAGTATCCTTCATATTAACTGTTTCTAGTACATGTTATTTCATGTACTATGCTTTTTCGACATGTATGATGTACATGTTTTATTTCATATGTTCTTATTCGTTAGCATGTTTTATATTGCATGCTAAGCATTTCTTGGCATATTTTATTTCATACACCTAATTGTTTCTCGGCATGTTTTATTTTATATGCCTAATTATTTCTTGGCATGTTTTATTTCACATGCCCAATTTGTGCTTCTTTATAGACCTTGTTTGTTAGCCGTTTGAGGCATAGACTAGTCCTAATACTCAGTTGTAAGATTAATTTATGTAGTTCTTTAACTGCGATAGGCTAGAACTCATTAACTCGACAATCATAAAAAGAATAAGAAACGTAATGAGACTTCAAACAAAATTCTCATAAAAAAAATTACTATAGTCTTACAAATAAGTGGAAATGAACATCATCTAAACAATCAGTTAAAATATAATTTCAAATTCTAGGTGTTCTATGCTTAAGGGATGATAGATCTGTCCAACCTTTAGTTGATAGGCCCCTTTGCCAACGACTTCCCAAATCCTGACAGGATCTTCCTAGTTCTCATCAAGCTTCCCTCGACTTGCTTTCGTGCTAGTAGCTTCCATCTTTCGGCAAACCAGATCTTCAAGTTGAAAAATCTTGTGTTTCACTTTTTGATTATAATGCCTCACCGCTCTATGCTACGATACCATGACCTTAACTCTTGTAATATCTTGAATTTCATCAATGGTGTCCAAATTTGATGTTAATCCAACTTAGTTAACCATTACGTCAAAATTTTGCATTCGTAGATTTGGCAAATCTAACTCAATCAGCAACACCACTTCCGTACCGTATGTTAACCTAAAGGGCATCTCCCTAATCACAATTCTGTAAGTGGTTTTGTACCCTCATAAGACATTTGGCAGTTCATTAACCCATGTTCCTCTAACTTGATCTACTTTCCGCCTTAGGCCAAGCAATTTGATCTTGTTTACGGCTTCAACTTATCCATTTGTTTGAGGATATTGTATAGATGTATAGTTGAGGCAAATGCTGTACTTTTCCCAAAATGGACGAAACTTATTGTTGTCAAATTATAGGCTGTTATTCGTGATTATCATGTAAGGAACTCCGAATCTTAATATGATGGAATTGAAAATGAATGCTTTTACTTTCTACTTAGTAATATTCACCACTACCTTGGCCTCTACCTATTTGGTAAAGTAATCTATAGTAATAATAACTAATTGTCGCTAGGTGCTAGACTTCGGAAAGGGTCTGAGAATATCTAGCCCCCACTAGGAGAAGGCCCAAGGGCTGGTTAGGCTACAAAACTCAATTCCAGGTACATGACTTGGTGACTCGTTCTTCTAGCATTGAAGATAGTGTTGGACAACTTACTTTGAATCTTCTCTCATGGTTGGCTAGTAATAGCTAAGTTGTAGTGCTCAAACATACAATGTTTGCACTTTTACGTAGTTAGTGCATACGTTACCATGTAGCTCGGATAACACCCTTTAGGAATCTCTCGGATAAAGGCATCGAAAATAAGGTTATGATATGCTGCATTTATATCACTAACCATCAATCAGAGTATAGTTTGCAGCCTAGTAAGCCAATCTTTATGCTCCTTTGTTATCATTTGGGAAAGTATCGTCTCTCAAATAACCCACTAAGAGATCTACCCAAGATTTTTCTCTTGGGTAAGGAGCTAAATTACAGCTCTACGAAAAAGTGGATAAAGTTTTTTATAGAAGAAATTTGACAAAAAAGTTTGTCGCTTATTTTGGGGAATGCCATACTAGCTAATTTTGACAACTTGTCGATAGTAATATTCTTGCTTTTCAGAATTTTGTGGATGGTAAAAGATTGAAATTCTTCTATGAGCATTCATACCACTAATAGGTACTTTCTTTATGTTAAACTCTTTTACCAGTTTCAGTTCAGCAATCAAAGTTTCATACTCTGCTTCGTTGTTGTTAGTCAAGAATCTGAATTTTAAAGTGTAATGAACTTTAACATTATGGAGGCCTTAAAGAACAAGGCCCGCACCAGTTCCTTCTTTCTTGGAAGAACCATCCACATAAAGGAATCAAATAGGTTTCTCAGCAAACTCCACACTATCTTCTTCACTAATGAACTTGACTACAAAATCTACTAGCACTTGAGCCTTTAGTGTCGTTTTGGGTTTGTATTGTATGCCACGGATACTCAACTCTAGAGCATATTTCATCATCCTCTCGAAGGAGTCAGGTTGTTTCAATGCTTGCCATAATGGCTGATCAGTGAGCATTATGATCTAGTGAGCCTTAAAATATGGTTTCAGCTTCATTGCCAAGAGAACCATTGCTAATTTTTTTTTTCAATTTTTGTGTGCTAAAGCTCTAGCCCTTACAAAACATGACTCACATAATAAATGGGTCGATGCTCTTTGCCATCAATTCAGACTAATATAGAAGAAGGAGCTCAATAAGCAACCAATAGATATAAATATAAATTCTTTCCTAGAACAAGTATTGAGAGTATTGGTGGTGACGCAGAGAATTCTTTGAGATCACTAAAAGCTCTCTCGTATTTGTCAGACCATTTGAATTCTTTCGGATTCTTTAGGATTTTAAAGAATTCTGCATACTTATCAGCACTTCTTGACACGAATTTGTTAAGGGCGGCTATTTCCCCTGTGAGTTCTTGCACTTCTTTGACCATACGAGGGGATTTCAGGTTCCTTATTACCTTAATCTTTCTCGTATTGGCCTCAATTCCTCATTAAGTAACCATATATCCTCAAAATTTTCCTGATGTTACGTCAAAGATGCATTATGGTTTAAGTTTCATGTTATATCTCCTTAATGTAACAAATGTCTCCTTAAGGTTAGCAAGATGTCGATCCTCCTTCATACTCTTCACAATCATGTCATTGACATATACTTTGATGTTTATGTGAATTTGGTTTTTGAACATCTTAAAGGGCATCACCATGTAACAATACATTGCAAAATTGGTAACAAAAGACGTATGGACTTCATCTTCCTTATCCATATTAATTTGGTTGTAACAAAAGAAAGCATCCATAAAAGAAAGTAACGCGTGTCCATCAGTTGTATCTATCATCTGATCAGTTTTCAATAGTGGGAAATAATCCTTGGGACCGACCTTATTGAGATCTGTGAAATCTCTGCACATTAGCCACTTACCTTTGACTTTTTGACTAGCACACAATTGGCTAACTAAGTCGAGTAAGGCTCTTCTCATATAAATCTTACCTTCAATAACTTTTGGACTTCTTCCTCTATTACTACTGGTCTCTCTAATGCAAAATGCCTTTTCTTTTGTTGGACCACCTTCACATTTAGATTAATTTAGAACTTGTGTACCATAACTTCTCTCGGGATACTTGGCATGTTTGAGGGGAACCATGCAAACACATCAGTGTTGGCTTGCAAGAAGTTAATTAAACTTTGCCAAATATTTGTGAATAAGGGTTTCCCAATCCTCGTCGTTTTCCCAAGGTCATCTCCCAAAAAAATTTCCTTAGTATCACTCTCAGCATTCTTTATGTCGACTGACTTGCCTTCCGGATAGGTTTCTACCTAAAATACTTCGTCGTATCTTAAGGCCTTCATATATAAGGACCTTATTAATCCCCTTTGCATATGCTCACTCTCGTCGAAGTAGGGAACTTGGCTTTAATATGTACAGTTGAAGGGACAATGCTAAATAGATGCTGACATGGTTGTTCCATTATCATTTTGTATGGGGACTAACATTTGAGAATGAGGAAGTCTACTTTATCTTCTATGACATGCTCATCATCGTTGATTTGTATCGGGAAAGAAATTACTCTAACTACTTGAATTGGTTGGTTGTTGAAGGCATACAGATCATACTTGTGAGATCTTAGCTATGCCTTGATCTGGGATCTCATCTGGTCGAACAAATGCTGAAAAATGATATTAGACGAACTTCTTATGTCAATAAGGATCTTCTTGACTTTGAAGTTTGCAACTCTTGCATTGATAACTAGTGTGTTATCATGCAATCTTTGGATGCCTTCAAAGTCATCCTTTGTGAAAGAAATTGTGTTGTCAATCCTAACCTTCTTGCTTTGGATGTTTTAAATGTAATTTTTGGTGTTTGTCAAACTCGAAGAGCTTGACTGGCCTATAGTAGGTCTGCCGACAATGGTGTTGATCACTCCATTGGGCACTCTATTGGGATTTACATCCCTTGTATATCTCCCAGCCATAGTTAGCCAAGTGTCATTCTCTTGTTCCTTACGTCTCCTCTAGGACAGTCTCTTGATATTTTTAGCTTCATGCATTAGGAATTTTTGCAAATGCCCACATTGAATCACATCTTCAATCGCATTCTTGAGCTATATGCACTTGTCTATCTTGTAACCCCTATCGCGGTGGAAGTTATAGTCTCATTCTTTTTAGCCATTATAGAATGCTTCTCTTTTTATGTACCTCTATCAATATGTTTGAAAATTGGACGATTGACGTGTGTATGGGATGAAAATGTTAGTATCCTTAGTCTCTTTCTCTCGGCATTTGAACTTTGATCATTGTCTGAGTTAAGCTTATCCTTCACACTTTTTCTCTTGTCATTTTTTGTATCTCCTCTGTTTTGATCGGCTTCCTACTAGGCCTTTATGTTATCCTCCTGATGGACGTATGAGGTGGCTTTAGCTTTGAACTTAGCAAATTTTTTTGGCTTGTTCTTTGCAAGAGATTAGAAAAAGTCTCCATGAGGGTTAACTCCATCGATTACAGCGTTGAGGGCTATACTCATATCCAATTCTGGGATTTGAATCATCTCGGCCATAAATCTAGCCAAGTAGTCTCTGATTGACTCATCTTATTTTTGTTTGATTGTGTCAAGGATTGAGGAATCCTTAACAGGAAGTTTGCTTACAATGAAGTGTTGAAGAAACACTTCTGCTAATTCATCGAAACAAGAAATGGTGTTTGGTTTTAAGTGTTTGAACCATGTGCTGGTTATATTTCTCAAAGTTATGGCAAAAACTTAACAGGCCAAAGCATTGCTCAATCCATGCAACTTAGCCAATGTATGGTAGTACTCTAGGTGGTCTTCAAGGTCCTTTGGTCCTTCATAAGTTTCAAATTGTGGCAACTTAATTTGTTAAGATATCACTTCCACCAAAATATCTTAAACAAAGGGACTCTTCTTGATTTTAAATTGTTTGCTTGTTGTAGTAGGGGTGCTAACATGCGAGGAGCTTACATGGTGCACCTATTGCGGTTGCTTGCCTTTGTCATTCTTTTTGAAAGGATGAACCAAGGGTCCCATAGTGCTTCAGCTTACTTTTTCTGCAACTTAGGTGAATAAATTGAATCATCACTATTATCGACATTGTGATCATCATGCTCTTTGTTTTTATTTGGATGAATATTATTATGAAGGAGGTTAAGGATTTGTTCATGCTTTTTGTTTAACTCTAAGTTTTCCTTGGCCAAATTGAGGCATAATTTCTTGAGTCTAGCTAGTCGTTGCTCATCAGTATGTTGACTCCCCCCTTCACGGTATTGGGAGGAAGCGCCAGCATCTGCACTCTTAGTCATTCTAGTTTTAACTAAGTGGGTGTGTTTAGCAAAAATAGATAGCGCCAGTAAGTAGGAATGAGAAGGGTAAAGTAAAGAGGTTAAGAGTTATCAGATGCCTCCTATAGAGTTTTTTTCTTATATTTATAAGAGATTGTCATGTCTAAAGGAGTAGTTATTAAAATAACTATTAAGACATGTAGAAGCTTGTTGATTAGATACCTTCCTTAAAATGTAGGGAGAGCAGACAGTTATGTAATATAACCGTGCTTGTGATAACAGTTTGTACCATGAACTTGAATTCAAATCAACTATGAATTTATGTTACTCGGTATAGTGCTGAGAATGTCGATTACTTGGCGAGGTGCCGAGAATATAGATTACGCGGCTTGTCACTAGCCAAATGGATAAGTAAGATAGGTGGACAAAAACTAACTATCAACAATTAAGACATAAGGTGTCTTAAAAAGGCATAGAAGTCAATAATGCTAAAAGTGACATTATCTCTAAATTATCCCCTCTCATAACTGTTATCATAGGCCTAGTTCACACCAAGTGAACCTAACTCAATCACTTTAAAGCAGTCAATTCTTACCTATCTATTATAAACCTATCATGTAATCTTTTAAGATAATTATAAAAAATCAACTTCGTAACCAAAGTTTTTCAAAAGAATTAGGTTTGGATGATGATATAGTAAAATATTAAAAGGTTGTTAGTACCTACAAATTTGGTATTTATAAGAGAAACAATATTAAGTTTAAGAAATGAGTTATAAAAGTCTACAGGTTTACTAAACTTAATAACCGTGTTAGTAATATAAAATTATAGGGGAATGAGCAACAACTTGTGAAGATAGAAGTATGTATTTAGCATAAACATACTCAGGTTTCCAACTGGGTTAGTTGGATGCAATGTGTATGCAAGTAAATGCCACTACATGAAGTTATCTTATCCATCATGAGATTAGAGAAATTACGCCAGCTCTAATTTAGAGCTTATGTAGTGGAGAACACCCTCCTTCTGAGGCTCTCTTCAAACTACGGCCCCCGACCTTGTCATGACTTTCCTTCTATCACTCGGTTCAACTAAGGGTGGAGAAAGGACAATTTAAGCTATCCTCATTGAAAAGGTTTGTGTTTAGCTCGAGAAACTTAGTCATTACTCTTAATGGGTTGCAATGCTTGTCAAGTTAAGAGGTAGGTTGAGTATAAAATAATTCAATTTCTAGGGTGATCAACCAATTTAAACAATCCAAACAAAATAGAATACATATAACAATCACAACATGGAATTTAGCTCCTATAGTAATAATAAAGCAATATTCAAGCATATGCATAACATATATTACTAACCACTATATTACAATCACAAGCTAAAAGCATATTATAACCTCTAAGCACTTTAAAATACTCCAAAATGCTACTAAATATTGATCTCACTTACCTAGATATTGAAGCTCATTCTATTAGTGTATCACTCTCATCTTCTTCTATTATCCCTAAAATTTAATGTAACCTCTATATCTCCCATCCAATATGTAACATATGAGTTCATTTTGACATTTTAAATATTTTCCTCACTTGAGTTAAGTAAGCTTTCCAAGGTTTTTATTAGGTGTTAGTTAAGTAAGGTAAGTTTTGACCAATATTCTGACTTAGTTTAGGTTACTGTCTAGTACTTTCTAACCTAGGTTCTGACTTTAGTAAATTCTTAAAGGTTATAAGCAGGCAACTTTCTAACCTATTTTCAGGTTCCTAGTAATCCAATATTTAATTCTAACTATCTTCAAACTTCTAGTTGCTCCTACATTTAATGTCTTCCATCAAACTACTTTCTAATGAAGTTTCTAACTTAGGTTCTAAGCTAGAATTGTAGTATAGGTTATTGTTTGAAAGGCTTCTAACTTATGTTATGGCTCTAATAAATGTATAGAATTCATATACAAATTACCTACTGACCAACTAATGGACTCTTAATATGATCAAATATATTCAATACCAGGATACATTCTGATCTAGTTTTTGATAGAGTTCCTGACTTACCATTCCAAATTTGGATTCTTACTTAAGAAGTTTCTAACTTAGAATTTGTCTATAGAAATAAGGTAGAGTCCAAATATAAGCCACTTTTTGGCCCAAATCCAATTTAGTGTATTTAACATTTTCAATGCTAGGTTACATTTTAACTTAGTTTCCAACATAGTTTCTCACCTTGCTATTATTCTACACTTTGTTACTTTACTCTTAAACTCAACTTGCCTTGAGTTATAAACCATAACTAACTTATATTTGCAGCACAATATCTACTCAATTACTATAGCTATCCACTACACTTTTCATCAAACTTCACATACGTATAACATCTCTTAAGAAACCCCAAGATTATGCTTATATGATACTATTTCTCAACTTAAACTTATCAGAACTCTACCAGTAACTTTAGATTATTTATTTTCAACCATTTCATGTTGATGAAAATTGATTCTAAACATATTTTAATGAAAGTTCATCAAAGCTTCTCTTAGAATAACACATTTAGCACACTATTTTTGTGAAAAACAATTTTTCCCCAAAATTCAACCACCAAAGTTTGAAAAACCAACCCCATAACATCAAAATTTAACATTTTAGGAGTATACCCATAAAATTTTAAATCGAAACTACATAAATTGGTTTTTAAAAAACCCAATCAAAAATTGGTGCACAGGATTTTTTTTAAGGACCTAATATTAGCATTCAAAATTTTGAAAATTTGATTTGAAATTTGAATTCCTCATGAAAAAATACTTAGGGAAATCTAATTTCAAAATTTTTGGTAATCATTTTATATTTTTCCCTAATTTTAGTTAAAGCCATGAATTGTAGACTCATTGGAAACCTGAGCTTTGGCCATCATAGTGAGGAGGAGGCTTGTCGTTAGCCATCACCGTTGGCTACTCCTTTAGGTAACCACCTTATTTCATTTCTAATTAATTGTCTTTCATGGCAACTCACTAAACCCCTGTTTTTTCACCGTTATCTTCTTAATTTTTTCTTCTTACTTCCTCTCTTTCAATTACTCATCCATAATTTCTTGTAAGCCCCTAGAAATCCAAAACTTGCAAAAGAAGGAGTCTTTCTATTTTTATAATAGTGTTAGTGGATGCTTTTAATTTTTTCTTTTTTTTCTTTTTGTTCATGCCAACAAGTGTAATTTCCTTAATTTAGGTATCTAAAAGATGTTTTTCCATTCCAAATCTTGTTTCCCTGCTTTTGCTACATAGCTACAGATGTTACCCAAGTTGTCTATATTTTTTTTTAGATTTTTTCCCACTTTTATTGATTTATTTAGTGAATTTTACCCAATTTCGGGTATGTTAGATAATTAGGGGTACATATATTTACATATTCATCATATGTAATGTAGATACATGTCTTTTATATATTATTTTATGTATATTATTAATTATATTACCCCTATAATTCATCTCTTAGCATTTGCTAATTTTCGAAGCCTACTTTGCACATTATCGATAATTATATAATAACATAGTAAATTCTCACTATTTTAATTATATTTTTAATATTTTATTGTTATTTTAAATTCTTACAAGATGGAACTTCATCCTCAAGAGGTTGAAAAATCACCCCCTAAAAGGAAGGAAAGTGAAAAATCTACCAATGATGAACTAATAAAGAAGTGAAGAAATTGTAAACATCAGTTCAAAAATTGATTGAATCATAAGAGATTATTGAATCACAAGAGATTATTGAAAAATATCTAAAAAGATTGTTCAGGAGACAAAGTAGAATGATAAAGTTTTATAGTAACTTTGTCGACTAAGTCAAGACGAAAATTCCTCTACCAATGAATGAGAAATTGATTGATATAGCGAGGAGGATGAACTTAAGGGATGATTGAAAGGAGGAAGCGCTATCTAGGAGCCAAGGGAAGAGAAACCTCTAAAGGCGAGAAAGAGAATGAACCTATAAATGTTGGTTCAGAAGATGAAACCAATGTAGAAGATTTAAATTTCTTTTAAGAATTTAGAGTTTTTTGTTATTTTTAAGTGTTTTCCAATTTTGATCATTTTAATGTTTAGTTTAACAAGTGTTGGTTGACTCCTGACCTCCAAGCCCCTTACCCAAGCTCGCCTCAAGGGTTTGCAAGGTTTAGCTAAGAGGATATTATCCTCACTACCTACTCAAGACAAACTCCTCTTCCCATGTGCCCCCTGTATGAATTCCCTACATAGCTAGCTTGGTCGAACTTTGCTTCACTAAGAATACTAATGTCAAGCTCTTAAGACAAACTAATGTGGACAATCTTTAAAATGTCGAGCTCAAACCGTTGACTAAGTCAACTAATGTCACTTGACCTGAATACCCCTCCACTTTAAAGTATGGAACCAACAGTAGTACACAACTTATCTTAACATTTATAACATTGTACTACATTCGTTTTTGCTTTGTTTGTCTTATTTACCCTATAGTACATAGTTAGGCTATTTGTTGAATTTCTTTTGAATTTCCATGTTTCTATTTTCAATTTTATGTTCTTGTTCAATGAATTAATAAAATTTTCTTTTCTACATATACTCTTATCTAATTATTTTAAGTGTGTTGATTTAGATCTCCTGAGCCCATAAATTTCAACAAATTGCAATGAATTCTCAATGGATAATTTGAGCAAATTGCAAATATTCAAGGCAGTATATTTTTCCCATGTTCATATTTTCTTCCTTACTATATTTGTTTGCAGTAATTTTTCCTATAATTTAGAATTAGGTACATTAAGGACAATGTACTAAGTTAAGTATGGACAATGAATGTATTTCTATTCTTTAAAAACCAAATTGTTAATTTTGACCTCAAAATTTTCAAACGTACAATTCTCATTTACTAAGATAATAGTGCTTGTATTGAATTTTTCCTAAGTCTCTATTACATATGGAACACATTATTAGAATTAAATAGTGGAATTCCTATAGAGCAAGAGGTACATGTTATTTAGCTCTTGACTTCGAGACATTAATTAATTAATTATTGAAGTTAAGCTTTAGTCATGTGTTACTTCTTAAATTTAATTGGATGCATGCTTATCCTTTTTTATTTTCACAATTTTACCATCTTGAGTGAATTAGTAAATGAAGCTTGTTTGTTGTAATTTCCCCTTAAAAGTCTAATTTACTTAGGGCATAATTAAGACTAAATTGATAAATAGTGATTAATGAGGATAGGGTTCAATCCCTTAGAAAAGTGAGATTCTTTCCCATGGCTAATTTAATGAAAAAGAAGAAGGAAAAAAAAAAGTTAGTGAAAGAAAAAAAAAATCGATAAGGACAGGCCTTGATCTTTCCAAAAAGTAAGGTACTTTCCTACTATCAATGTTAATCATAAAAATAGCTAAATAAGCAAGGATTGATCCCTTAGAAGAGCAAGGTACCTTCTCGCCAATAATGAAGCTTCGGTAATTAAGCAAACTAAAAACCTCATCAGCAGAACCCTATGATTAGGGGAATGAGTAGATACTGTAGATACCTTATTTTGACCTCCCTTTTTTTTTCAAAATTTTTAGGATAGAGTAAAGGGTCCTAATTTAGGAAATTTAGAAGAAATACAAAAAAATACAAAATTTTAGAAAAATTATAAATATATATATAAGAAAATTTGGAAGGGAAATTTTGGAAAATTATAATAAAATTTTAGATAGTTTAATTTTTTTAGATTTAAGTATTTTCAAGGCCTTAATACGGACAGGGCCATTAGGTTTGCTCTTAGATTTGAATCTAGCCTAGGCTAACTGAGTTTATGTATATAATTTATTTTCATATATGAAAAAAGCACAAGTCGGTGGTCTAACGATAAATCACTTGATCATGGTATTGGATTTGGCTTGAAGGTCTCAACTTCAAATCTCACTAAGGGCATAAAAATGCCTTTTGTTCTTTTTCCAAAAAACATACACAGCATGTACCTACAAGTCAGGGGTTTACTGTACCACGTATCCTAATACGTGACGTTAATTGATTAGGCAACAACTGACGTGGTGCTACGTATTGAGACATGTGGCTAGACACATGTCCTTGACATGCCACGTGTTGAGCCATGTAGCTAGTGCTTAACATGTCAGTTACCCTCTACTAAAGTAGCTATTATGTATCTCATTAGGACACGTGGTACAACGCCATTGGATGACACAGTTGACGTGGCGTTATGTTAGCACCATATTAGCACTTTCCTTCCTCTTTCTTCTCCTTTCCCTCATTTTCCCTAGATTTTCTTATGCTTTCCTCTCCGGTCAGTCAACTTCAATGTTAATTTCAGGCCTTTATTGTTGCAATTTCAGGCCTACTTCGAATTGACACCAAAAACTTGACTAGATTCACATGTTGTGGTTTCCAAACAGGGTTTTGAAATTTAAGAAAAAAAAACACAAAATCTAGCTTTTCTTTCCTTCTTCATGATCTCAGTTTAGAGACAATTTTGACCTTCTTTATTGTACGATTTCATCGAGTTAAGGGTGAAATCATGTAGTACGCGTGGCCTATTTTTTATCTAAACTCAAAACTTATCTAAATTCATCTAATTACGTAGCAAAAATTAAGTTTGAAAATCGAGAAAACTTGATTTTGTGCAAAGGTCCTTCAATGGAGATTTTTGAACTTTACTAGCTTGTTGAGCTTGATTTGTCCTTCCCCAATATAATTGAGCATCGAAAATTTTTAAAAGGGAGAATAAATCAATTTTAACCTCTCTCTCTCTTCTTTGATCACTCTTTCTCTCTTCATTAATAGCTCTCTCTCTTAGATCGCCATCAAGCCATACTACTACCACCATCAAGCTCTCCTAGGCCTAAATTTTCCAACCCAACTTCCCTCATACCTCCAGCTAATCTAGTCATGACTGCCTTACCACTACCATTAGCCATTCCTTGCCTAACCATCGTAACCAACCAACAAAAGCCAAGGCACTTGGTCTCCCCCCATCCCCTCGTTTACTAATAAAAAAATAAAAAACCAATAAAGCCTACCTTTCCCAATCATTTGGCCGCCCAGAACTGCCCAATGGAGATCCCCACACCACCGATGTTGCTCTCTCATCTACAACCTGAAAACATTGGAGCCAATTTGACCAGACCTATTTGACTCAAACCGACCTAAAGCTCTGATCTAACCTGGGTGCAATTCTTGGTTTGACCTATTACATTTATTCTTTTTAGCTTCTCTTTTTATTTGTTTCGTGTTCTTTTTTAATTTATTTTATTTTATTGTAATTTATATTTGTAATGAAAAACTAATAATAAAAAAAAAAGAAAAAAAAAGAGAGAAGAAGGGAAATGAAAATTGAAAAAAAGAAGAAGAAAAAGGGCTAGACTAGTTTATTTTATATTCTTTATTTCTCATTATAATTAAGACTTAGGACAATAAAATAAAAATAATAAGATCGATAAATAAATTAGGTTTTATCACTTAGAGAATAGTTTTTCAATGAAGACCAAATAAAACTGACCTTTTCAAAATTAGGATCTTTTAGAATTTTCAAAATAAAACTGATTTTAGGACCTTGTAGAAAATTTTCTTTAACCACATTAAATAGGGTAAGAAACATACACCCGGCTATTTTCTTAAATTAAAATGAAACTATCCTGCTTAAATTTTTTAGAAGAACTTTGTACATTTGATCCTGAATAGAGTATACATAGACACCTTCGAGGCAACTTAACAAACAAAAAAACTTAGATTTTTCCAATTTAGTTTAATTTATTCAATTTAGTCTAATTCATTAATCAATGATTTAATTCCATTTCCTTAAACCTTAGTCAAGGGTCAGTATTAAACAAATATGGTTTAATATTGATTGGTTTAAAGAAGACTAATTTATAAAATTGAGAAAAAATCGGGCTCGATAGGATAGCGACTTTACTAGGGACATTAAGAGAGTTAGCTATATAACTTTCCAAATTTAGAATTAACTTTTGAAATCACCTTACTAAGTGTAATTTATTTATTATTGTTTTCTATATACTTGTACTAACTCTACTGTAGGGTATTTAAGTTTTTAAATCATAAGAGAATTGACTTTATGCATCATGATTGTATGGTAGAAACGGTCAAACTAGAATCATATTAAGACCCTAGGATGGGGGGGCCATTATGTAAGCTTTGAGTGTTAAGATATAGCCACTGCTTAGGGTTGATTAGGCTAACCCCACTTAAGCTTAATGTGACCAATGAAAGTGTTTTTAACAAGTGAGGTCACGTAAGCTTAAGGACGTTTAAAATCTACTCTTAATGCATTCATGAAATGCAGAACCAACAAATAACTAGGTAAGATGAAAAGAAAAGAAAAAAGGGACAGTTTAGAGTTTCCTTAATTTCCCTTGTAAATATAGAGTTGATGTAAATAGGTTTTTGTCTTTGTTTTATACTTTATTGCAAATAACAGTCTTTTAACCTTATAATAAACATCTTTTTCTTTGTAATTTAGCTTAAAAAATGGCTTATTCATCCAAATCCGTCCACTTCAGAGAAAGGTTCATCAATATGCCCATTAACTATAAGCTTGCTTTGGACTAGTGGCTTCAACACTTTAACCCAAGGGAACAGGAGATCATCACTAGCAAAATCAGGTCCATTCTATCATTTCCTAGGGTAAACAGTGATATCAATCTAATCAGGGCCATGACCAACTTTTGGGAACTCGAAGAAGTAGTTTTTCGAGTTGGGCCTTACTTGATCAGTCCATCACTTGAAAGGTATACCCAACTACTTCGAGTCCCTTCATTAGAAAATATATATACTCTAAATTTGGAAGTTGCCCAATAAATGCATTTTCAAGATTCCTGAGGGTTAGAAAAGCTAAAATAAACAAAATCCTTAAAAAGCTATAACGAAAACTGTATCAAAATGGAAGACCTGAAAACTTAGTTCATCGCTGAGCCTAAATCCAACAAATGAGGCATCTTCTGTGGCAATCCCAAAGACTGGGAATTGAAAAAAATAAAGGCTTTTATGCTAGCTACATTTGGGAGTCTCCTATTCCCTAGTGGAAAGTTTCTCGTCCATTTTATGGTTGTTGAATTAGTAGGCCAGTTTCTTGGAGGAAAATCATATGTCCTAGCCCTCCTCATAGAACAAATTAGAAGCCTCAATATTTTGAACAAGAAAAACAATGGCGCACTGAAAACTAGCATGGCACTACTAATAGTCTGGTTTGTGAGCTACATAAAGTGTTATAGCCTTGATATAATTCAAGGAAAATTTACCCATAGTATTGATTTGATCAACTCTTTTGTTGACAATGTCTAGGTCCTAGAAGAGAAGTCTACTTACTACTGGGTGGAAGTGCTGCGAAATTTACAAGTTGCTGATATCTTATGAACAAAAAGATGGAGTAAGTTCAAGAAGGTAATCTTAGTTTGTAAAACTTACCAAGCAATACCTTTAATCGAGATGAAATTGTGCATAGGCTATTACCTTAACAATATGATCAGATAGTTCAGGGAAATTCAAGATATAGTTTATAGGCCCTTACTGGATATCATGACCTTAGAATATGAGGACCTTTAGATTTTACTACCACAAAAGATGTTCAAACTACAAGTGATCAAGAAATTATGGGAAACAGGGACTATCAACCATAATATTGATTTAGAAGAATAGTTGGGAGAAGTGGACAAGTATAGGGTCACTAAAGAATATATGTACTATCAACTCCATAAGGTAGGAGAGATATAATATTGAGCACTAGATATCATACAACTCACACTAGTTGAGCTAGTCCTTGAAATGAAGACTTAAATGGACCAAGTACAAGCTTGTGTAGAAGTTATCTATAAAGAGCGCAACATGTGGGAGGATCTCATTCGAGAATCAAGATAAGGCTCTTAGGCCTATAACATCAATTGAGGATGACCCACAGAAGACTTAAAGAACATGAAGAAACAGAAGAGCCTAACCTAAGAAGGAGGAAAGAAGCACCAATAGGATCTAATAAGAAGGGAACACTGGCCAAGCGTTAGGAGAATTTTTAGAAATAGGAGTACTTTTCTTTTCTTTCTTTCTTTTTTTCGTAATGTATTTTCCTTTTTTAAAATCATGTAAAATGGAACTCCAAAAGTTGCAAAATGATGAATAAAAATTACCATCTAGCCGGCTAATTGTTGGTTTTGTTTCCTTACATCCATGTGCCATATATCTTCGAATTCTTGTACATTTATTTATTTATTTATTTTTCATTCATCTTGTTTTTTAAACAATATTTATGTGTTAACTTGTTGAAAAGTAATCTTGAACCAAGTTGCAAAGATAGCTCCTAACTACTAAACGTTCTAAAAAAGTCTTATTCGAACCCATTCATAGACTAGAATGGCCAATGAAGGGAACGATAACATCAATACCAACAAAAATAGTGTCAACCCCGAAGTTGTTGATCCCATCGAGCTGAGGTTCTGCTCTTTGAAAAAAAAGATGGTAGGAAAAATTGTAGACCACTTAAGCTTCCTTACTGATAGCATCACCTTACTTAGATCTACGGCACGATCAAATGAGGAAAGCTCTAAGGCTCAATATGGAAAGAATGCTGAAGCACTACCCCTTGAAGTAAAAGAAGCTTATCCCAAAGTCAACCTAACTTTTAAATCTTTCGAGATAGAAGGGGTCTATCCAAAGGTTAAGCTGACTTTTAAGCCAAACACTTATTGATTCCCAATCAACCCGAAGCCAGAAACTGACCAAGACCGATTAAAAGAGCTAGAAAGGCGATTGAGCCAGCAAATCACCGAAAAGATGAAAATGCTCGAAGGTTATGATGGTTTCGAGTAGGCTTATATTATAGAATTCTTAGCTTATGACTATGGAAGCTTCCCTAAAATATTCAAGATACTTGACTTTGAGAAGTACAATGGGATTAGCTGCCTTAAACTACACACCAGATGGTACGTACGAAAGATGGGTAAGTACATACAATACGATCAGCTCATAGTGCAAACTTTTTAAGGTAGCTTAATGGGCCTTGCTTTAACTTGGTACGCCCAATTGGATCTAAGCCAAGTAAACACATTGGAGAAACTAGCTAAGGAATTCTATGAGTAAAATAAATTTAAAGTTGAAGTGGCACAAACCATGATGGACCTAATTGCCTTTGGGAAGAGGCATAATGAATCATTTAATGAATATGCCCAAAGGTGGAGGTCCCTAGCTTTAAGGGTATCTACCCCCATGACTAAGAAAGGACTAACTTTAGCTTTCACCAATATTTTAAGAGGCCCTACTTCTCTTACCTAATTGGGCATGCCTACTCTTGTTTTGCAAAGGTAGTAGCAGTAGGGTACTGGATTGAAAGTGCCGTCTCCTTCGGAAAGTTGCAAGAACCATCAGACAGAAGACCACCCTCTACTAAAGCTATCACCAATAAGCCTAGAAAAGCTACTGTCAGCATAGTCAATTCAAACACCAGGCCCAATGCCTAGGTCACCTTTAGAATGAATCCTCTACTAGTCTATCAACAATTGAGAAGCCAGCTATAAGTCTTCAAGGCCCCAAGACAATTCACTAAGATACCAGTTTCTCTTAGCCAGATCCTTGAAAAATTAAGAAAAGATAATCTACTCTATTTTGAGCCTCCTAATGAAAGGTACAGGCTAACAGTTTTTTTATTCCAACACCAAGTATCAATGTCACTTGGGGTAGGTAGGCCATTTGATCGACTCATGCTGGAGATTAAAAAACAAAATTTAGGACTTAATTGGTGAAGGTATAGTCCAGTTAGACTTCGTGGAGGCTCCAGGTTTAAACGTTAACAACAAACCCCTGCTTAACCATGGACCCATCATTAATATGATATTTGATGACTCAAATCCTGCCATCGACATGATCGGTTCCAACTGAGAGCCCAAGGTCTACAAATTCTATAAACAAGAGGAGAAGTAAGCTCCAAAGACCAAAAGATATACCTTCTATGTGTCCTCAGCTCCTAAAAGTTACAAAACTGCACCTGTTAACTACTAGGCAATAAATAAAGGGCAATAGAATTCACTTGTAGGAGGGATTACCTACTTTAGAAAAATTTATGACCCAAAAAAAGATTTGAAAAAGAAGACTATGTTGGAAAGACCAAACAATGAACTAGCTAAATATGAGGAAGGATTATTTGCCTTTACTTAAATAATCAAGTCTAGTGAGTATAAAATAACGGCAACTCACCAAGATACCAATACAAATATCTCTTATGAGTTTGTAGATGGCTTTTAAACCATATAAAGAAGCTCTATTCTGAACTCTGAGGGAAGTCAAAGTCCCTCATGAAATATCAACTAAAAAGATGGGATCAATTGCCAACTTCATCCTCAATATGGATTAAATTTCTTTCTCCACTAAAGATTTAGGTGATGAAGGTTATTAACGCACTAATCCTTTCTTCATCATAGTGAGGGTAAACAACATTATCACTACTAGAGTCCTTATTGACAATGGGTCATCACTAAATGTTTGCCTTCTTGCCACCTTAGATCTATTGGGCATTAATGCAACTGCAATAAAGTTAAGTTCAACAATAGTTAGGCTTTTGATGAATCCAGGAGGGAAATTATTAGGGAGATCGACTTACTGGTTGATATTGGCTTACAAACTTTCAACATCCAATTCCAAGTCCTAGACATCCTAAGGACCTCTAACCTTTTATTGGGAAGACCTTAGATACATTTAGCAGGGGCCATATCTTTAAGTCCACATCAAAATATTAAGTTCATCTCAAATAACCAGGTCATGACGATTTTGGGTGATCGAGATTACGAAATACATAAAGAAATAGCCATACCCTACATTAACATTAAGGAATGGGAGGACTTTGGACTCCAAATTCTTGAAGAAGTGTGTATGGTTACTAACCAGAGGAAGAATGAGAAGTTAAATTCAAAGAAGGGCAGTTCGATACATATGAGCTCAATTACATCCTAACTCTAATGGAAGAGTTGTGAAATATGCAAGTGAAGGGCAAGAGAGGCAATAGATTGTATCATGCCCCAATGACCTTTCCGCTATTGACAAAGACTTTCATCCAAGTTGATGTCAGACTTCATAACCTGTTAAAGAGGATACCTCTAACAAGAATGAGATAATGGGCCCATCCTGTAAGCTCCAGTACTTAAATAAATTATTCTCCATCCCTATGAATAGCAATAAGTCTTCTCTAGGGTAAAGAATGAATCACGGTTTAGTATTTTATTGAATTCTATGATAATTACCTTTACTCTAAAATATTGTACTTAAAAGAATTTCTTCTAACCTAACAAAAATCAGTCTTCATTCTCTTCACTCCTTTACTTATACTCTTTCTTTACATACTTAAACCCAATGCTTTGAATAAAAGTCAATGATACCTTGTACAGATAAGGGACGAAAATATTGATATTACTTTTAGCCCTACTAAGTTAGTCGTCAAGAGTAATGTCAATGACCATAGTGATGTGCAAGAAAGCTAGCAAAGACATGGAATGAGTAGAACTTCTATTGATGAGCCAACCGAGGCAGTTAATGTTGGGACTAATGACAATCCCAAAGTTGTAAAGATTAGAGAGAATTTGAAAGAAGAATATAAGGCAGAAATAACCACACTACTATCTGAGTATCATGATGTGTTTTTATGGTCCTACAAAGATATGCCCATGTTAGATCCATCAATCGTAGTCTACTAATTACCCACAAGAGAGGATATTAAACCTAAAAAGTAGAAGTTGAGGAGATTCCGACCAGATTTCTTATTGAAAATTAAAGAAGAAGCTAAAAAATTACTGGAGGTCGGTTTCATTGAAGTATCTAATTATCTTAAATGGGTAGTTAACATTGTGTTAGTGATGAAGAAGAGTAGAAAAGTTAGAGCGTGCATGGATTTTTAAGACCTTAACCAAGCAACCCCTAAAGATAATTTCCCTTTGCCCCATATTGACGTCTTGGTAGATAATATAGTTGGAAACCATCTCTTCTCCTTCATGGATGGATTCTCCAAGTATAATTAGATTAGAATGTCCGAAGAAGATAAAGTCAAGACAACATTCATTACAACTTAGGGTACGCTTTGCTATAAAATAATAACTATGGAACTCAAAAATGCTAAGGCAACTTACTAAAGAGTAATTGTTGCAATCTTTCATGACATGATGGATAAAGAAGTTGAAGTGTACGTGGACTATATGATTACAAAATCTAAAGAGGGACTAAATCATGTACATAACTGAGGAAATTGTTTGATAGGTTGAGATAATTCCAATTGAAGCTCAACTTAGAGAAGTGCATTTTGGGAGTAACTTTAGGGAAATTATTGGGTTTCATAATTAGCCAAAGAGGCATTGAAGTGGACCCTGATAAAGTCAAAGCCATAGTCAACTTACCCCCTCCACATACACTTAAAGAAATCAAAGGCTTGTTGGGTTACTTAAACTAAATAGCCTTATTCAAATCTCAACCGACAAACAAATATCGTACCTTATTTAAGTTGTTGAAAAGAACGCCAAGATAAACTAAGATGAAGAATGTGAGCAAGCTTTCACAACAATCAAGGAATATCTTATGAGCGCTCCAATTTTAGTAGGTCCTAAACATGGGAAGCCTTTATTTCTATACCTCACAATATTACCAAAATCTATGGGGTATTATTAGTAAAGGTTAAGATCCCACCTCTCAAGGTGCTATCAGAAACCAGTTGGATGAAGCCGATTAGGTAAAGAAATGCATTGAGCAGCTAAATTTGATTGATGAGAAAAGATTGACAGGCCTATATCATAATCAGTGTTACCAATGAAGAATGGCTCAAGCGTTTGGCAAAAAGGGTATCGCCGTAGAACTTTAAAGAAGATGATATGGTATTAAGAAAGGCTCTCCCTAATGCACAAGATTTAAGAGGAAAATTTTCTCTTAATTATAGAGACTCTTATATCGTAAAGCAAGCATTACCAGGAAGGGCTTTAATTTTGTCTCAAATGGATGGTCTAGAATTAAGAGACCCTATAAATGTTAACATTGTGAAGTTGTACTGCCCATGAAAATCAATGGAAGTTTTTACTCAAAACACAAAAATGCCAGTTGTTTTAAATGTTATTGTGGTCTAATTTTCATCTCCTATAAGTAAAGCTAGTATCCTTAGAAGTTATTAGCATTGGAATCAACACCATCCCTTTTACCCGCTCCATCAAAAGGTCTAATTCCCTTACTCCATTTAATTGAACCTATTTACTAAAAACATGAGAGAAGTTGCAAAAAGGGAGGTATAGAACATTGGTAATTAGAAAAACTCTTTAAAATACATTATTATGGATTGATCTTCCTTAATGAGGAGTTTTTCTTGTCTATTTTTCAGGGAGAGGTGAAATACGAATAGATAATCATATCATGGAAGATATTTACTAGTCAAGGATAAAGGTTTCAGTTTATTAATCGATGAAAATAGTGGGTGGCATTCTATATCAGGTTAATTTCCATAAAAGGCTAGCAAAGCCTCAAAGGCTCCATGATGAGATCAGTAGGGTTGTTGATAAGGGAATAGAGTTAAACCCCTTTCGAAAAAAAATGAATTAAACAGTTTTGATAGAGCTTTCTCAAAGAAAGGTTTGGCAGTTTGGTTACTATTGGCAAGACCAGGTAAGTACTTCTATACAATGTTAGCACAATAGTTTTTGAACATTACATTTGCATTTAGACTATATCTCCTTAGATAATAATCAGTATTTACAATTCTTTCTCCTAGCCATCTTTTAGGTAGAGTTTTTAGCTAGGGCACATAACCTTTGTACCATCTTTTAGGTTTTAGTCAACTCTTAGATAACTATCCTTAAGGATTAGTGAGCCCATAGGGCGCTTTTCTTCACTAATTTCTTGTAGCAAGCCCATAGGGCTCTTCTCTTCACCAATTTGTCTTAGTAAGCCCGTAAGGCGCTTCCTTTTACCAATTTTCCTTAAGGGCCTTATCAAGCCCATAAAGGGCTTCACTTCACCAATTCTTCTCAAGCGAGCCCATATAATACTTTCTTTTGTCATTGATTCCTTTTAGCGTACCTTGAGGGCACTTCTTCTAAAATAATGTGGGCTAGTAGTCTCCTAGAGACACTCTGGCTTAAGTTAGTGAGCTCAAAAGAGCATGATAAGTTTTTTTTTTTTTAAGGATCGATTCCTACTTAGTGTTGCTAATCCCCTAGATATGCCCCTACTTAAGTTAGTGAGCTTAGAAGAGCATGCTAGGTTTTTCTACAATTGATTCCTACTTAGGGTTGTTAGTCTTTTAGAGACACTCTATCCTAGGTTAGTGAGCTTTGAAGAGCATGACTAGGTTTTTCCAAATCAATTCTCAATTAGGGCTGTTTGTCCCTTAGAGACACTCCCATTTAGGCTAGTGAACTTAGAAGAGCATGACTAGGTTTTCTAAATCGATTCCAATTTTAAGAAGCTAGTTCCCTAGAGATACTTCTGCCATGGTTAGTTAGCTTCTAGGGGCATGACCAAGTTTTTAATATCTCTTTAGGATCTTAGCCAGCTTAAAGAATGCTTCGCTCATTTCATCTTGGTTAGTGAGCTCATAGGAGCATGACTAAGTTTTTAACATCTCTTTAGGGTCTTAGCTAGCTCAAGGAGCACTTCGTCCATTTCACCTTGGTTAGTCAGCTTATAGGAGCATGACCAAGTTTTCAACATCTCTTTAAGTTCTTAGCCATCTTAAGGAGTGCTTCACTCATTTTGTCTTAGTTAGTTAGCTCATAAGAGCATGACCAAGCTTCTTAACATCTCTTTAAGATCCTAGCCATATCTAGGAGCGCTTTGCCCACTCACCTAGGTCAGTTAGCCTAGTAGGGCACTACTGTGTTTCAAACTTTCACTTATGATTTTTAACCAAGTTTTTCACATTCTTTTGGGGCACTTGCCAGCCCATAAGGGCACTATCCTCTTTTAATTTCTATTGTGTCTTGGCTTGCTCCTTTAGAGCCTCCTTTCTCTTTCATCTTTCACTATTCACGAAATCTCCAGTAGATAAACATAGGATAACGCTTCTTAAGATAAATTTCATCCTTGGGGCAAAAATAGTGTCTGTTTTGTTTTTGTGGCAAAGTTTTGCTTAAATTTCACCATAAAGAAAGGTAGTTGTAGATACCCAATTTTTTCTTTCCTTTATTTTTCAAAATTTTTAGGATAGAGTAAAGAGTCCTAATTTAGGACATTTAGAAAAAAAAAATATATAAAAGAATAGAAAATTTAGAAAGATTACAAAAAATACAAAAAAAATAGAAAATATGGAAAAATTATAATATATATATAAGAAAATTTGGAAAATATGAACAAAAAATAGAAAAATGTAAAATTGGAAAAAATATAGGATTTTAGGGAAATTTATAAAATTATGTCAAATTATAATAAAATTTTAGATAGTTTAAGTTTCTTAAATTTAAGTATTTTCAGGGCCTTAGTATGAGGAGAGCCATTAGGTCTGGTCTTAGATTTGAATCTATCCTAGACTAACCTAATATATATATGTAATTTAATTGCACATATGAACAAGGCACAAGCTAACGGTCTAACGGCCTAATAGTAAAGCACTTGAACATAGCATTGGATTTGGCTTGAAGGTCATAGGTTTTAATCTCATCAAAGGCATAAAAATGCCTTTCACCATTTTTCCACAAAACACATACAATACGTTACCACTAGTCAGGGGTTTACTAGTGCTACATGTTAAGATACGTGACGCTAGTTGTTTGGGTGGTAACTAACATGGCATTACGAGTTGAGCCACATGGCATGACACGTTAGCTACATCCTACCAGGTTAACTGTTACGTGTTACATCAAGATACACAGCATAATGACATTGGATGACACGATTGATGTGGCCTCATGTTAGTACTCTCCCTCCTCTTTCTCTTCATTTCCTACATTTCCATTGATTTTCTCGTACTTTTCTCTCCAATCAATCAACTTCAACATTAATTTCAAGCCTTTTATTACTGCAATCACATCAAATTAATAATGAAATTGCAAAGTGGACATGCCCTACTTCAAATTGACACCAAAAACTCGATTAGATTCACATATTTTGGCTTTCAAATCAAGTTTTGAAATTTAGAAAAGAAATAAAAAATTTAGCTTTTCTTTCCTTCTTCGTGAGCTTGGTTTGGAGTCATTTTACCTCCTTTACTCACAATTTCACCAAATTAATGGTGAAATCATGTAGTACACGTGGTTAGGTTTTGATTTGGACCCAAAACTCATCCAAATTCATTCGATCATGTAGCAAAAATCAAGTTTGAAATTCAAGAAAACTTGATTTTGGGCAAAGGTCCTTCAAGGGAGATTTTCAAAATGTACGAGCTTGTTGACCTAGATTTAGCCCTCCCCAATATAAAAAAGCATTCAAAAACTTTGAAAGGGAGAATCAATCAATTCTAGCCTCTCTCTCTTCTCTGATCACTTACTTTCTCTCTCTAAATTTTTCTCTCTCTCCAACTATCGTTAAGCCATACTACCTCCACCATTAAGCTCCCTTAAGCCTAAACATTCCAAACCAACTCCCTTCGTACCCCCAACTAGTCCTGTCATGACCAGCCTACCATCGCCGTCAGTTGCTCATCATCGAACCACCTCAAATCGACCACCACAAGCCAAGGTACTTGGCTTAACCCCCTCGTTCACCATTAAAAAACCAATAAAGCTTACATTTCCCATTTGTTTGGCCGCCTAGAACCACCCAAAGGAGAACCCAACGCTGTCGCTGCTACTCTTTCATTTTCGACTGAAACATTGGAGCCAATCCAAAGCTTTAATCTGATCTGCATGCAATTCTTAGTCTGGCCTATTGCATTTGTTCTTTTCGACTTCTCTTTTTGTTTATATTGCGTTCTTTTTATTTTATTTTATTGTAATTTGTACTTGTAATGAAAAGATAATAATACAAAAAAGAAAAAAAAAAAAGAAAGAAAGAAAAGAAGGGAAAAGAAAACAAAAAAAAATGAAGAAGAAAAAGGGATAGACTAGTTTGTTTTCTATTCTTTATTTCTCAATCTAATTAAGATTTAGGACAATAAAATAAAATAAAACATGTAGATTGATAAATAAATTGGGTTTTGTCACTTAGAGAATATTTTTTCAATAAAGACAAAATAAAATTGACCTTTTCAAAATTAGGACCTTTTGGAATTTTCAAAATAAAACTGACTTGAGGACCTTATAGAAAATTTTCATTGACTATATCGAATTAGGTAAGAAACGTAAACTTCATAGTTTTCTTAAATTAAAACAAATCTAACCCACTTAAATTTTTAAAAGAACTATATACGTCTAATCTTGAATTGTAGATACGTAGGCACATCTGGGACAACGTAAAAAACAAAAAAACTTAGATTTTTCCAATTTAGTTTAATCTATTCAATTTAGTCTAATTCATTAATCAATGATTGAATTTCGTTTTTACAGGATAACATTGAGAGGCAATTTTAAGAGATTAAGCCTGAATTTAGAATATTGTTGGTACTTGTCTAGGTTTAAAAAGATTAATCCTCAAACTCGATTTTCTAGTTCTCAAAACCATCTTATAAAATTAGTTTTATCAAAACACCAGTGGCTAAATTTTAACTAATTCACACAATTTGTTATAATTTAATTCCTTTTCCCGACTTCAATTGAGTAATAACTCCAAAATGTTTTCAAAAATAAAAGAACCAGTTTTCTTTAAACCTAAGTTCAGGGTCAGTAGTAAATGGGTTAGGTTTAATATTAATCAGTTTAATGAAGACTAATTTACAAAAATGGCAAAAAATCAAGCTTAATAGATACAATATGTATTAAGTCTTGATTAAGGTGTTTGATAGAGTTGCGAGAGATTTGTATACATCTTAGCTAAATGGAAAGAAGTTGTGAATGGTTTTTTCCTAACTGAATAAAAAATGGACTAATTTAAGAAGAGAATCCTTAGTTAAATAGCATGATTAAACAACGTTTTATAGGAATTAACCATTTAATTCCAATATATGTGTCTGGGATGTATTGAAAAAGTAGATAACGAGAAAAATGTACATGTGAGGAGAAAATTTCAAGGGATGCAAAGTCTATTTATGGGGTTTAATTCAATTTTTTGTATGATTCTTGAATAATAGTAGTTCATCTTGAAAATCTTGTCCAAATTTTTTTTTCAATCAATCCTTGTTAACGATTGATTAATTTTCTTGAGGATAAGCAAATGTCTAAGTGTAGGAAAATTTGACGAGTATAAAATTACACTCATTTGTGATGCTATTTTCTTAGATATTTCAAGCTATTTTAATATAATTTTGGTGAATTTGCTATTAATTTTAGTTATGTTTTATTTCAGGACTCAATTGAAATAATATTGCGAAAAGATGAGAATTTAGTTTATTCTTTTATAAGAATTTCATCTATTTTTAAGGATAATAAAAAGATATCAAGAATTTGTTGAAGAAATAAGTTAGGAAGATGACTGAGATTGCACTTCATGGCCATGTTTGTTAGTTATCAAGAATTAAAGTTCGAAGGTTTTTTATAAGAACATGACCACAGTTATCCACTACAGCGATGTTCTGTGATGACCCTAAGAGGGGCCTAGTAATCACATGTGTACCTATGATAAGAAAATCGCCTTGCAAGTAAAAGATTGCAAGACTCTAAATAATTATTCGCTAGGCTCTTCAATTTTAATTTATTGACTCATTATATAATATAAATAATTATGAATAACCATTTTTTTTCCACAATTCCTTAGAACCGCAGAGAATCAGTATCCCCTACCAAAATAGTGAAATAAGATAGACAATTCTAGAAAATTGTAAACTTACTAAAGATACTAAACTTAATTGAGATATTAATCGTTTTTCGGAGCATTCCAAATTAACTACACAAGCTTTTTCATCATACTGACTCAATGGTAGCAGTCTACACTTGATTCCTATCCCAGTACCAATTATCAATCAACCTACAAGGAAAAGAATTGTTAGGGTGTAAGCTTACGCTTAGTGAAATAATTACCTTCATCAATACTGCATGACAGAAATTTATTAGATCCACAATCATATGAATGCATGAACAATCAGTATGCCGAACAATGCATGCAGTGGCTTAGGAACTACATAAGACTCAGAATTACGCTCCCTGTAGTCCGGGTTTGGAGATAATTAACTGACCCAAACCAAAATCCGGGCTCTAGACCTTGGGTTTTAATTCATTAGCACTATTGTGCTTAAGTCAAAACAAAACTATGTATATATAAACATATATATACTTTCATTACCGAATAATAAATCATATTTTCAAAATCCTAAGTCTAGCGGTATGATGACCTCCACAATCCACAAATACATGCCCTACGCAAAAGCCACAAGACTCAGCCCCTCACCAACGGTTGGCACCTCCAAATGCCTAGTAAGCAGACTCAATATATATGATAACATAGCTAGTGCCCAATCCTGTAGGAGGCACGTCCTCCTGTAAGTCCCTTCCCATTTTCTACGTGAAGCGGCAATTGGTGTTATCCATATGCAATATGGGGAATGCATGATTCATTTTGATTTCTTAATCGTATAAGTGATTAACTCGATTTTCAAGGTGATTAGACAATTTAATTCCATACAATTTGCATGTATATATTAGTACAAACAATTCCCATTATTATATAAAATTAACAAGTCATC
The DNA here is from genome assembly GCA_024138005.1 of Lumnitzera racemosa. Taxonomy (NCBI): domain Eukaryota; kingdom Viridiplantae; phylum Streptophyta; class Magnoliopsida; order Myrtales; family Combretaceae; genus Lumnitzera; species Lumnitzera racemosa. The sequence continues at coordinate 80,493,579 of JAMXBC010000005.1, forward strand.
GAATTCATCCATAAATTCAAACACATGTGTTTCCCATATCTCACAAACATCCAAATTTATATATATAAGTTTAGGTAAATCTATTCCATAAGCAAAATCAAGTAAAGAGTTATCGGGAATTTACTCACTCAACCATGCGGATCAATCAAAATAATCCAAGATGGGTCGTCTCCCCAAAGTCAAGTCCCCTGGACATCGCAAATATGATACTCTAAGTATTTGAAATAAAACCTAGAAAACTCAGCTAAAACCCTTTAAGTTATACTTTTGACTTGGTTTCAAATTTTTTTTTCCCAGTTTTACTTAAAAGTTCAATCGTGTATAAATTTCTCATTTTAAATCTGATTTTTATGATCTTATAGTCAATTTTCATCATTTTTTAGTGTACTTTAATGTGGTGAGGCTATATTTTCGTGATGAGGTACGTAAAACTACTCATGGGCTAGGATAGTAGTGATCCTTATGTTTTGGAGTACTTTTGGGCCTTGTATGGTAAATGGGCTTTTTGATAACTTGAAAAATCCTTTGGGCTTGGTCTTAAGATTTTATCCTAAGCTCAAAATACTCCTTGAGATCAAATTTAAAACTTTGATTTATACTCCTAACGCTAACAACCACTTCATGGGCCCTTTAGTGGGCTTAAGCTGTCAAATGGGCTTACTTTTGGTTCAAACTAAAGATAGTGACTTTGTTGGGCCTATGGAGTCTTAGGTGGATTTCTTGTAGGCTTCAAAACAACCTCTCTTAATGTTTTAAAATGCTGGTCAAAATTTTGTTGAAGGCCCAACTTAGAGTTCTAAGCTTATTTTGAGAGTTTTAGGCTTCGTTTTGAGTTTTAGGTTTTGTATATTACTATACTTGCTTTAGTTGGTCTTTTCACTTTGTTCATTTAATTTTATCATATTTTTAAGTGTCTCTTACCCATGTTCCAGATCTGATCATGATGATTCCAAGGGGTTCTCACTTGGTCTTTTAACTTGTTTCATCATTTCCTTAAGTTTAGGTGTTAAATTATGCACTTAAACTACTTATATGTAAACCTTAAGTTAACTTTTCTTCCGTAAGATGATTCTTTAACTCATGCTTCACACAAACAAATAGGAGATCTTACACTTATTACAACTTCCATATCATAGCTCATGTCATACAAAGTTGATTTCTTCATAAAAGCTTCATGTAATGGATTTTCCTTTACTTAAGGCTAGGTTTAAGCATCTTTAACTTAATAAAAATGGAAATAACATCTAAATGGCTCACATGTACTCCACGTCCAGCATGATGTCTCCTCATTCATATACACATTTCACGATTTTCTTAACTTAAAATCTTCCATTCTAAGTATTAAACATATATCTTTACATAATACCAACTTAGCATACTCATAATTCAACTTTCATGTAAAGGGGTTTACAAGCTTACTTCTTAAGGTGGTCTAGCTATTTTATCATCTTATGATCATGCTAATATCTTCATGAAAACATGGTCCCCTAACGTGTAACACTAAACCACTAACACAAAGAAACAACTTGCTTGTCCTAAAAGCGTAGAAATGGTGGTTGTGCAACTAAGTACCCTCTTATGTTCCTTGTTTTTCCTCCTTCTTCTTGCAAGCTCCTTTGGAAATAAAGTCTTGATCTTTGAAGTGGGGCTTTGAGGATATTTTAAAGTTCCTAAAAGTGGTTTTTTGAAGTTGACAAATAGAGCTCACAAAATAAAGCTTGGTGCCGTGAGGATGGAAGCAAAAATGGTGGCGAGGATTTTATGGAGTTGGATTTCTTCTTTTGATTTATGTTTAAAGTGAGAGAAAAGGAAGTGAAAATGGGAGTAAAAGAGGGAGAGAGTGGTAGATTTTTTAATAAGAGAAAAAGTGTGTGCAAGAAGCTTTAATTTGATTATCTTGTAGCATACACAAAAGACAACAATTGCAACTATTGATGATGTAAACATTAAGGAGTGAATGGTGGTATGTAAGAGGAAGTAATTGATGGTTGAAAGACAAGAGTATGGCCCCCCTTTTCTCCTTGTTCAAATCTACTATTTAATTTCCTTTGGGGTCATGGAATGGTCTTGTCTCATTTAATGAAGTTAAGCATGTGAAATCTTATGAAAAATTGTCCATATGTAATATAAGCGAAGAGGTAATAAGGAAAATGTCTTATCATTAGATTTTGATAAGTTATCAATTGATAAATGATTATAACTCTTAATTGATAAGTCATCTAAGGTGATTGGTTGGTCTACTTATTTATGTGTAAGGCTTAGACATAAAGATAAGGGAATGGTCTTATAGGAAATTGTTTTAGGATTTTCATCTTATATTGTTTTGTACTTTATGATTTGATCCCTATAAAATTGTGAAATTTTCTAAAGTTGAATGAAATAATTCAAATTAAATTATCAATTAATTACTTAGGGTTAAAATTCCTTAATTGTTTTAGGGTCTAGGGTTTTAACTGACTTTAGAGCTCGTAGTTCTTCAAGCTTAGGTTTTATCGATAATTGGTTTTTGAATTAAAAAATTTGATTTGTTTCTAAATGTAAGCTTAAGTTCTCAGTTTTGTTGATCCTTAGAAACGTTCAAACTGTACTTTTAATTGAATCATGGGCCCACTAAAAGTAGGGTTTCTATTTATCAATTGATAAGTCATTTAAGATAATTGGTTGGTTTACTTATTCATGTACACAAATCTTATACATGAAGATAAGGAGATTGTTTTATATGAAATTCTTTTAGAGTTTGTCTCTTAAATTGATTTGTAAGTTATGATTTTATTCTTATAAAATTATGAAAATTTCTACAGTTGAATAAAATTATTCAAATTAAATTCTTAATTAGCCACTTAGGGTTACAAGTCTTTAATTGTTTTAGGGTTTTGGGTTTAGAGTCTATGCTTTTCGTATTCGAGTTTTATCAAAAATAAGGTTTCGAATTGGAAAATTAAATTCTTTTTTCAATGAAAATTTGAATTCTTAGCTTAGTTTATCCTTAGGATCATTTGGGAAGTGTTCTTAGTTGAATCACAAGTTCGCTAAAAAGTAGGGCTTACAATTTATCCATACGTAACATGGCTTATAAGTGAAAATAAGGGAATTGTTTTATATGAAGTTCTTTTTAAGGTTTGATTCTCAAATTAATTTGTAGGTTATGATTACTTATTAAGAAATTTTAGAGTTTTTTAGAGTTGAATAAAATTTATTGAAATTATACTTTAAATTATTTATTTAGGGCTATAAGTCCCTGATTATCCCAAGGTTTTGGGTTCGAGTGAGTTTAAATATGTTTCAGATTTCCAGTGAGATTATGTACGTTTTAGGGTTTTTTTACCAACTCTGGAATAATTTACTTACACTTAGGAGCTTAAGATTTAATTGGCTTAATTATTTAGGAATACCGCTTTATTATGCAACATATATATATATATATCATATGATAGATTAAGAAAAGGGAAGGAAATTGCTTAATAATATATTCATATATATATTTATATATATACATATTGTGGGGCTACTTATGTACATAAGCAAAATAATTTTTGTAAATTTATTAATTTATTCCTTTAACTATCTTAGTTTTGTTGTTTATTATTACTTGAAATAATCCTTGATTCGTTTATTATTAGTTTTATATGATTTCACAAAATTATTGATAATTTTATTGATTTATGGCTTTTTAAGCATTAAGATAATTTTATAGAGTTTTAAAAATTTTTATGATTTGATGTTTATAGTTCCTGTTAAGTTTAGATTTACATTTTTTAAAAGTACACACATGTAAGGATTGGGGTTTTCTTGCATGATTAAGGTTTCCAAATCATACAATTGGGTCTTTCAAGTTCGTTTTAAATTCCAAGTTTAAAATTTTAGTCGGTTTTCATTTTATGTGGTCTTATCAACTTAGGGAAATATTTACGAAACTCAAGTCTGACACCATGTTTAGAAGGTTAAATTTGCAAAGTTTACATGTTCCCCAGCAGGTGATCCCCTTGTAAGTAATTTAAAGACAATTCTTGAGAGAATTATTGCAAGGAGTTGTTCATATCTAGCCACTATGACCATGTTTACGCCTGTAGACCTCCAATTTGTTATGATACACTTGTTATTTGGAGATCATTCTATCCAGGCACTATATATAGTAAATACATATTTGTATTAAGAAGAGGAAAAGAGAAAAGAGACAATAGAGAATAGAAATATTTTTAAGGTTTACTTTTACTTTTATCATGTAAGTTATCGTCTTTATTATGTTTATAGATTAGAAGCAGCAATATCGAGACTTGTAAACCATTGAGATAACGATATAATATACCATAATTGTTTTATTTTAATGCAATTTTCTTATTCTTGTTAATTCTATTGTGTGTTTCATTGTAGATTAAGTTGTTATTTCTAAAGTCTCAATTAATTATTTGATTTTATATATTGAAATTGTGCAACCAATACATGAATAGATCTACCGTAATTGAAGGGATTTGCTATAAGCTTAAAGACAAGTTATAGATTTTTTATGAGATTAATTATTTCTTATTTGTTTGTGGAATTCCTGCTCTTAATGCTATTCTAAGGAGTCTTATCCTAAAAGTAATTAAGATAGGATGTAATTAGGATTAAAATTTAATAGAGAAGTGATTCCAATCAAATTAGCACATGAATTCCTCCTATTAAGAAGAAAAAGAAATTCATTAAAACCTTAAGATTCTATATGTTATGCTCATGGTGATCAGAGTCTAGGTATCCTAATTTATATTATTTAGTTTTATCTCATTGTTGAATTATTAGTTAATTTTTTTATTAGTTTCTATTTCTCTATTTTTAGTCAACTCATCATTAATATTGCAATTTAACATAAGCAAAGTAATTAGAATGGGTGAATAAGTGTTCACTCCTCGTGCTATTGACAACCCTAGACTCTAGTAGTCTTCTATATTATTACTTGACAGGTGTACTTGCTTAATAGCATGATATATGCCACATTACACTCCATACCCATTTGGTAGCTCCAATCCATAAATATTGTCATTGATCTTTTAAATGATCTAATAGCTTAGAAAAAGAGCTTGTTGACTCTTCTACTTAGGAATTGTCTTTACTTAAGTAGATCTAGAGTAAGTCTTGAGGGTTGAAAGTGATAGCTCTCTATCATTTTCTATCGAGCTCTTTCTACCTTGCTATAGTCCTTCCTGTTGCTCAGCAACCTTATGTAAATTTTGGAAGACCTCAACTTGTTTTACTTCTTATAAACTTTCCTCCTTAGAAGTCGTTCTAATGATCAAGTCCACAGCTAAGCTTGGTTTAATTCTATAGAAAACCTCAAAAGGAGACTTGCTTATCAAACTGTAGTTAGAGCAATTATAGGTAAATTCAATATTTCACAAGCATAAGCCCCGACCATTCAGATTCTTGCTATAATTATTTGAAGTAGGGCTCCTAACATTTTGTTGGCTACTTTAATTTGGCCGTTTATTTAGGGGCAAGTTGTGTTAAACATCAATACAGTGTCAAGTTTCTTCCATAGTGTCTTCTAGATGGAACGTGTCATCTTGAAATCACGATTTGACACTATACTCTAGGGAATTCCATGTAGGCATACAATTTCCTACAAAAGAGGTTGCCAACAAACAAAGCATGATTAGATTTATGACAGGGAATGAAGTGGCCCATTTTGTTGAACTGATCAACTATTGCCATGATCAAATCATGCTTCCAAGTTGTTCTAGGTAGTTCAAGCACAAAGTCCATGCTTAAGTTAGTCTAGGGTTAGTCATATATAAGTAAGGGTGTATACTCTACATAAGGCTCCTTTATCCCTTTGGCTCGCTTACACACTTTGCACCTCCCAAATACTTTGTGGATACCCTTCATCATTTTTGGCTAATAGAAGTGTTCATTCAATAGTTCATGAGTCCTTATTCCCCTAAAGTATCCAACCAGGCCCTTAAAATGGGCTTCTTAGACTAATAGCTCTCCAGCTAAGCTATTTGGAATACATAGCCGACCTTTCTTGAATAGATACCTGTAGTTTATATAGAACCCTTCCACAACAATTCCTAATCTACACTTGGTCACAACAGACCCAAATTATTCATCTAGTTCATATAGGTTAAGGAAGTGTTCCAAACCCAAGTATTCTTGCTTGCAATCTTAGAAAAGATTTGTGAATTATGAAGCTCATTAAGCATGCCATCCAACCAAGATATGGGATACTAGTACTTGATTGTAACCTTGTTTATAGCTCTGCTAATCATGTACATACACCATGATCCATTCTTTGTGGGAACTAGCAAGGTAGGCATGGCATAGAACTCATGCTTTCTTAGACATACACTTTATCAGTGAGCTCATCCAAGTTCTTTTTGAGTTTAACAACTTGCTTAGGGTTAAGCTTATAGGTTGGTCTATTTAGTAGAGTAGCTCCTAGTTAGAGATCAATACAATGTTCAGTGTATCTCATCGAAGGTAGTCCCTTCAATAGTTTATCTAAGAATAGGTCGTTGAGCTCCTTAAGAAACTTTCTGACTTCTTCTAGGAAGGGCGCGGTCCCCCTCATTTTGAGTAGTCTTCGGACTAACAAGAACACAAGGTTTTTCAACTTAGTTTTTCTAATGAACTCAACTTGGCAATAAGGACATATTCTTATCAACTTAGGAAATTTATGATAGTGCTTCCTAGACTTCATTGGGCTCACCATGGATAATACCACCTTCTTCCCATCCTTATAGAACATGTAAGTGTACTTGTACCCATTTTCTATCACTTTCAAGACAAAAAGCCAACGTCAACCTAAAAGGATGAGTGGTTTATACATCGAAAGAACATCATAGAATACTTCATCCTTAGACTTGTCTCATATTGAAATCGACACATGCACTTATTTAGTAACATATAAGGATCATTTTTTATGCAATTAGTGCATTTTGTAAGTTTGAGGATGTAAAGTTGGTGACTTGAAGGCGCCAACTAAGAGTTGATCAGTGTTGTTAGTATAGCTACATTTGTAAATGATTAAGGCACACAAGTTACCTTTGACTCTACCGTTAGTGTAGAAGAGGTTCTCTTTCTGCTAGTTCTCATTAGATGTAATAGTATTGAATAGTTGTCAAACTACCATGCTCAAATATGAACCTTGTTCAAGTCAAGCAATATCTTTAAGGTCATCTTGATAATCTTCCAACAACTATTCAACCTCTTCATTTTCTTCCCCTTCATTATTACTCTCGACTTCAAATTAAGGATTTTCTTCCCTAATAGTCATAAAACATTGGTTTAGACATTGATTTGCCCTATGTCCGAAACTAAGATACTTGAAACACTTGACTATACAGATTCATGGATGAACACATGAACCCAGTATTACACAAAAACCAAGGGGTATGACCGAGCCGCAAGATGGCCCGAAAAATAAGTAGAAGTCGATTGTTTTAGCAAATCTCGTGCACTAACTTTATGAATATGATGTACCATAGAATCATATATGAACCTAAGCTAATACTCAATATGACACACAAATACTAGGCCTAGGGTTGCTCAACACAATCCTTGCTAAAGGGATTAATAAGAGTAGGTATAAAAGACCTTTCTAAGGGAAAATACTTAAGGGTTTTTCATTAATATGCCAAGTCTGTCCAAAACCCTATATAAGTGTTCTATTTATATAAAAGGGTAAGGTTATAAATAAATTGAATAAAAGATGCCTTATTAGCATTCTGGTAATTACAAATAAAACATGAATGCAAGTTAGGGAAAATACAAGAAATAGGAAATTTAAATAACATCAGTAAAATAGTTAGTCGAATAAGATTTTCGGGTAAGGGGCTAATGTTTGATTTCAAAGAGCTGTTGGAGACTTTGGAGCTTTAGTCTGAGTGGACCTAATTTTGGATGACCTGTCTTGTTCGAGGTTGATTTGACATGATAGGAGTTGACCTGACGTTGCTGTAGCTGACCTGATATGACAACAACTGATCTGACATGGACGTAGCTGACCTATCTAATCTGATCCACTGTAGCCGAGCCGATATGGAATAGCTGGGAAGTCTCAACATGATCGAACGAATCTTAGCTTAATAGACTTAGGTGAGCATATCAATCTCAACACAGTAGAGCGGATGGGTAGGGTAGGACAGTCTTGTAGAGCAAAACAAGTTGGTAGTGGAAAGGATGCTAGCAAAGCATGGCAGAACCATTTAAACTAGAGTAGAGTACACCTAACTAATCAAAGTAGACTTGGAAAGGTAAAGTAAACCCGAATAGAGTAGGGTAGGGTGACTCTACTATAGTAAGGAAGACTTAGCAAAATCAGGTGCAAATAATAAGCCAAGACAGAACTTACAAAGTACGTCAGGTCTTCTAATATTTCCAAAGTTCATAAATATATCTGTAGGAGAGCTCGAATAGGATAGAGCAGGGCATACTCAACATAACAGGGTGGACCCAATAAAGCCAAGCAGGTCATCCGGTGTTGATAGAGCTTCTAAAGAGGTCATCCATTCATGAGGACCTTATGAGCAGGCCTCCTATATAGTCCGAAACTTAACATTTCGTTGGGTTAGTTTCTAGAATCTTATCACTTGATCTCTCTAATCTTGTCACCAAAGCTCTGCCTAACATATCTTCTCTACTTAGGCTCATTCATCTTAACATTCCCTCGTCTATCTTCAAGTTGATCATCAAGTGAGCCACATTGATCCACTTTCTTACTATGCTTGGCTCAACCATAACTTGCTTAACATTGTGGAGTAGATTAACTTATAGGAGCTTAGCTTAGTTGAGTATGTTTTTATCGTTTTACCTTTTGTTCAACCCTAATCACCTCGTCTATGGAGCTAATCCTCCAAACATCCATAATATTTCTGATCTCATACCTGAGTTCAAAGATAAATCTAGAAATGGTCTTAGCTTAGGGGTTCTTCCATGTTACATCTCTTCATGAACATCTACAATTCTTTGACATATTCAACTATGCTTTGTGTTCCTTACCTTAACCCTTAGAGTTTCTTAAAGGTTTCTTGCTCACAATGCTTGGTAATAAATTGTTCTCTCATTGCATGCTTCTTTTATGTCCATGTCCAGACTTTATGCCATTTGTCTCTTCAACGAATGGCTTGCAACTTCTTCCCTACATCACAACTGCATAGTCGATAAACTCTAAGGTAGCCAGTTGCACCCTAACTACATCCCCATAGTCATAGCATTCAAATATCTTCTCAATCTTCTCTTCCCAATCAAAATATTCATTAGCATTGCCACTACCAAAGAAGATTGAGGTTTGAATCTTTACATTATCCATACCTATAACAGCTTGAGCACTTCTCTCTTTGAATTCATAGAAGTTATCCTCCTCCTCTTCTTCTTTGATAACTTCATCTAGCTTAATTTTTCCCCTAGCTCTTCTCTTCGCTTTCTTATCCCAAATTAAGGAAGTAGCCATCATACTTTTAGCTAGAATTTCATTTCCTTATACTCCTCGTCAATCTCAACCAGCTTGATCATTCAAGGAAATGGCACCAATGGGTTGCGCATCGACTAATCATTATACAATGACAACTAGATTAGACATTAGTAATTACCTGCTTGTCCATCATCGATGGGTTATGTTGTCCGTAGGCAAGGGCATCACTCTTGACATTGGCTATGCCTCCATGTATGCTAGGATTCAACATCCTTCCACAATCACTCCTACTACTCTAAAGATAGCCAAACAACATCTACTCCACCAAGAACACTACTACTCATATGACACTTCCACTATAACTCATAAATGCTACCATACTATATAGCGCAACCACCAAAGCATTGCAACACCACTTTACCTACTATTATTGATACTCTAAACACATCCTTAGCACACCAACACATAATATAACTTGATCACTTACTTTAACCACAACTACAATTACTTGAAACACTCAAAGTACAGTAAAACGCACTAAAAGCTCTCTTGGTTGAAACCTCAAGCATTAATAGCATGTCTCTATGGTATGACTAAGATTTAAGTTTCACTAAGGAAAGGACTAGTCATTGTATTATCATAAGATGATTTCGGCTACAAGAATGGTAGAGGTTTTTATAGAGTGCTCCTAGGGTAAAAGAGGAAAGAAACAATTACATAATAGTTACACCTAAACCAACAACCTAGAACCATACAAAAGGGTAGAAGTAAGATACAAAAGAACATAAGAATATTTTCTAAAAGGTGTAGACATGTAGCAAGAAATCGCAGGCAAAGTAATGCAAACTGGGTCTAAGGACTGATAAGGTCGGTTGTAGGGGTGGGTCCAAGCCTGTGGAAAGATTGAAAAGTTTATAGAAATATGTAAAAACAACAAGAAAAATAAAACAAGAAAACTCATGAATAGCTCTAAGGCTATGATACACTAAGGAACTTCTAAGGACTCACAGCATAACTCGATATGACACACAAGATGGTTTGATGAGGATATTTGTCACCTAGCCTTGCTTAAGGGTTAAGATAAGAGTGAAGTAAGTAAACAAGCTGTGAGCAAGTTCATGAAAGGAAGAACATTAAATATTAAATGCAAGATGATAATAAGATGCCTTGTGGCTACAATATAATGGGGTATTTATACTCAAAATATTAGGATATCCCACCTAAAATGGAAAAGATGAAAATGGGTAACATCTTAAAGAAATAATGTACAAGGAATGATAAAGGATATAATAGAATATACAATAAATAAAAGTATCTTGTATGGAGAATTTTGTCGTTTGCTTGCTCGAACAGATGGCTCTCTATGGATGGGTGACTTTTTGTTAGAAAAGACAAACTGTACATTTAGGTTGGTGACTATCGAGCTGGGGTGGTGGCTCAATTGTGTTGAGCTAAGCAAATAATTCTTCCAAGGTGAATTTGCCTTGAATGTGTTCAGTATGGCTTAGATTCCAAGCTGATGATCATATGAGCCGAGTAGATGTTTGAGTGTAGTTCAGGTTGGTAACTAGAGACAAATGATGAGTACAAGTGGGTTTGGCTTAGCCAAGGCATCATATCAATAGATTGTAGCAACTTAGACTCCTTAGTGGTGGGTCTTAAGAAAAGAATTAACCTAACCAAGCTTTCCAGCCCTTAAGCTTAAGCTTAGGTTAAGGATCTAGTGGTCTGATTCCTATCATCCTCGTCTAAGTTCTCCTCAGGTTGCCAAGGGTTAAGGTCAGTAACATTTAATACGTTGACACTCTAAAGTCTTTTAGAAGCTCAAGTTGGTATGCATTGTCATTAATCTTCTAGAGTATCCTAAGTGGTCCTTTAGCTCGAGTAGATAGTTTATTCTTCCTCTTATTAGGGAATCTTTCCTTAAGTGTAACGACACTTGGTCTTTAGGCTAAAAGTATTAAGTTTTCCTTCCTTTGCCTTTCTCCTTTAACTTTATGGCAACTCAGTCAATTTGGTGGATAACTCATTGGTAGATCTACTAGATGGACTAGGCTCTAATTCTTGCCTCAAGATCTTTTTGGTCAATCAATAGCATAGAGATATGATCAAAGGGTAGTTTACGGTAGAAACCATAGACAATTTCAAATGAGGTGTGCCTAATTGTGTCATGTACTGTCCAATTGTAAGCAAACTTAACCATAGGAAGGTAGACATACCAATTAGTTAAGTTATTTCCCACTGTAGCTCGGAGTAGTGAACTTAGGGTACGGTTAACCACTTCAGTCTGGCCATTGGTTTAGGGATGGAAAGAGGTGCTGAATAGTAGTTTGGTTCCCATTTGATGATAGAGGGTTGTCTAGAAATGGCTTAGAAATTTTAGGTCATGATTAGACACCACACTCCTTAGTACTCCATGCAAGCGAACTACTTCCTACAAAAACAAAGAAGTAATAACTAAAGCATCATTAGTTTTGGTGTAGGGCACAAAATATGCCATTTTACTCACTTATCCACAACAATCATTATAGAATTTTCGCTTTAGACAGTTCAGGGTAGTTTGAAGACAAAATCCATTCTCAAGTCGTCCTATGGTTTGGTTAGAATAGTTAGAAGCATTGCTTTCCCTTACCCTACTCAACTCTTTGCTTTCTTATAGGCGGCACATCTCTCAATCACATAATGTATGTCACGCTTCATTCTAGGCTAGAGGAATCTATTATTCAATAGTTCATATGTTCTCTACTCCTTAAAGTGTCCAGAAAGTCCTCTATTATGGGCTTCTCTCATCAGTAGCTCCCTTATCAAATAGGTCGACACACAACTTGCCACCTCTAAACAAATAACCATCCTTTACATGGTACTTATCCAACAGGCTTCCTTCTTTACTATGCTTAAATATAAGGCCAAAATGAGAATCATCCTGATACTGCTCTTTAATGCATGCAAACCTTAATAGCCTAGTCTGCAACTCAGTAAGTAGAATATGTCTCATAGACAGAGCATTAGCAACTATGATGTTCTTTCCTTCCTTGTCCTTAATGGAAAAATTAAATCCCTCCAAAATTCAATCGATTAGGCTTGGCGTTTGGAAAGCTTAGATTCACTTTGCAAATATCTCAAAGACTTATGATCCATGTATACGACAAATTGGCATAAGATAGTGCTACCACACGCAAAGAGCTCGAATCAAGGCTAAAAGCTCCTTGTCATATATAAAATAGTGGAATTGCACTCCCTTTAGCTTCTCGCTATAATAAGCAATAGGTCAACCCTCTTACATTATCACAACTCTAATGTCGACGCATGACGTATCAAATTCAAGCTCAAATACTTTATTAAAGTTTGGCAAAACTAAGACCAAGGTAAAGGTCAACTTATCACTTAAACTGTACATTCTTCTTTGTCAGCTTAATTAGAGGCGCTACAATGGTACTTAATCCTTGGACAAAGCATTGGTAAAATGATGCCAATCCTTGAAAACTTCTCACCTCTATACAGGAGGTTGGGGAGGCCACTTGACATTAGCTCAAACCTACTCTTCATCTACTCTCAATCTTCTTCCTTCGACCACATATCCTAAGAAGATCATTCTTCTTGACAGAACTAACATTTCTTCAAGTTTCTAAACAACCCTTTTGCTCGGACGACATAAAAAAAAAAAAAGCCTTAGATGTTCAGTTTGCATTCCTAAGTCGACAGAATAAGCAAGGATGTCATTAAAGTAGACGACAACAAACTTTCCAATCAGATCTCTCAATATAAGGTTCATTAATCTCATGAAAGTGCTTAGGGCATTTGATAACATGAAAGGGATGACCATCTACTTATACAGGCTATATAGGGTCTTAAAAGTAGTTTTCCATTTGTCCCCTTCCCTTGTTTGAGTCTGGTGGTATCCAAACTTCAGATCAATCTTACTTAACACACTTGCATCACTCAGTTCATCCAACATATCATCTAGCCTTGGGATAGGGTATCTATACCTGATCATAATCTATTTAATAGCTCTGCTATCTACATATATATACTAAGCTCCATCCTTCCTTGATACAAGTAACGTAGGTACAGCATAAGGGGCTAAGAATCTCTCTTACATATCCCTTCACCAGTAGTTCATTAACTTATCTTTGAAGTTCAGCAACTTGTTTGAGGTTTAGCCGATGAGCTGGTTTGTTTGGTAAGGCAGTGCCGAGTATAAAGTCAATGCAATGCTCAATGCCTCTAAAAGGGGCTAATCCCTCAGGTAACTGTTCTAGGAACAGGTTGGTACACTCTTCCAATAGTTCTTTAACCTCCAGGGATAGTTCAACCTACTCTTACAATTCTAGTAATCACCTGATTAACAAAAAAGTTGGCTCATCGACTTTAATTGCTTCTTAGAGTTTTGCTTTACTCAACACTAATGCTTTCTTTGATTCGCTCGGCAACATATGATTCAATGTAATCTTCCTTCCATCCTTCTCAAACACATATGTGTTCTTATAATTGTCATGAATAACCCTTTAATCGAAAAACCAAAGTTATCCTAATAGTACATAAGATGCATACATAGGTATCACATTACAAAAAATTTCATTGAAAAAGTTCCCAATTGAGATCAGCAACAACACTTGCTGAGTGACATGTAGTGATCCCTTCCTATTCAACCAATGTAACTTATATGGTTTCAAATGTGGAGTGGTCGGCAACATAAGTTTCTTAATCATGTTATTAGATGCTACGTTAGTATAGCTCCCACTATCCACTATGAGTGTATACACTTAGTTATTCACTTTGTAAGTGATGTGGAATAAGTTCTCTCTCTACTCCTGCTCAATAAAGGGTTCTAAACTCATTGCATGTCAAACAACCAAAGTCAACTTATCTAGGTCCTCTACAAATACATCTTCCTCAATCAAGTTAGAATTAACATTAACCTCATCTCCCACTCCTTTCTCCTCCTCCAGCTCCTAATCTATGCTATCTACTTCAATCTTTAGGGCATCTTCTTTAATAAGCATGGTCCTTCACTTCGGACACTAAGGAGCCATGTGCCCAAACCTTAAGCACTTAAAGCACTTGATCTAACTTATCTTCCTTCCAAATCCTTGCCCCTTTCTCACATTTTCTCGTTAACATGTCACTATCTAGTTAGCCCTTCTATTTAGCTCTAACATCTACCCTTCTGGTTTACTCAGAACTCTACTAAGTTTGGTAACTTCCCTGAACATGTCAGCTTATAGGTTTGCTTATCGAGGGTTGATTCGGTTTGTTTCTTCTCTATCTCTCCACTTGTTGGGATATTCTCATAACCTTAACCAATGTAGTGAACCGTTGAAGTTTCACAATATCTCGATGTTACTTTTTAAACTAGTAAGAAATCTGGATACTATTCGAGCTGATGACTCATCCACTTCACAGTGAATCATAAGTATATGGAATTTTTGAACATATTCATCAACAACTTGATCTCCTTGCCTCAACTCTTGAAGTCAAGCAAAATGAGGTTTGCCACCTCATCAAGTTATCCGTTTGTACTCTTAAGGGTACCTAGGGGTTGTCAGTCATGGTGGACAATACTATTATTGTCATCCCAAATTCTAGTGTTAATACATGGGTCCATCATTTTCTTTGATAACCTTAGTAACAAACTCAAATTCTAAGAAACAACATATATAGTTCTTCACACCAAACAACATAAATACGTACTTTTCCTTACGAAGGTTCAACTAATTTGTGAACACAACAACTCCTCCAAAGAACAATTAACCCAACCGAAACTTGCTTTGTTTTCAGGTGTTCGAAATAGGGTAGGACAAAGTATACATTAAAGCAACTACTATATGTGAACACTTCAATGAATCTTCACATAACCTCAATACACTATCACAGCAAACACTACATCACAAAAACTCAAATACAACTTACCCAAATGAAATCTTCACTCTAATATCAAGATGATACAAACCTAGTCTAAGGACTGACAAGGTCGGTTATAGGGTGGGTATAAGCTTGTAGAAAGCTCAAAAAGGTGATGGAAAAGCGCAAAAACAATAGGAAAAGTAAAACAAGCAAACCTATGAATAGCTTTAAGGATATGACATACCAAGGAACTTCCGAGGACTCACTGCACAACTAAATATGACACACGAGATGGTCCGATGAGAGTACTCACCACCTAGCCATGCTTAAGAGTTATGATAAGAGTGAAGTAAGTAAACAAGCTATGAGCAAGTTCATGAAAGGAAGAATATTCAATATCAGATGCAAGATGACAATAAGATGCCTTTCAACTATAATACAATGGGTTATTTATACCCGAAATATAAGGGATCCTATCCAAAATGGAAAAGATTAAAAGGGGTAACATTCTAAAGAAGTAATGTACAAGGAATGATTAAGGGAATAATTGAAAATACAATAAAACTAAGTATCTTGTATGGAAGATTTTTTCATGTGCTTGCTCGAACACATGGCTCTTTGTGGATGGGCGACTTTCTATTAGAAAAGACAAATTATACATTTAAGTTAGTGACTATTGAGCCGAGGTGCTAAGCTGAGGTAGTAGGTCAACTATGCCAAGATGAGTAGATAATCCTTTGAGATGGATTCACCTCGGACATGTTTGATATGGCTTAGATTTAGGTCAGTTGAGCTGATGGTTGAATGAATTGAGTTGATGTATGAGTGTAGTTCAAGTCGACAGTTCGAGACAAATGATGAGTGCAAGAGGGTTTAGCTTAGCCAAGGCATTAGATTGGCATATTGTAGCAGCTTGAACTCCTCGATGGTAGGTCTTAAGGAAAGAATTCACCTAGCCATGCTTTCTAATCCTCGACCTTGGGTCAAGGGTCCAATGGTCTAATTCCAATCACAATGTATATTGTCATAAATTTGTATGGAGAAGAAGAATTGGGGCTACACTTAGCTAAGCTGAGGTAGGTTGAGAGGTTAACGAACAAGTTGAACAAGTGGATAGGGAAGGCTAGAAATAGGAAAGGTAGTTCACCTCTAAATCAAAGTTTAAGTTACTTCTAGTATAAGTTAAGCTATTAGGAAGCTTAGTAAGGTAATCATGAGGTTAAGTATTACCTAAGTAGTCTTGTAGAGGGTTAGGGAGTATTCCTAAAGTAGTAGTTGAGTTGTTGGTCATACTTTTGGAGTTGCTAAGGAGGTTAGTAGACCAAACTAGCAATGGCTCAAGAGCTTGAACAAGAGTATGAAGGCCATAGCAAGTTAGGAAGCAAATGTAGAAAATAGGCTGACTTGGTACTAAGACTCGTCCTTAGCTAGCTACTGAGATGACATTCACTTGATGAATCCTTAGAGGCTATGGAGCCTAGCTGGGATTAAGGGTTCAAAGGTCAAATTCCCATCATTATCTCTAATAGCAGCTCCGTCCTCCTCGGAGATAGAGAAGGTGTTGAAGTCTGATCACCTTGGCCTTTATTACCAAAATCAAGAGTGCTACTGAAGGGGCCAGGTCATCCAAGCAGTACAATAGTTATTAGGATTAAGACAGGTAGTCAGAATCCTTACTTTTAAGATTCACCTCTAGGCATTTACAAGGTAAAAAAGTGTACTAGGTGTAGACACCTAATTTTTACCCTTTTGAAGTCCTAATATTTATTTTTACAAAAGGGTCCTAATTCAAAAAAATAATAATAAAACATAAAATGATAATAAAAATTAAAAAATAATGAAAATACAAAAAAAATAAGAAAATGAAAAGTCATAAAGATTTCGTAGATTTTTAGGAAGTAATTTATATTAGGAATAATTAGTTTTAGTGTTAGTTTTAGTTTTGGTTTAGTTAAAATTTTTTAGTTTAGGGAATCAGATAGTTTAAATATAATTTAATGGTAATAAATGTCAAGATACAGACCAATGGCCTAACAGATAATTAGCAAAGTATCTGTGGTGGATTTAGTTGGAGGTCATGGGTTTGAGTCTCAGCAGGCACCTATATCTTTATTTTTCTAACTTTGCAAAAGTGAGACGAAAATCACTTTTATATCTAATTAAATCATACGAGTTTAGTTAAATTAGATTTGAATAAAATTTGAATCTAGTTTAATCAGATAGGATTGATATGATAGGATTGATATGATAGGATTTGATTTGGACTTTATAAAAAAAAAAAAAAAAACAACATAAATCAGGGAGCCCCTATACAAACTAAAAACACAACACAATCTTCAGCAGCCCACACTCGATACAACCCACCGAGTACACCATACACGTTCACTATTGCGCTTCACAACAGCAACCAACTTACTGCACGAGCACGCCGCACTCTACACTGTCCACGACTAACATAGCGTCCCACCATCACTTCATTACTCACATACTGACTGCCAGTCGCAAGTTACTAAAGTTCTGCAACCAACGCATGACCAGCAACTATCAACGCACGAAGCTGAGTGATCTTTTCTGATCACCTGACTGAGGACGACCTCATGCACAACAATTCAACTCCATACAAATAAATACGCTGCACGTCCAGACTTCAATCAGCCGTACAATACGTCGCTCCACTATACACTGCACATCCAAACTTCATCGATGTACGTTGCTCCACGGCCAGTAGACAGCAGCAATTCCACACACAACAGAGTAAAGCCAACTCTGACAGCAGTAAGTCCAACGACTCTGACTAATCGCAAACCAATCCTCTGAAAACGACCGAAGTTTCGCAACTAATGCAATCTAAAGGCAGTAGATCCACGTTCTACGTAATCCGAAGGCAACAGAACTACGTTCCACGCAATCCGAAGGCAGCAGATCCACGCGAGACAAAATCTTCAATCCATTTAATATCGCAATCTGACTAAACTATGCCACTTTGATCTGAAATCCAACGATCCACTAAAACACCACGCCAGATCCTCGTCGAAACCCAAAACCACTTGATCACCACACAAAACTCTACACTGCAGCACCTCAACACAGCAGCACGTGTGTGACAACAACGCCTGAGCAGATACATATGTGATAGCCGCAGTCTTCTGCACATCGCCAGAACGCCGTCACTGTCTGCTCCATCCAAAAACAGCGACCGCTACTCCACTACTGTGACTTCACACGAATCCATAACAGCAAGCCCCGACGTCGAATTTGTACACTCCACAGTCCGATACCGTCGTTGCTCCGTCTGTACCATTATTGTACAAGAATAAGCCAAGTGCAGTTTTTCCAAATCTTAGTTTCCTTATTTTATTTTATTTATTTCATTCTTTTATTTATTTATTTATCATTATATTATTAGTTCCTTAGTTATTTGATGTAGTATATGTGTATATAACTATATTAGTTTAGATGAATTATTAGTATTAATTTTTTATATATTAAGTAAGTTACGTAATATTACTAATTTATTTAGGAAGATAATTATTTAATAAAAATGTATGTATATTAGTCTAGGAATTTTGAAGATTAGCTATATTTTTAGGATTTTCTCACTTAGAAATTTCATTTGGAAATAAATAAAATGAAAAACCCTATTTAAAAAAAATAGACTTTTAGAGAGTTTCTTATAAAATAAGAATAAAAGGCTTAGTGAATTAGGACCCTTTTAGAATTTTCTTTGAGAAAAACTGAATTGATAATAACGTAAACTCGGTTGGTTTTCAAAAATTAAAATCAACCAACACACTAAATTTTTCAGGAAAGAACTACGATCATTTGATCCCGGCTAGCGGGTACGTAGGCACCTTCGAGGCGACGATAAAATATATAGAAATTTAGGTCCCTCTTTTTTCTCTCTTTTGATTTTATTTATTTATTTATTTTTAAATATTATAATTAGAAGAATAACCCTAATTTCAGTAAATAAATAGTGGTACCCGTTAAGGGTTTAATAGGTTAGGCCCCAAACTTGGAATCCTCTTGTTCTTCATTTAAAATTGAAATCAAAGACTAATAGCCAAATTGTGATCAATCCACCCAATTGGTTACGGTTTCTTTTTCTTTTCCCGACTTCGGTGGGGTGGCAACTCCAAAAATAATTTTTAATAAAAAACCGGAATTTCTCAATTTCTTTAGTCGAGAATTAATATTAAATAGGTTGGGATTTAGTATTAATCAAAAAATGAGAGATCAATTTTAAATAAAAGAAACCGAAAAATCAGGCTCGATAGTTTGGCAACTCTACTGAGGACCGCTAGAGGGCTAGCCACTAGAAGTTGCGGAAAATAGTATTATTTTTCAAAAAGAAAAATGAAATAATAGAAATAAAAAAACTTACGTATGTTATTTTATGTATCTATTATTTTATTTGATTGTACTAATGTGTTTTTGATGTGGCAGTTCATTAAAGGGGAAATTTTGAGGGGTTTTACTTTTGTCTTTTGTTTATTTATTTATTTTTGTTTTTATTTTTATTATTGTGTCTTTTCTGCATCATAAATGCATGGTAGATACGGTCATAACCAGGCCGTCTTAGGACCTTAGGAGGGGGGGGGGGGCATTGTGTAAGCTTCGGATGTTGTGGGGTAACCACCTTCCGGGGCCGATCAGGCTACCCCACTCAAGTTTAGATATAACTACAGAATCGTTGCTTTGAAAAACGTAGTGGTTGCTGAACTTAAGGACCTTTAGAACCCACCTTTTACATTACATGAAAACTTTTTCAAAAATTCACAAGAATCTATGATGTGGCAAACCTAAGAAGATAAAGGCACTTGTGAAGTTGTGATTGTAATTGTAATATCCCTTATAAATAATTTGTAATAATTTTTTATGTAAAGTTTAGAATACATTGTAATTGTAACTTTAATTTTGATTTTAATCAGTCATGGCTGGATCAAGTCAAGGGCCTTTTGAAAGCATCCATGTCCACTTACCGCATTGGCCTCAGAAGCTGCTTCAAACGTGGTTTCGACTATTCAACCTAAATAAACAGGAGTTTATTAAGAATAAGATTAGGTCCATCTTCTCTCTACAGAAGATCCCTATGAACATCACTCTATTGCAAGCCTTAGTCCACCTTTGGGAGACCGAATCTACCAGTTTTTATATGGGCCTACATCAGCTAAGCCTAACTATAGAAGAATATTCCAAATTGTTGTGGGCTCCTACAATTACTAACGATATTTATGTCCTAGACTTGGAAGCTACAGCACCAAAGATCTTCAGCAAGTTGCTAGGAATCAAAGAAACCGAAATAAACTGGGTTCTAAATCAAGGAAAGACTATTCGATTAGAGGAAGTCATGGAATGGTTTTCTACTGAATTGAAGCATAAAGAAAAACACGAGGTTTTTTGTGCAAATTTATAAGCATGGCACCAGTACCAGGTCAACGCTTTTAGACTGGTAGTCTTCAATACTGTCCTGTTCCTTGATGAAAGACTCCGAGACCATTTCAGAATTACAGAACTCGTAGCCCAATTCGTCGAAGGGAAATCGTACATCTTGGCTCTTTTGGCCGAGCAAATCTGGTCACTAAACCATCTCAAGAAAAAGAAACGAGGAGATCTGAAAACTAATATGGTCCTACTGGTGGTCTGGTTCGTTAGCCACATAAGAAGTTACCAACTTGATTTTAATCGGGCCGAGTTTACTCAGTGATATGATCTCATCAAATCTTTTAGAGAAAAAATTAAGCTACCAGAAAATATAGCTAGCCGCTACTGGGTCCAATGCTTTTAGAATATGAAAGCGGAAGAGTTGTTGTTGACATCCAGGTGGTTTGTAAGCGAGGAAATGATAAGAGGATATGGAGACTTCAAAGCGGTTCCTCTGACCAGCTTCAACCTCTGCACTGTATACGTCCCAGCCAATGGACTCATTGAGGAAATGATCCCCACACCATTATTAGAAGCTACCTCGCTGGACTTCCTTAACCCCGGTATGACGATGGTTGATAAAGTAACCAAGCTTCAGAGCATCCGAGCTCTTTGGTGCACGAGAAAGACCACCCTTACCACTAGAGGGGTAACAGCCAGGAGCCAAACAACTAAAGGATTTCTTTATCACCAGCTAAAAGGGCTGAAAGATACAGAAGACAACGAAGAGAAGAGGGAAGTTCAAGTTGAACCAAGAGGACGAGTAAAAGAGAGCAGGAGTTGGAAAGCCGTTGCAAGGAGTATTATCAGAAGATAAAGGCATTGGAAGCTCAACTAAAGAGTACCAGCGGCAAAGAAGAGCAAGCTCCCATGATCCGAAAGAAGAGAAAGTTGCAGGATAAGCCTACTAGCCGTTAGGAGAGAAAATTTTAGATTTTAGGTTTTTTATGTTTTCATTAGAATTCATTTTCATGAACAGAATAAGAGGTGTAAAGCTTCACAATTGCAAAAATTAATAAAAGCTTAGTTAGGTTTTGCCACATCAAAGGTTCCCCCTATTCTTGATTTTTCATTACACTCATGTAACCTACATTTTATGTTTGTATGTTTAACAACCCTTTTTAGGAAAATGTAATATGGACTAACCCTTTGTTGAGTTGTTCAATACGATTAGGTAAAGTTTCAAGATAGCTCCCAAACGTTAAGCCTTTCAGAGAAGTCCGATTAGAACACGTTCCTAGACCAGGATGGCCACCACTCAAGGAAATGATGGAGACCTTGACATTAATGAGCCCTCTAGGTTGAGATTTTGTTCCATAGAAAGGGCTATGGAAAAGATGGCAGAACAAATGAGCTTCTTAGTATATAGCATTGCTTTGCTGCGAGCTACAGCACCAGCTAATGAAGAAGGTTCCAAAACCCATTATGGGAAGAATACACAAGTTCCTGAAGCAGAACACAAATATCAGAAAGACCCATTCAAATCAAAAGGAGTTTACTCGAAAGACAACCCGACCTTCGAACCTGACACGTATGTGGCCTCGAGACCTATCGACCATAGGCCAAATACGGACTGCTTGAAAGAACTAGAAAATAAATTGACGCAACAGATCACTGAGAAGATGAAGGCATTCGTAAGGTGTGATGGATTTGAACAGGCAGCGATTACTAAGTTTTCCACATATGACATGGGATCATACCTTGAGAAGTTTAAGGTTCCAGAATTCGAAAAGAATAACGGGATGGGTTACCCCAAGCTCCACACCAAGTTATATGTCAGGATGATGGGTAAATATGTTCAATACAGTCCACTTATGGTACAGACATTTCAAGATAGTCTGACCGGACCAGCCCTGACTTGGTATGGCTAGCTTGATTTAAATCAGATAAATATATGGGAGAAACTTGCTCCAGCGTTTTATGAGCAATATAAATTCAATGTAAAAGTAGCCTCGACTATGATGGATTTGGTTGCCCTACGAAATAAGAATAATGAATCGTTCAAAGAATACACTCAAAGATGGAGGTCCTTAGCTGTAAGAATCTCTACTCCAACGATTGAGAAAGAGCTCACATCGACTTTCATTAACACCTTGGAGAGGCCATATTTCTCCCATCTTATTGGGCAAGCCTCATCCAGTTTTGCTGAAGTAGTAGAGGCCGAGTGCAGGATTGAAAGTGCTGTCTCTTCCGGTAAGCTGCAAGACCCAGTAAATAGAAGACCACCAGGTCATCATCTGGTCCTAGACTAGCCGCCAGCAAGCCCAAAGAATCGACGGTTGGTATGGTAAATTCAAATGCCAGACCAAATGCTCAAGTCACTTTTAGAGCAAATGCACCTCCCGCTCAGCAACAATATGGAGATCAGTTTCAAACTAACAGGACTTATAGGTAATTTGCTAAGATACCGGTCCCTTTGAGTCAAGTCTTCGAGAAGTTGCGAAGGGATAATTTAATACGGTATGAACTTCCTAGTGACCAAGATTCTTTAACCCCACAGTAAAGCACAAATATCACTGTGGATAAGTGGGGCATTCAACCGATGCATACTAGAGATTGAGAAATAAGATTCAGGATTTGATAGATGAAGGGATAGTGTGGTTGGATTTTGTGGAAGCCCCGGTTCCTAATGTTAACAATAATCCCTTACCTAACCATAGGCCGATGATTGGTATGATTTTTTATCACTGTGCTGTCAACATCATTGATGTGAATAAGAAGCCTAAGGTTTTTGAGTTCTATATTGGCAACCAAACTCTAGAAGTGAAGAGATACACATTTCACATACTGTTGCCACCAGAAAATTACAAGGCTGCTCCATTTAACTATCACCTGGTAAATCAGGAGAAACCAAGTCCTCTGGTAGGGGGCATTACTCGATCGGGAAATATTTATCACCGAAGAGAGGAGTAGGGGAGGAAAGTCATGTTGAGAGAATCAAATGATAAGACGACGACCGAACACATTAAGGGACTATCGACTTTTACCAAAATGCTCAAGTCAAGTGAGTATAAAATCATGGATCAACTCAGTAAGACTCTTGCATAAATATCGCTGATGGGCCTATTAATCGCATCTGAACCATACAGGGAGGCTTTGTTCCATACTTTAAATGAAGTAAAGGTCCCTCGAGAAATTCCAACGGAGAAATGAGCCTGGTTACTAATTTGATCCTTGCGATAGACCAAATTTCATTTTCAGCTGAAGAATTGGGTGAAGAAGGAAACAAGCACACAAAGCCACTCTTTATCATGGTAAGAAGTAATGACATAATTGTGACCAGGGTACTCATTGACAACGAATCGTCGCTGAACGTCTACCCACTCACCACTTTGAATTTGCTGGGCGTCGACACATCTGCAATTAAGCCTTCTTCCATAACAGTCAGGGCCTTTGATGGTTCCAGAAGAGAGATTATAGGGGAGATTGATTTATCCGTGAGTATTGGCACCCAATACTTTGCTATTCGATTCCAAATCATGGACATTCCAAGATCTTTTAATCTACTTTTGGGAAGACCTTGGATTCATGCAGCAAGAGCCATATCCTCGAGCTTACACCAAAAATTGAAGTTTATCTCCAATGGCCAGGTGATTACAATTCTCGGAGATCAAGATTATGAAATCTACAAGGAGACGACTATTCCCTATATAGGAAGTGAAAGGCAAGAAGAGATGGGTTTACAAATGTTTGAAGAAGTGAATATGGTTACCGGTCCCAATAGAGAGGATGATAGAAGGAAAGGATTCAAGGAAGGCTAGATCGGCACTTACGGCCTTGGCTACAATCTTATCCCGGCGGAAGAATTCCAGAAGAAGCAAGTGAGGGGCAAGAAAGGTAACAGATTATACCATGCTTCGATGACCTTTCCATAACTAGCTGAGACGTTCATACGGGAAGAGACTTAAGCCCGAGAATCTGAAAAAGAAGGATACACAAACTCACCACCTAAATTCCAGCATCATTTAAACAACTGGTTCTCCATCCCGGCGAATAGCAACAGGTCCTTCCTAGGGTAAAAGGGTGACCCGTAGTTAGTATTTTCTGAATTTTTATTTTCAATAGTCCTCATTTTAAATGTATCATTGAATCTTTCGTTCAAAATTAGTTAGGCCTTTATCTCATTTGAAACCAATCCTCCATTTATTCAATAAAATCTTAGTTTGTTTCTTTCCTATGTTGCTCTTCAGTTCTCTTTCTTTTACATGCATTTTTTTATACATTCTCATTCAGATTCAATGAACTAAGCAAAAACCAGGAATACCTCGTGCAAGTAGAAAATGAGAATATCAATATTGCTTCCGACCCTACTGGGTTAGTCGTCAAGGGCGATGTCGATGACTACAGTAATATATAAGAGGAATGGCAAAAACATGAAATGGGTAGAATCACTATTGATGAACTGATTGAGACAAATAATGTGGGGAACAAAGAAAATCCTAAGAATTTGAAAATTGGGGCAAGTTTAAAAGAGAAACAAAAAACAAAAATGATTGCGTTGTTAGCTGAGTATCAAGACGTGTTTGCTTGGTCGTGTGAAGATATGCCAGGGTTAGATTCAAACCACACAGGAAGACGTCAAACCAAAAAAGCAAAAATTGAGGAGATTTTGACCTTACGTCTTACTGAAAATTAAAGAAGAAGTGAAGAAACTATCAGAGGTTGGATTCATCAAAGTGTCTGATTACCCAGAATGGGTAGCTAATATCGTTCCAATAATGAAGAAGAATAGGAAAGTTAAAGTGTGTGTAGACTTTCGAGATCTCAACAAGGCAATGCCTAAGGATAATTTTCCATTGCCTCATAATGATGTCTTGGTGGATAACACTGTCGGAAATCATCTATTCTCTTTCATAGATGGTTTTTAGGGATATAATCAAATTCAGATGTCCGAAGAGGATAAGACGAAGACGACTTTTATTACGACTTGGGGAACGTTTTGTTATAAGGTGATGCCATATGGGCTGAAGAATGCAGGTGCAACATATCAAAGGGCCATGGTTGTAATTTTTCATGATGTGATGCATAAAGAAATAGAAGTATATGTTGATGATATGATTGTGAAATCCAAAGAGGAGGAAGATCACTTAGAAAACCTAAGGAAGTTGTTTAATAGGTTGAGAAAGTACCACTTGAAATTGAATCCAGAGAAGTGTACCTTAAGTGTGACGTCAAGAAAATTGTTGGGGTTCATAGTCAGCTAAAGAAATATTGAAGTCGATCCGGATAAGGCC
Source organism: Lumnitzera racemosa (assembly GCA_024138005.1). NCBI lineage: Eukaryota > Viridiplantae > Streptophyta > Magnoliopsida > Myrtales > Combretaceae > Lumnitzera > Lumnitzera racemosa. Next base: position 80,519,466 of record JAMXBC010000005.1, read on the forward strand.
AAAGCTATAATTGACATGCCTCCTCCACAAACGCTCAAGGAAGTGCAAAGATTGCTGGGTCGTTTAAATTACATAGGCCGATTCATTTCACAGTTAACAGACAAATGCTGCCCTCTTTTAAGCTGTTAAAGAAGAACACAAAGATCAACTGGAATGAGGAATGCGATGAGGCTTTCACGAAAATCAAAGAATATCTCATGAAACCTCCTGTGTTGGTAGCTCCTAAACCTGGAAATCCATTGTTTTTATACTTGACCATAATGCTTGAATCCATGGGATCCATGCTAGGCCAGAAAGATGAAGAAGGGAAAGAGAGAGTCATTTACTATCTAAGCAAGAAATTTACAGAAGGGGAGCAAAAATACTCAGAAGCTGCAAGAACTTATTATGCATTGGTCTTGGTTATGCATTGGCTCAGGCAATATACACTGTATTATCAGATTGAGTTAATAACACAATACGATCCTTTGAAATACTTAGCTAAAAAACTGGTTCTCATTGGCAGAGTTTCAAAGTGGCAGATGTTGCTGATAGAATTTGACATTAAGTATGTGAGACAAAGTTCGGTCAAGGGGCAAGCGTTGGCGGATCAATTAGCGGAGAATCCTTCTGAGGATACCCCTCAAGGAGCGAGGGTTGAGTTTCTCGATGAAAATATCCTAGTAGTAGGAAATGATTTTGATGGTGAAATAGTCGAAAAATCTTCAAGGTGGAAAATGTTTTTTGATGGAGCAGCCAATGTGTTTGGATGTGGAGTAGGGGCAATTTTGGTATCACCTAGAGGTACACAATTTCCAATGGCTGTGAGATTAGTTTTCCCATGTACCAATAACATTACAGAATACGAAACGTGTATTTTAGGGCTCAAAATCGCATTGTTTGACGAGATAAGGGAATTGCAGGTGTATGGAGATTCTTCGTTCATTATAGGCCAAGCTCGGGGTGAATATAAGATGAAAGACCCCAAATTAGTGCCTTATCACCAACACTTGGCCGAGTTGATAACCAAGTTTAAAAAGATTACCGTTATGTACGTACCAAGGGTTTAAAACCAATTTGCCGATGCTCTTGCTACTTTGGCATCAATGATTCAGATATCTAAAGGAGTGGAGATTCAGCCACTTAAAATTGAAATTGAGTAAAAGCCCGCTTTTTGTTTGGCAATGGAAAGTTCATGTGGCGAAAAGCCTTAGTATCATGATATCAAAATATTTCTACAACATGGTACGTACCCCGAAGGAGTAGAGAGGAAGGACAAAAAATTAATTAGAACATTGGCGGCTCAGTACTTGATGAGCGATTCTATGTTGTACCGACGATCGTTTAATGGTATGCTTTTACATTATGTAGATAGGAAAGAAGTGCACGAGGGAGTATGTGGCCCTCACATGAATGGCTACATGCTCGCCAAAAAAATCATGAGGATGGGATATTACTGGCCAACTGTAGAAGTGGATTATATCGCACATGTTAGACGCTGCTATTTGTGCCAGATCTATGCAAACAAGATAAATGCTCCACCTCAAGAATTGCATACACTATCAGCACCATGACCTTTTTCGATGTAGGGAATAGATATCATTGGCCCAATCACTCCAAAGGCATCTAATGGACACCAGTTTATATTGGTAGCAATTGATTATTTCACTAACTGGGTTGAAGCCACATCCTACTCTAGTGTGATGAAGGGAGTAGTAGTCAAGTTCATCAGGAGAGACATACTAGCTCGGTATGGTATGCTAGAAACAATTATTATTGACAATGGCATGAATCTGAATAATAAATTGATGTTTGAGTTATGCCGACACTTCAATATCATTCATAGAAATTCTACCCCTTATCGGCCCCAGATGAATGGAGTCGTGGAAGCAGCCAATAAGAATATCAAAAGAATTATCGAGAAGATGGCCATTACGTATCGAGATTGGCATGAGATGTTACCATTTGCACTCATGGCCTACCGAACTTCTATTAGGACATCAACAGGCGCAACCCCCTATTCGTTGGTATACGAAATGAAGGTTGTACTACCAATGGAGGTTGAGATCCAGTCTCTTAGAATATTGTCGAAAACTCAGTTAGATGAGGCTGATTGAGTAAAGAAGCTTATTGAGCAATTGAACCTAATTGATGAAAAGAGGCTGACAACTTTATGCCATAACATTTGCTATCAGCAACGAATGGCTAAGGCTTTTAACAAGAAAGTACGACCCCGAAGTTTTGAGTAAGGAGATATGGTATTGAGGAAGACGTTACCTAACACAACTGATTCAAGAGGGAAGTTCGCCCCAAACTATAAAGGGCCTTACATTGTGAAGAAAGTATTACCTGGGGGAGCTGTTATTTTCTCTCAAATGGATGGTCCGAATTTGAAGGACCCAGTAAACACTAATGCGTTGAAAATGTACTATCCTTGAACATCAATGAGATTTTTGCAAATAATCTTACTATTACTGTGGTCTCGTTTTCATTTTCTACGTGTAAAGTTGGTATTCCTAGTAACCGTTAGCATTGGAAAATATCCTTAGCCTTTCTTTTCCTCATTCCACCAAAAGACCCCGCTTCTCACTCTATCATCTACCTAAGTAAACCTTACACACAAAAACCATAAAAAAATAATCACTTAATTTGAAGCGATTACTATTGATGAAAATTCTTTTAATACTTTATTGTGGTTAACCCCTAAAAGAAAAGGAGATTTGTTTCCTAATTTTCAGGATAAGGCCATGTTCCAAAAGAGTAATGTGTGGCGTGTAAGTAGAAACTTGCTTGAGAACAAATGCTTGCACAGAAAGCCAATGTTTAGACCGAAAGTTCAATGCAAGACATCCTTGTTCGAAAAGAATATGTTTTACAGTCATTTCAAGCTTAAGTTGTTTAAAAAAAAGAGAGAGAGAGAGAGAGAAAAGAAAAAAGAAAGGGGTTTTGGAAAGAGACAGCAGAAGAAAGAAGAAGAAAAACGAAAACAAGAAAAGTAATGGTAAGGGACAGAATTGTTGGTTCTAATCGGATTGCTTAATAAGACATGAGACTACTTGGGAGCTATCATTGAAACCAGGTAAGTGGTTCTAAACCTGATAAAACATTGCATTGACAATTGGTTTCCCCCTAAGGATAATAGCTTATTTTCCAAAAACAATTTCTTAGCAAGATAGTTAGCTCCTAGAGCATGGTCCCAGTGTTTCTTCAACTCCCAATCGTTGTACTCACAGAACGTTACCTGACTCAAAATTTCTTCAAGGGATTTAGCGCTTTTGCCAGCTTATGGAACGCTATTTTGACTCATATTCTCATTTAGGGATCTAGCCAGTTCATAGAGCGCAATCCCAATCTAGAATTTCTTAAGCTTTTGCCTAACTCCTAAAACAGTATCAATTTATCATCTCCTAGGGATTTAGCAAGCTCATGGAGCTCTACTCCTACCAAGTTTCCTTCATTTTTAGGTCTTAGCCAACTCAAGGGGTGCTTTGACCGCCTTGGTTAGTCAGCTCATTAAGGGCACAACTAAGTTTTTCTTCATTTTTAGGTCTTAACCAGCTCAAGGGGTTCTTTGACCACCTTAGTTAGTCAACTCATTTGGGCACGACCAAGTTTTCCTTCATTTTTTAGGTCTTAGCCAGCTCAAGGGGCGCTTTGATCACCTTGGTTAGTCAGCTCATTAAGGGCACAACCAAGTTTTCTTCATATTTTTAGGTCTTAATCAGCTCAAGGGGCGCTTTGACCGCCTTTGTTAGTCAGCTCATTAAGGGCACAACCACGTTTTTCTTCATTTTTTAGGTTAGGGCACAACCAAGTTTTCCTTCATTTTTTAGGTCTAAGCCAGCTCAAGGGGTACTTTAACCGCCTTGGTTAGTCAGCTCATTAAGGGCACAACCAAGTTTCCTTCATATTTTTAGGTCTTAGCCAGCTCAAAGGGCGCTTTGACCGCCTTGGTTAGTCAGCTCATTAAGGGCACGACCAAGTTTTTCTTCATTTTTAAGTCTTAGCCAGCTCAAGGGGTGCTTTGACCACCTTAGTTAGTCAACTCATTAAGGCACGACCAAGTTTTCCTTCATTTTTTAGGTCTTAGCCAGCTCAAGGAGCGCTTTGATCACCTTAGTTAGTCAGCTCATTAAGGGCACGACCAAGTTTTTTTCATATTTTTAGGTCTTAGCCAGCTCAAGGGGCGCTTTGACTACCTTGGTTAGTCAGCTCATTAAGGGCATAACCAAGTTTTTCTTCATTTTTTAGGTTAGGGTACAACCAAGTTTTCCTTCATTTTTTAGGTCTTAGCCAACTCAAGGGGCACTTTGACCGCCTTTTTTAGTTAGCTCATTAAGGGTACAACCAAGTTTCCTTCATATTTTTAGGTCTTAGCCAGCTCAAGGGGCATTTTGACCACCTTGGTTAGTCAACTCATTAAGAGCACGACCAAGTTTTCCTTATTTTTAGGTCTTAGCCAGCTCAAAGGGTGTTTTGACTACCTTGGTTAGTTAGTTCATTAAGGGCATGACCAAGTTTTTCTTCATATTTTTAGGTCTTAGCCAGCTTAAGGGGTGCTTTGACCGCCGTGGTTAGTTAGCTCATTAGGGCACAACCAAGTTTTCCTTCATTTTTTAGGTCTTAGCCAACTCAAGGGGCGCTTTGACCGCCTTGGTTAGTCAGTTGATTAAGGGCAAACCAAGTTTCCTTCATATTTTTAGGTCTTAGCCAGCTCAAGGGGCGCTTTGACCGCCTTGGTTAGTCAGCTCATTAAGGGTACGACCAAGTTTCCTTCATATTTTTAGGTCTTAGCCAACTCAAAGGGCGCTTTGACCGCCTTGGTTAGTCAGCTCATTAAGGGCACGACCAAGTTTCCTTCATATTTTTAGGTCTTAGCCAGCTCCAAGGGCGCTTTGACTGCCTTGGTTAGTCAAGTCATTAAGGGCACAACCAAGTTTTCCTTATTTTTCGGTCTTAGCCAGCTCAAAGGGCGCTTTGACCGCCTTGGTTAGTCAGCTCATTAAGGGCACAACTAAGTTTTTCTTTATATTTTTAGGTCTTAGCCAGCTTAGGGGGTTGGCGAAGATCTAAGCGAGTGATGGGCGATAGTATAAGCAACGCCTAGGCAATGGTACTAGTAGTAAGGATATGGGCATTGGTGTAGTGCGACAGTGCTAGGGTGTTGTGATGTTGGTGTGGCGCATTATACTTATGCAACAGTGTGTGGGAGCACATGGCAGTACGTGGGAACACATAATGGCACATGAAGGTGTGGTGGCATGTGTATCGTAGTGGTGGTACGTAGGCGTTTATGGTAACACGTGAAGAGATGTAGGGCGTATGTGTTGTTTTGATGGGTATGTGTGATTAAAAGAAAAGCCTCCTTCAATTACTAACCGATATGATATTTATAAACTCTAAAATCGAATCTTTCGTATCGAAGATACCAAAGATTTGTTTGCGATTTAACCTAGATTAACCTTAACTTCTAGAAACCCTAACTAGTTCAAGCTTTTCTTTTAAGGCCCAACCCAATCTAATTTAGCCCAAAAATTTAATAAGTCCTGATGTTGAGCCCTTAAATTGGTTTAGCTCAAAACTAATTGATTCAACCCATCTTAATAACTGATCTGACATCTCAACTTAACCCAACTTGATACGACTTCACTCTTGACTCAACTTTCTATGACTTAACTTAATTAATAATTAATTTTTTATTTTTTTCATTTTCTTTTTTTTTTAATTTTTGTTTATTTAATCATTTCATTTTTTTTTCTTTTTATTCACTAACTTGGCTCAATTGAAAAAATTGGAAAAAAAGAGGTGTTTGCAACTATCATATGAGGCCATAATCAAGTTATGAATACTTTAGCCCTTAATGAATAACGAAATCAAAGACTTATGTGTTTGGAATTATAAGTAAGTGCAAGTGAAGTAAAATAAGTATAAAATAGATATCATTATGTAGTACTTATGTTTGGTTATAAGAAATGGATGATTATTAAATGGTATATAAGAAGTGAAGTAAGATTGTCAGAAACGTTATGATCAAATATGTATCCAAGTACCTTAAGATAGTAGTAGAGAGATGATTAACGATTGCCAATGGAAATTATAGCAAAAAGTTTGAAGAGGATCAAGACCATTAATTAAGCGTTTCTTGGCTATTCTAAGATTGATGTAGATTGAACATAACCCACTAGGAAATGAATTTTATAAGAAGGTTTCCCACCAGTATACTTATTATGATATGATGATAAGGAATGATGACCTAATATCTTGTTATAGAAAGATCTAGAGGAAATAGAAGGACCCATGAGCTAAAATGGAGTATGGGTAAAATCCCAAGGAAATGGTAGGTTGTTTGAAATTATCAAGCAATATGGTATCCTAAGACAAGATGGATAAACCTCTTAGATCAATTAATTATTAATTAAAGAGAGAGAAGTTTTGAACCCTTAGGATTCCAGAATATCAAAGATTAGCTTATGGCATAATTATACTGAAGCTAGCAGTGTGAGTAAGAGAAAATTTAAGAGTGAAGCAATTGAAAGGAAGAATTGGATTACTTAATAACTATTCAGTAGTAAGTTGAAATGGGATATATTTTTCTAATGGTACCTAAGTGAAGATGGTATGGAAATTGTTCCTTATTAAATTTGGTCTAATTAGGTGTTGTGAGTTGGAAAGTTGTTGTTTTGCCCCTAATAATGAAATGATGGATAACAAATGTTGATCAAAGATAATCATTTAAGGATCTATACTTAAAGGAGTTAGAAGATAAGTAGTGATTTCAGCCAAGAACTCTCACTTGATCATAGCTGAGTAAATAACTCCAAACAAAAGAAGAAGTTAGTAACTCTAGTAAATAAAATTTACTCAACTTGTGATTAGTTCAAATTTTGTGATACTAACAAAAGTATCAAGTATTGAAACAAGAAGTATGTTATTTTCCTTAAATGTTGTGTTCCACCTAAAAGAGAAATATTTAATTGTAGAGGGAAAAATCACAAAATTTATAAAGGTATAACAATAGAATTGGTTGAGAGTCATCAATGTTGAAGGAATGGATGCTTTTCTAAAGCATTATCCATATATAGAGGTGGAACTAAAGATATGAAAGAATCTAGTAATACTATTCTGATTGTTCAAATACTTATCATAGAAGGCATGTTAGATGATGAAGGGAATTATATTAAAAGATGGAAGAATATTATCATAATGACTACGCAATAATTTTGAGAGTTGAAGGTAAAATCATAGTAAGATTTATAACATATAAGTATTTAGATCCCTAATTTTAAGATAACAATTAGCATGTATATTGAACTTAGCTAATTAGAATTCAAGTTCTATAAATAAAATAATTGGTTGATAGTCATAAGAATAGTGTATAATTATTGTAGAATATATATATATATATATAAATGAATGTAATGCAATTACAATATTGATACTAAGATGTTTATTTTTTGCAAGTTAGAAGTTGGTGAGAGAAAAAGAATTTAAGGTGATTGGAATTATCATTACATGTCAATTTAGAACTTATATTGCAAGAAGGCTACTAACCCCAAAAGCTATAAATTATGATTAAAGTAGAATTTAGGAGAAAAGCTACTACAGATAGGTGATTAGAAGTTTTGTCGATATTTAGAAGTCAAAGATTGAAGAAAATATCAATAAGTACTGAATCTACTAGAAGTATATAAATGTTCAAAGGTATTTCTAAAGATGTGTTTGGTGTAACTCAATCTTGAAAAATTGAATTTTATGGTTAAGTTGGCCAAAAATCAAACCAATAGTTGAAGTCCAATATTGGGTATTGCAAATGGGACCTTAGAAGCTAAGGAAGTGGCTTTAAAGAACTGTTGGATAAGAGATTTAGATGTGCAAGTAATTTTTTGTGAAGCACGTCTGTATTGTATCAAGAGGAAAATATATTGGGTGCTATGAAGACGGGATCAAGGATAGAGTGAACTAATCAAAATAAGTATCTTCAACTCTGAATTCATGAATTGTTTAGTTAATTATAAAAAGTGATTGTAATTTTCTAAAGTAACTTTAGCTTAGAATGTTATCAATTTTGGATTAAGTTGGAGGAATTCACTGTGTCTATGATACGACATAGACATTACGAATTCCTAATGGTGTCTCTTAGATTAGCAATGCATTGGTTATACTCTTAGAATTAAGGAATCGTACACATATCAACTGTATATGAAGAAACTTAATGTGATAACTATCGATAGTACTTTGATTTACTTAACAACTAAAGAAGAATATACAAAGTATTGGTAAATGACCATGCTGAAGTTACGCAACCATAAAGGGTATGTTAGAATGAAGAAGTGTGACTTATGGATAGGAAAATATTTCCTTCCTTAAACAAGTTATACCTAGGGAAGGAACTTCCATGGATATTAAAAGTGTTAAAGCAACGACTGAAGGGAGATAACTAACAAACATTACCAAGAAAGAAGATCCATTGAGGTAACCAAATATACAAGATAGGTATGAAACAACAATATACTTCATATGATCAATTGGAATCAGTAATCCAACAGAGGAAGGGCAAATCTAAGATGGTCAAATGTCTTGTTTGTTGAGTCTCTTGTCATACCAACCCTTTAAGTGTATTTTCTCATGTCGAGTCTTATCAAGTAATGAGTTCTTATCAATGCCACATCTCTTAATGAATTTGTTGTTCAAGATTCATGTTCATTCTTATTGAGTCAAGTCGAGTCAAATTGAGTTGATCTAAACTCTCAACCATCTCATTAGAAAGCAAGATGGAGGAAAGTCAAGATTTACTAAATTTACTTCTATCGATCTTATACTAAACCATATGAAGAAACAAATGAAAAACCATAACAATGGCATAGTCATTGTGAGTATGGTGGCATGAAGTGAACTAGAAAACTATTGAAAATCATAAGAAAAACCTAGATATCAGTAAAAAAAGAGCAAAATGGAGGATAAACCAATAAGATAATTCGTAAGGTTATGGAGCTAAATCATAAGTTAATATAATATGACAAGAGGTGACAGGGATTATGGACCAATCACGTGCTCCTAAGCTTAAGGAATTACTTAGATGGTTCATTGAGATGTCTGAGGTGAGTTGAACACTAAGAAGTAGTGCATTCCCTAGTCCAACCTAGTGAGTTACTTTGCTCACCACATCATCCAAGAAGTGTAAATTACTTTACACTTTCAAGGCATGTTTAGGCATAAAATTGATCATAAATGTGATTTAATTCTGTACATTGGGTACTTAATTGAATAAAATAATGATTTCAAGTAAATCACGAGCAAAGGGAGGAAATATACACTAAAATAACAACTTTCAAGTTAGTCACGGCCGTAAAGGAGAAGAAATAAGTATAGCAACATCAATCATAAGCATGATGGTGAAGCAATGAAGAATATACCTTGGTCACACCCTTAATTATGGCTGTGATCAAGGGAAGTTTTTTCAATCCCTCATCCATCACAATCATGATTGAATAGCAAAAGGATGATCATGGCCATAAGCATGAGCGTGATGAGATTTCATAATGCGACGAGGAGTTCATGGCCTTAATAATGGCCGTAATTGGTGAAGAATAATTCTTTTTGAGACTATCACGCCCCGAGTCATGAGCATGATAGAAAGGGGCACAATTATTCTTTTTAGCCTTTTCACACGAACCAGTACGTAAGAAACATCAAGTAATGCTGTGAAGGGGTAAATTCGAGTCTTTTGATGGGGAGAATATAAAAATCTACCACAACTGGTGACAAGGAGGAGGGATATGTTTTTTTTTTTTTTGTTCTCTCTCTCTCTCTTTTAGAGAGATCAATTTTTAAGAGAATAGACATCAAGTGGATAAAACACTAACTATATAGATACACATCGATTCACCCTTTTTGTTCCAAGTTTTCTATTATATAGTTCTAAGTATTGTACCATGTACTATTCTCAGAATTACTTGAGAGAGACTATGAGAATTCTTTGTTCATGTATTCATCAAACTTCTTCATTGGAATAAAAGGGTCTTTTTTTACTTTTCACTAATTCCATTATTCATTTCTATATAATTATATTTCATATTAGTTTTATTATTGTTTCATCATGTGTAACTAATCTGTTAGGACTTTCTACGCCATTAGCATATCAAGTGCTTAAAAAAGTAATTTCTTGACGTTTATTAATTCCCATGAATTTCACTTAATGAATCTAAGTATGGTGTAGCGCACGACATCAACTTAGGATGGATATCAATAGAATATGTCGAGAGATAATTCTGTTAAATAGATGTAGTTCATTGGAACAACTTATTCCTAATAATAGAGATATTATGAGGAAGGTTGCTGCATCCTTAAGGGAATTGATGCATTAACATGACATTAATGCATTCCTAGTTGGCTATTAATTAGAAATAAATTCCAATAGACAAAATTAGGATTAGACGTAAGTAGTTTTGAGAAGAATACTTATATACCATAATTTCCCATAGTTAATAAGTATTAGGATGAAAGGTATATTGGTAAGATGATACTAATTGATGAAGCAAGTCTGTATGTTAAGTGTATTTTTGCAGTTGTTCTCATAATCATTGTTCAATCATTTTAATTTGTGGATAAGTGCAGTTTAGTTAACAATTAGAGTCTTAATAATCAATCACTTAGTAAATTCGACTACTAGATAATAGAAAAATTATTAAATATTAATGTTTGTGCCATTTTTCCCAATAGAGATGACCCTATATTCATCCATGTTATAAAACGATAGTATACTTCCTGACATTCATACTATCCTTTTCTATCACCAAATATTCTTTTTGCTTATTTTCAACATTACCCTTGTAAATTATTCATTTTCCTTTACTAATAGGAATCCTTTTTTGTAATTTACACTAACCTAGAACTTACACTAATTGGGTCATATAAATACTTCTGTGTTGTAATAACCGCAACAATCAATAGAATCAACATTTGGAAATTTTTCTTCTTGCTTGAGCTAAGTGTAACTAGCTTACTCTCGACTACTCATATCTAGGCTATTGAGCATGGACTAGTGACGAGTGACCTTTAGCTACACTTGTATGTCATATCAAGTGTGACTAAAGCTTATGTGAGGTATTAATGTGTCATATCCATTATCGATGCATGAGGATCCCTACTCAACCTTTAACTATCATTTATCTTTCAAACCATCTCAAGGTTCAAACCCATCCCCTTAATTCATACAATACCGAATGTCGTGTGTTCATCCTCGTCGAACCATATCATCTTTGTATCAAAGCTAGGCTACGTTCAAAGCTAGGCTACGTTCAAAGCCAATGTTTGTTACTTTGTTATTTGAGTGATTTGTTACTGCTTTCATATGCTAGAAGTTCTATTGTTAACATAGGAGTTTGGTAAGTGAAAAGTGTTGAAGAAATTCTATACTCAGTTTTCCCATGTTTCCTATATTAAAAAAATAAAATATGAGTGATTGCGTATTCACCACGTATAATTGACATAGTAGTGGGAATATTAGTTATTGTTCTATTGTTATTATTCATACAGAGAATTTTGAGTGGTATTTCAACCATCAATTTCGTGAGATAGCCGACAATGTTTAATTTAAGTGTTCAAGGAACTCTAGGTAACTAAGAGAGTGGTGCTCAGAATGGCTAAGGCCAATAAGGAATCTTCACAACCCAGTCAATGGGTGATTGACTGGGTAGACTCACCAACCTAGTAGCCAGTTTGGTGACTATCATAAATGAAGATAGGCAACAAGCCAAAAATGGCCCATGTAAAGGCCTAAACAGCCTAAGAGAGGCAATAGTTAGTTTAGTCAAGTTAATGCCCTAGTTTGATAGCCTTAAACTGAAGGAGTGGGTAGGGTTGCTAGGAATGGGCTAGCATTCAATGAAATTGAAGAGGAAGAAGAGGAATGAGACAACAAAGTGGAGGATTAATATGAACTAAAAGAAAAGAATGTCTACAATTAAAGGTTTAAGCTGCATACCAAGTTCCTTGGATTTTCAATGATAAAGGATTTATATGTAGATGATCTACATTTTAGTCCCATCTATGCCAGGTGTGAGGAAGGACAAACATTTGATGACCATCATAAGGAGGATAGATACTTGTTTAGTTGAGGAGATTATGTATCTCAACTTATTCGATGAGGGAATTGTTATTGCGTAAGGTGCATAGAAGAGGATTGTTAGGACACTTTAGCTAGCATCGAACTCATGAGGTACTATCCTTAAGATTCTTTTGGCCAAGAATGATGAGAGAAGTCCAATCTATGTTGGAAAGATATGCTACCTACAGAAAAGTGAAGAGCCAAGTCGAGTAAGGGTACTATTTGCTCTTACCTATCTCGACCAAACCTTAGTATAGGATGAGTATGGACTTTATGTTGGGATTGCCTAGGATGTCCCAAGGGAAGGACTCCATCATAGTGGTCATTGATTGATTTAGCAAGATGGCACACTTTATGCCTTATACAAAACTAACAATGCTTTGGCTATTTCTTTTCTTTTCTTGTAAGAAGTAGTCAAGCTTCACGAGGTGCACCAAACCGTTGTTTCAAATCGGGACCCAAAGTTCATAAGCCACTTCTCAAGAACATTATGGAGACATATGGGAACCAAACTATTGTATAGCATGTCCTATCATCCATAAATAGACAGACATACCATGGTTGTCAATAGAACAATGGGAACTTTTCTACGACTTGCCATTGGTTGGAAAATGGCTAATTAGGATCTTTGCCTATCGATCATAGAGTTCACCTACAATGTAACAAACATGTCTCCATTTGAGGTCACCTATGGGTTCAACCTTGTGCTCCCAATGGATTAAAGACCCCTTCTAAACCGAGATGATGACTAAACAACTACAGAAAGAGTTGAGGCCATCAAAGCCATACACCAAAAGGTCATACAACAATTAAGTCAAGCTACTACCAAGCTTGAGAGACAAGGTTGACAATGAAAGAAAAGAAAATTTCAACCAAGTGATCTAGTCTAGATCTACCTCAGTAAGGAATAGTTCCCTAACTTAAGGAAAAGCAAGTCATCTCCCAAGGTCGATGCACCCTTAAAAGTCCTTAAAGAGATCAATCCTAATGCCTACAGGATTGAAAAACTTGAAGAGTATGGAGACTCAAACTCCTTCAACATTATTGATCTCCACCTATATACTCCTGAAGATGTATAACATAGAGCTAAGCTAGATTTGATCCTAAATCTCAAATAGCTTAAAGGGGATGATTAGGATTATGGACAAATCATACGCTCTTGAGCTTAGGACTTTCTTAGATGGTTTGCTAAGCTGTTTAAGGTGCGTTGAATGTTGAGGAGCAGTGCATTCCCCAGTTTAACTTACCAAGTTACTTTACTCTCTATATCATGCAAGAAGTTGCTAAGGCGACTAGCTGGCGTACCAAGCTAACCTCTCCACAACACACCTGTCAAAGTATCAAACCAAAATACTGCCAACCTGATCAATGCGAAAACTGAGCTGACAACTCTCTAGAGTCAACCTTCTAAGGCTAACCTGATAATGAGTCGCCACCTAAACAAACCTTTCCCTAGTCCCGAATATCTGAGCTACCAAACTGTCGATACTAACCTGACCTGTTCAGAACATGCTTTGCCTGGCCAGTAGTGTCATTAGGACTATAGAAAGAACAGCTAACACGTACACTATCTTTTCTTAACAGTCGTACTATTTTTTTTTTTTTTTGTTACCAAATATTCTTGTTGCCTGTTTACAATATCACCCTTGTAAATTATTCCTTTTCCTTTATTAGTAGGAAAATTTTTTATAATTTATACTAACCTAGAACTTACCCTAATTGGGTTATATAAATAATCATATATTGTAATAGCCACAATAGTCAATAGAATCAACATTCAAATATTTTTCTTCTCACATAAGCTAAGTGTAACTTGCTTACTCTCTAATACTCTTATCTAGGCCATTAAGCTTAAACTAATGGCGAGTGATAACCGACCACACTTGTGTATCATATCAAGTATAACCAAAGCTGATGTGAGGTGTTAGTATATTATATCCATCGTCGGTACATGAGAACCCCTACTTAACCTTCAACTATCATTTATCCTTCAGGCCGTCTTAAAGCTTAAACCTATCCCCTTAATTCATGCAATACTGGACATTATGTGTTCATCTACGTTAGACCATATCAAGAGGACTATAGTGATGGAATAAGGAATGATTGATATCAAAACATGGAATGTAGAGGAACAAAATGGATTAAGAATTTGTGAGATAAATGAAGAAGTTAAATCAAAAGCTTGGTTAAAGGAGGATTCAAAATCTCAATCGGAAGATCCTTCAAAAGCCTAATCAGAAGATAATTTTGAAGATATCAAATAGATTGTAACTTTAAGAATATATATACATATATATCTCCTTTTAAGGAAGACTTAGAATACATTAGTTTCAAAGACAAAACTGTTTATAAGGGAGGTGGAAATGTAAGCCCCATAATTACATGTTTAGAGTCAATATATAAAAATTTAGGGCGATTACGTAAGTTGTTCGTTTGAGCTCAAATTTTACAACAAAGTTAGAAATATTAGTAAAAGTGACTCTGTGAGTTTGAATTTAGGAAAATAAAATAATTAAATATTAAATTATTAAGTTATATATATATTACTCATTATTTATCGAAAACGTATAAAACAAATATCGATAATTAATAAATTGGTAAAGATAAATTATATGCATACTAAAAATTATGAAATAACTTAATTAATATTTATGAGTATTTATTTGTACTATATATGTATTTATTTGTAGGTAAAAATACTCGAAATTACTTAAAATACCTAATATATGTTAAAAGAAATTCTAAATTAATTGAAGAAAATTAAGAAAAATATGAGACTTGTGTGGAAAAATCTAGATTAGAGGCATGGCAAGCCGGGAATTTAAGATGAAAAATCAACAAATAGGAATTAAGCATTTTGAAAGTGAAAAAGAAAAAGAAAAAGGGATTCATGGCAACAAAAGATTTAAGAAAATTCCTAAACTCATCTATAAATTTAGGAAACAACCACAAAATTCATTTCAAGCAATTAAGAACATAGGAAAAATGGAGAAGAATTAAGAAGGGAAGAGAAGGTATTTTTTCAAAAATTAGAAAAATTATAGTACAATTAGGACTTGAAAGGAGAACACATGTCTAACCACCACTTGGGAGGAAATGGCCACTACCACCTGACATCTGGCCTACCGCTAGGGCTACCAACAAAGGTAGAGCCGTCGCTGGTGATTGGAAACAACCGAACAGTGAGTTTAAAATTCTTACCTATTTTTTTAAATTTATTTAAATTTTCAAATTAATGTGTAAAATAATGAAAATTGGTATCTTTAGGTATTTTTGTGTATAGATTTAGGAAAAAATATCAATTTAATAAAATTAGGTTCCAGGATATACTACTCTTAAGAAATTACTCAACTTGAGCTAATTTTCGTTTTTGTTTTAAATAACCTTCATGATGTAGTTTTGAGCCTAAAATTTTTGTATTTATTGCTTAGGGTATTTATTACATTTCTATGAGGAGTTTTTTATGAAATTGATTTTCCAAAATCTCACTTAATTTTTTGACCATAAAATTATAAATAAAGGCAATTATTTAAGCTTATTTTATGATTTAATGTTAAATTGATGAAAATCCAAATTTTAGGTGTATTTAACCATCTTGAAATATTAATTATTGATGGAAGATGGTATTTTCTGTGTAAAGGATGTTAGATATGTTTATTATGTGTAATTTATGTAATAAGAAGGAATATGTAAAAGTGGAAAATTAAATGGATGGAATGAATTAGGTTAAATTGATAATATTATAATATTAGAAATATAATATAAATTTGATTTGAGATATAAATTTAGGAAATTATGTTAAAAATGTAAGATATTCTTACATCAGGAGTAAATTCGGAAGTTAAATTTGGAGTAAAGTGTACAGTATAGACTAAAATACTAATTAGAAGCTCAATAGGAGACTTTGAATACCCAAATATAGTTAGATAAACCTTACATATTGGATCAAGAGGACCTCCTAGGGTTTCCATATAAAAAATGCAATTAGAAGCTGAATTAGAACTTAATTAAATAATTGATTCAGAAACTTAATAAGATATTAGTATGGAAATCATTTAATTATAAGCAATATAGAACCCAAACAATTGAGTAAAATTATAATTTAAAACTAAAACTAATGATTTAAATCTTGTATATATATATATATATACATATAGAGAGAGAGTATAAATACTAAAATGATATTTATAATATGTGAACTCATGATGACAACCTGACCCTATATCAAACATGAGTGAAAAAATCAAAGACCTTAAGTAAGTTTGAGATCAATACATAACTGTACTTATGATACTGTTTTATAGTACTTGGAGGCTTAAGATTATACTTGGTTATGTTTATTAGATAGCGTAATTGTGTGCATGCCTATGTATGCTTGTTTCTGGGTTTAATTATAAGATTCTAGTTTGATGCTCTGCACTATAATTGTTTCATTTGCATGAAATGATTGAACAACTTAAATTGGAGTTAATTAATTATAAGATTCTAGTTTGATGCTCTGCACTAAATCGAATATGCATTGCAACCCATTAGGAGAAACATTTAGGATCTTCCGACCAATACCGATGCCTTCGAAAGGGATAGTGCTAAAGCATAATGTCCCTTCTTTATCCTCAGTCAAACTAAGTAACAGGACAAGAGGTTATGACAAAGATGAAAGTAATGGTTAGAAAGTAGTCATAGGAGGAGAGGTGTCTCCATTCCATTACACAAGCCTTGGTTTGATCATGAACTGTTGAATGTGTGTTAAACTCTCAACCTAGATTAAAGAGAGTGAGATTTCTCTAAGCTTATGACAAACCAAATAATGTCTTGTAATGGCATTATTTTATTGAATTGCATTTAAATAACTAGTTGATAACTGTACTTGTGCTTGATGTGTAGTTTTATATCTCTATCCTAACTTATTAAGAGGTTAGTTACACACATCACCATAGATATTATTGCAGGTGCTACCTAAAAAGCAGTATAATAACTATCCTAAAGCTATTTATGGATGAATCCTAAGAAGAAAGGATATAAAACTGATGTTTAGTTATATTTGCGAGGTTTAGTTCTTATTTTTGAATCTTCTAATATTAAATTAAGTATTACTTAAGTAAGGTTAGGTTATTCAATTATGTAACACTACTTAGGCGAAAAGTAGGAATCTAACCCGCATCTTCAAAGAATCAAAAGATCTATGACTAATCCTTCCCCCTTCATTTTTTTTTTATAAAAATTGAATTAGATATAATTTCAAATTATCAATAGAATAAAGAAATGAGTAAAGAGAAATAAAAAGTAGATTCAACTTTGCGAAATTCAGGTTCATCTACCAATACTATTTCTAAATAGAAATATCATATTCTATTGAGTTAAGAACGAAACTAGAAATGTGCCTAAGAATCCAGTCTAGGACAAGAATATCATACCAGATATTTCAATGAAATAGTATACTTCAAATCGAATTCTAATATTGGAATCCTAGTATATCAAACATAGACCAAGTTAAAGCTATGCTCCAACAACTCATGGCGACTGACAGTAGGAAAATGCCCACTTGAGACAACAAGTCATAGCAACTTAGAAACTAAAACAAATCATTAACCCTAATGATGGAGTTGACCTTGAGGACACAACCACCAACTCTTCAAATTGATATATCGGATGCCCTAAGTGCATACCTACCCTAAACCCAAACCCTATGTACCTACGCAAAGGTGCTCAAGGCAAGTAGTGCCTACCAACAGACCTATGCAACCAATTGAATACTAATCGTAGCAAGGTACACCATTAGGGAACTTACTTAAGTACGAGCAAGATCAAGAGAAGCCCATGTCCTTATTGCCCAGCTAGATACATTAGTGACATGAGCATTCCTAAACTCGATGAATATATTCATCGTACTTCTATCACGCGTAATCAAAAGCATCTTGAGTCATCCACTAAACAATCTGGCATAATGGTAAGTAGAAGACCCTTTACCATAGACATCCTTGACAAAACCCTCCCACATGATGTACGCCTCCCCCACCCAAATAACTACGATGGCATAGGCGACGTGGATGACCACTTAGCACATTTTCACACAATGATGAGCCTCCAAAACTTCTCCGACGCAATAATATGCAAAGCATTCTTGACCACACTAACTAAAGCAACGTTAGTCGAGTTCGACAAACTTCTCAAAAGTTGTATCTACTCCTTTCATATTTTGGCCAATTAGCTCCAATAGCATTTCTTGAGCAGCAAAGTCCTATATAAGGACTCATCTACCTTATATAACGTACGAAAATGCCCAAATGAAATGCTAAAAGCATACCTTGAGCACTTCAATTGAGCTAAATTGCTTATCACCAAGGTAGAAGTTGAAACAACACTATAAGCCATCATCTACGGCCTAGATCTAAACAACAAGCTCTTCAAAGCAATAACCTTGTGTAAACCAAACACATTTGAAGAATTCATAAACATAGTTGAACAATACATAGCTCAGGAAGATGCCATCTAATCATGCCTTAAGAGTGACTTACAAGATAGCACATTAGCGAAAGATCACCTCAACCAAGACCAAAAACTGACTTCCTTCCTCTAAGGAACATCGAGAATGGCAAAAACAAAAGTTTGCAGATTTCTCTACATACACCCCATTAACCCAACCCCTAGGTGAAGTATACTACAAAGTACAAAAACGCCTACCTCTTGCACCAACAATGAAGGAAACAACCAAAGCATACACTCGAGCAAATTTTATGATTACCATAGGGTATGAGGGTCACAATATTGACAAATGTAGGCACCTAAAAAATGTGGCCAAAGGCCTTATACAAAAAGGTCGCACTAATCACCTCATCACCAATAAGAAAAACCATCCCTAACCCACTCAGCATCATCATACCTAGGAGCCACAATAACAGCAACAACGAAAGCATCTAAACTAACAAGAGAGCATTACATGTAAAAGCCGTTGAGGATAGGTACAAACAATAATTAATGGACCAAGCTTATCAGATGATGATTGCTCCACCCAGCTACAACATGAGATATTCTCTATTCAAACAAAGAAACTAAAGATGTCCTTCATACAAGAGGATAGCAAAAGTATCGAATATCCTCACATCGACCTTCTAGTCATCAACATTAAGATAGGATACTTTGATGCCCCCAAAACACTTGTGGACAATAGTAACTTAATTGATATACTGTTCTTCTCAACCTATGTCCCAAAAACAAAGTAGGATACTTTAAAAGACCAACTCAATGAATAGCTCAACCCATACAAGTAAAGCTTAGCAGGATTTAGAGGAAAGTCAATCCCTGCTAAAGGGCTCATCACACTCCCCATCAAATTAGACGATGACACCCACATTATCCATAGCTCATCGACTTCATAGTTATTAACCATTGGTTACCATATAGCTCCATCCTTAGATGGCCCAACCTTAATAAGTTTGACGTTTGTATCAACCAAAGACATCTTTTGATGAAGTTCCCCACACTTATGGGAGTTAGTATAGCACGTAGAAACCAAAAGCTATCCTGCCCACTATATTTCAATAACATCTTGAATGATAATATCATGTACATCAAATCCTCTCCGAAAATAGCACTAACCCTCTGAAGTGAACCAGCCAAGTAAACCGAGGTCACTTAATATGGTAATTGCCTTGATAGAACTACATCAATAGGTACATCTCTCTCCCCTAAGGAAAAGCAAGAGGTGATAACATTGCTATGCAATAGCTTAGATGTTTTCACAATGGCCCCATATGAGATGCTCGAGATAATCAACATCCCTGAAGCTACGTACAACCTCAAGGTTGACCCTCATGTTTAACCCGTTAAACAAAAAAGATGCCATTTGCACTAAAGCAACAAGCTACGAAAGAAGAAGAAGTACAAAAACTTCTAAAAGCCAATTATATTAGAGAAGAACAATACCCAACATAGCTTGCCAATACCATTCTAGTAAAAAAGGCAAACGAAAAATGGAGAATGTATGTCGACTATATTGACCTCAACAAGGCATGCCCTAAAGATTGTTTCCCTTACTGCGAATTGACCAACTCGTTGACTCCACAACGGGCCACACTCGGTTAAGTTTAATGGATGCTTACTCTGGCTACAACCAAATTCGCATGGCCCTTGTAGATCAAGTTCACACCTCTTTTGTCACAGCTTTTATTGGAGCCACCCTACCAAGGCCTAGTTATTATAGTTTTCAAACCATAACTTGGGTGGAACATCAAAGTCTATATCAATGACATGATTTTCAAAAGCAAAACCAAAGCCGACCATATCAACAACCTCCCTAAGACCTTCAATGCATTAAGGAAATACCAAAAGAAGTTAAACCCCTAGAAGTGTGTTTTCAGGGTCGAATCAAGTAACTTACTTAGCTATATGGTCACATAAAGAGGCATTGAAGCCAAGTACAGTAAGATACAAGCGATTAAAGACATGAAAGCCCCACAAAAGATCAAAGATGTTCATCGCCTCACTAGTTAAATAGCTACTCCTAACTGTTTCCTCTCTAGAAGTGCCGACAAATGCTCTAAGTTCTTTAAACTCTTGAAGAACCCATTAGAATTCCAGTAGACACTTAAACGCAGAGTCACTTTTGCCAACTTAAAAGAATTCCTCCAACATCCACCTATACTATCTAGACTGATCTCCATCAAAGAACCCTACTTATGCCTCACTGTCAACAATCAAGCTCTCTATTCGATAGTTATCCAAGCTGAAGGACGAGACCACAAATTAGTTTATTACGTTAGCCATATCTTATAAGGTCCCAAGGTTAGATACACTAGCATTGAGAAGTTTGCTCTTTCCCTCGTCATCACTACTTGAAAACTTCGCCCATGCTTTTAAGCATACCCCATCATAGTCCTTACTGATCATCCCATATGTATACTCTAACAGAAGCGTAACACCTCAAGATCGTGTTCCAGTATTCCCTCAAACTCATCACCCATGGCATCTAGTTTCAACCCTTCTAAGACATAGAAGTGCAAGCACTTACGAAATTTATTACTAAGTACACTAGCAAACCTATACTACCCATTCAAATCGAAATTCCAGAATGGACCCTCCACTAAGGAGGGTAGTAGAGCAGGGATAGTCTTGCAAAGCCTTTATAGTGCTAAAGTTTTATATGCCCTTAACTTTGGATACTACATAAGTAATAACAAGGTTAAGTACGGAGCACTTATAGCAAGACTAGGAATTGTGATTAATGTAGATGCTAAAAAGTTTAACATTTATTCTCACTCCATGATAGTCATCCAACAGGTGAGGGGGGAATATGAAACAAATTAGGATACCATGGTGAAATATCTGCAGATGGTACGAAACCTTACCGTAACTTCTCATTATGGATAATTACCAAAATTCCTTGAGCCAGGAATTCGAGGCGAACAAACTGTCGAAGCTTAACTCCATTCCCTTTACTTCCTCTTAGGAACCTAATAATCAAGTCTTCCTCTAGTTCATGCCCCAATACACCATTAACGAGCCCCCTCAATCGGTCCTCAAATTAACACCACCTTCACCAACTCATCCTGGATGGCCCCTGTTACCAACTACCTCAGAATCGGCGTATTACTTGAGAATAGGAATGAGGTCAAAAAGCTCGCATACAGCACCACCAATTATACCTTCATAGATGGCATCTCTTAGTGGAGGGTAGGGTAAGGTACAACTTACCCCTTCTCTGATAGTTAACTAAAGAGGAAAGGCTCTATACCCTTGACAAACTCCATGCCGGCATCTACAACAACTACATCTAAGCATAAGCCTTGTACATCTGAGCCCTTCATCTTGGATACTGTAATACCCTAAGATTTTGAGCTAATACGATAACCCTATAATCCAAGCCCCTAAATTTAAAGTGTTAGATTATGTTATCCATTTTATTTCAAACTTCACAGTAATATTAGAAAAGTTAGATGAAGTAATTCTAGTTAAGTCAATTTCTCAAATTAAGCTATATATAAAGATTAATTAAGCAAAACGTGAATTTAGCGATAAAGATGATAATTATCAAAAACGTGAAATTCAAACTTTTAAATATAGTGAGATATTAGAAATAAGTTATTTAACTTATAAAAATAATAAATGAAGTCAAATTATATATAATATACATATATTTACATGTGATATAGATTATAAGTATTAAATAAATATATATTAATAATAAATTATAAAAATAAGGAAAATTAATGTAAAATAATAGGATATAAATAAAAATAAATAAATGGATGAGTCATTAAGCCTAGGTAGCAGCATGAGACAAGTTGGAAAACATGAGTCATCATCAAATTAACAAAAAATGGATACCTCAAACTTAGAAAAACTAAAAAAAAATGACATATGTATGGCACGTCTAATTTTTAATAAATATAATCCATTTGCAAATTATAAGTAGGGCATGACCTCATCAAAAATAACATTTTGGAAATCTAAAAATATAAGAAAATCACTTAATAAAATTAAGGAAAAATCAGAAAAAAAAATAACATAAATAAAACAAAAACAGAGCACTGATTTGATCTAAGCCGATTCAAAGGATTGTAGGAGTTTTGTGGTGATGGCCATTTAAGGTCAAAGGAAGGACCACTAGGAGAGGTGTTCCGACAAGGTTAAGCAACCAGTTCTAATAAACAAATTTTCCACTTGTAAATTGTTTAATTTTCTAAAAATATCAAATGTTATTAATTAATTATGAAATTTGGTTTTCTAAGGTTATTTTAGGTTTAGATTAATGCTGTAATTTTATTTCAATTAAATAATTAGTAGAAATATAAGGTCCTTAAGAAAATACCTTGATTGGGCAAAAATTAAACGAATTTTTAGTAATATTAGATAATGTTATTTCAAGCTCAATGTTTATGTATAAAAAACTTAATATATGTATAATTACAAGAACTGTAATTTTTTAAAATAGGCATGTTCACTATTTATTGTAATTATTTTGAATAAAAATGTTAGTTTTATTGAATTGTTAAAATAATTAGTTTTTGACTAAATTAATGAATAAGTCCTACATGTTTTGACTTAGAAGTTTATAATAACATTTATAACACTTAATTTCTTATCTCACACATAAATTTATTTATTTTCCTTAATTTTTTTATAATTTCGAGCTAAAACCGCTATTTTGATGAAAATCGATAATAGCTAGTTTAATGTAATTGATAGTCAATATTTAAACTAAGTATTTTTCTGAGTGTATAACATTTTACATGAAATTAATTGGGCTCATATACAATATATTATGTATTTTTTTAGTATAAACTTATATATTAGCTTAATATGTCAATACATGTAAAATGAACACTTTGGGGCATATTAAGGGTTGCTAGTCAAGTTTGGAAAGTTGGATTTTTAGGACTTCCAGTTTAAAATCAAATCCTATTCAAGTCAATCACGAAGTTAAGATAATATATGGTCAAGTTGGTAGTGAGAAAGGGTATTTTTAGACTTTGACAATACTGATAGATTTATTAAGATATATTAGTAGTACTCTCAACAACGATCATGGCAATATAAAGTTTACTAAAATCAGATAAGGAATAAGTAAGATACGGACAAATGAAGTTTAAAGATACGGCAAGGAAAGTTTATGAGAATTTAGATTCAATTGATACTTAACTTGGAAACTGTATTTATATTTTCATAGGTGTTATAAGTAAGGAAAGATCACGTTACGAAGTATAGGATTTTGCACTATTGCTAAGCCTAGGTAAGTGGATCTAACCCATACTTAGAGTAGATATATTGTTAATTATAACATTGTATGTTGTTTGATGAAGTGTTGATTGAATATTGCTATATCTTGAGTGAACTGATATGCTACTATGATGGATGCTGATGTAGTGATTTTAAATGATGGTAGCTGAATCTTAGTTAAACTGTTATGCTATTATGTTGGGTATTGATGTGGTGTTTACAAATGATTATACTAACATAAAGAGTTAAAAGATTTCTAACTCAATCTTCTAGGTATTCATCTAAGTGAACCTTAAGTAAGATTCTAGAATTCCACTAGGAAGAATTCGAAAACTAAAATCAGATAACTAGGTTGAACAAAACTTAAACACTAATTGTGTGGAATGATATATTTAAGTAGTTATTGCATATCATGGTGCGATACGATACATCATAAAAGGGAAATTATGGGTCGGAATTTTCAGAATGAGGCTTTCAAGTGAATATGGAAAAAACATAGCTTTATAAACTTAGTTTTTAAGAGCATATAAATTCACATTGTTTAAACGTCTCAACTATTTTGATAGTTAGACTTGGTAAACTATAGTGTATAGTCTAATTTGGCCTTGTTGCCTCTTTGATTTGGTGAACTACAGTGTATAGTCGAAAGTTTGTAAAACAAAGTTGGGGGTCTTACTCCCTAATAGGAATCAATCCCTTAGACTGATCACATGAAGCTAAGATAGAGGACTCCAAAGACTCACTCAAATAATACTAGTTAGAAGCCCTATCTAAGACAGAAATTCCTTTTTAGACCTCTATGTTCCCCTTTTTTGTCAACCTAACTACCCAAATTCTACGTATACAAGACCCATCAAACAACTGTACTATAACAAGATATCAGAGTAGACAGCTCCAAGACTATCCAAACTTAGCTCCTAAGACCATAAACATTCGACCTAACCCAAGCTAACTACTTTTCAGCGCGAATAACTAAGCCTCATTACCCTTCAACTCTTATCTATTCCCTTTAGCAAAAAGTAGTGGTGAATGACCCTTCAATTCAGACTGGTGAGTCATATCCAGCAGATTATAGGCTGAGTAGGACCAATTGGTGTGTCATATCCAGTTGATAGCTACTTGGGTTTTGCTAGCTTTTCTTCATTTTCTTTTTTGCTCACTTCATTGTGGTGTTTATCCATATGTATGACCCCGTAGATGCATCAGCTTTACTGGAATTAGAGAATGGTTCTAAGAGGGAATACGTCAAGTTATAGTGAAGTTTTGGTTCACTTTGTTGTTAGCGGTTGCTATATTCCTTCCGTAGCTGCTACAGTATGTTCATGTGGAGTAAGTTTAGAGTTGTAAGCTGTGTAGTGAAGATTTATGTGTTGACAAGTGTGGCTTCATTTTTACTTTGTTCTTACTCTATTTTTCGTTACAAAAGTAGAGCAAGTTCATTTCTATTATGTTTGAGTGACTATTCAGTATTAAAGTTGTTAATATGTTAGTTGAAGTTTTCAGTAGTACGATAGCATTGTTTTCTTACGTATTGTATTGTTAATCTATCTTAAAGTATTATATGATGTCAAGCTCCAATGTCCAAGGTGTTATTAGAAACCAGAGTAGTGGTGCTCAACTAGTCGTAGTGCTCAATTAGTCGTGGTCATAATGGAAGTAACACTCCTGGGTTAGTTGATAACAAACTTGACAAACTTACTAATCTTGTTAAAAGTCTGGTTACCATGATATAAGTTAATAAGCAATGACCCCAGGGTATACCATGGTGCAACCCCCTTGAAATTGTTTTAAAGAGAGGCTATGGCTAAGGTAACCGAGCTAATAGCCCAGTTCGACCCCCTTAAGTTTCTATAGTTACAGATCGAGCTACTAAACAGAGACTAGAGTTGGAGGAGATTGAGGAAGATGATGAGGAGATTAATGTCAAGGGGTATGGAAAGGAAGAAGAAGAGGTTGGTTATTACTAAGCACAAGAGCTAAGACACCAAACTCCTTGAGGACTAGATAATGTTAAGGTCTAAATCCTACCCTTCAACAGAAGTAAAGATGCAGCTAAATATTTGCTGCGGGAAGAGAAGGTGAAGGTATTTGATTGTTATGGACATACAGAAGCTGTAAAGGTCTGACTTGTTGTACTTGATTTCTCTAAGTATGGCACTATGTAGTTAAAAAGTCTGAATGCAGCTAGAGCAAGAGATGGAAGACAAGGTATGAGAACTTGGGATAAGATGAAGAGGTTATTAAGGGGTAGATTCATACCCAAGACCTACCTACAGAATACATTTGCAAAGTTATAGGAACTTTTCCAAAGAAGCCAATTTGTTGATGAGTATATGAGAGAGTTCCAGATGCTTATGATTCGATTTGATTTGGTAGAACTAGAGGCCCATACAGTATCAAGGTTCATTTATGAGCTCAAATATTAGATTTGCAACATTGTTGAAGTGTAAAGGTTTTATAACTTAGAAGAGGCAATTAAGATAGCACAAAAGGTCGAAAAGCAAAGGAGAAGTGCTTTAAGCTAACCTGGACCAACATTCTCTTGAGCCCCTATTCTGTGCCTACTTATTCAAGCCAAGCCAAGGAGGTCATACCGAGCTAAGGAAAGGAATGACCAACTTGACGATAGTTGAGCAAGTTAATATGGACAAGCAAGACAGCCAAGCCAAATCGAAGTTAGGCCAACCTCAAGAACATATGAGAGAGGACAAACCTCTGAATAGAAGACCAGCGAGGTAAAGTGCTTTAAATGCTTAGGTTTCGGAAACATGGATGTTGAATGTCCCAACTGACATGTCATGGTGCTTCGAGGAGATGTAGTGGATAGCACCGACAAGAGCAAGCCCAAGGAGGAGAAGGATGTTGAAAAAGTCAAAACTAAGGAGGATGAGAAGACCTTTATCTATGTTGACTAGGGAGAAGTAATGACCCTAGTCCTATGATGAGTACTAACTTCCCTGTCGAACTTCAAAGAAAACCAGAGAGAGAATTTGTTCTATACTAAATGTACCATCAAAGGACAATTGTACACCATCATAGTAGGTAGAGGAAGCTGTCCTAATGTAATCACACAATCCTTTGTGCGAAGGTTAGGTCTATTAACCTCAAAGCATCCCCGACCTTATAATCTACGTTAGCTTTATGATAAGGGTTCTTTACACGTGACAAAACAAGTAACCATACCATTTAGTATTGGGAGTGTATACAGAGATGAAGTAGTCTAAGATTTGTCCCTATGGGGGCTTTACATCTGTTGCTTAGAAGACCTTGGTTGTTCGATCGACGTATTACACATAATAGTTATAAGATCACTTATTCCTTTAATAAGAATGGGAAGAAGATTGTGTTGCAACCTATAATCCCGTCCCAAGTAAATGAGACCCATAATCAACTCACCTAAGATAGTAAGAAGAAAGCCTTAATGATGAGTCGAAAAGAGCTCTGAGCTACTAAGAAGGGAGAAGAGCCTATGTTTCTATTAAGTAGAAGATTACTGAAGATAAGAGATGTGAAGCATGTTCTAGATGAAATCTAAAGACCGATTGATGAGTTTACTAACCTGTTTCCTAAGGAGTTGCCTAAAGGACTACCCCTAGTTTGAGGCATAGAGCACTATATTGATCTGCAACTAGGTGCTACCCTATCAAACTGACTTGCATACAAAATGAACCTAAATCAAGCTGTTGAGCTAAAAATATAGGTAAATGAACTCATAGAGCAAGGATACGTAAGGGATAGCAAGAGCCCATGTGTTGTACTAGCTCTGTTCGTCCCTAAGAAGGATGGTTTATGTAACATGTACATCAACAATTGAGCAATTAATCGAATTACTGTCAAATACAGGTACCCAATACAAAGGCTTGATGACATCTTAGATGAGCTCCATGGTGCCAAAATATTTTCGAAGATTGATCTACAAAATGGCTACCACTAAATTCACATGAGATCGAGTAATGAGTAGAAGACTACCTTCAAGACTATGCATGGTCTCTATGAATGGTTGGTTATGCCGTTTGGACTTACTAATGCACCGAGCATATTCATGAGGTTAATGAACCATATGACGCACCCTCTGATCACAAGATGTATGGTCATGTACTTCAATGACATATTAGTATACAATATTGACCTAAACAACCATGCTCAACATCTTGGAGCAATTTTTTACATTTTGTAAACTAAGAAGTTATATGGAATTTGAAGAAATGTACATTCTGCCAAGATGAAGTGATTTTTCTTGGGCTTGTAGTGTTAAGGGAAGGACTCCAAGTAGAGAAGGAGAAGATTTAAGCTATCTTAGAATGGTTGACATCGAAGAATGTCACTAAAGTTTAAAGTTTTCATGACCTATCTTTTTTCTCTAAGTAATTCATTAAAAACTTCGGTACTATAGCTGCCCCCTTGACCAAGCTAACAAAGAAGAGTGATGGGTTTAAATGAAATGACTAAGCTAAATAGAGCTTCAAGAAGATCAAAGAGAAGCTTACCTCTACCCCTATCTTATCAATATTGGATTTTAACAAGCCCTTTGAATTGGAATGTAATGCATTAGGAGTTAGAATTAGCACAATCCTAATGTAGGAACGACCACCTATCACTTACCACAGTAAGAAACTTCGGGGTACTACCTTGAACTACTCTGTGTATGAGAAAGAGTTACATACTCTCTTTTTCGAGCCCTTATTATTTGGTAACAATATCTGATACTACAAGAGTTTTTTATTTATATAGACCATAAGTCTTTGAAGTATCTTAGAAGTCAGAACAAACTCTTAAAGAGGCAAGCCAAGTGGTTGGAGTTCATGGAAGGATTTTTGTATGTGATCTATCACAATAAAGGAAGTGCAAATGTGGTCGCTGATGCTTTATCATGTTAGCAAACCTTGCTGACAACTTTGTAGAAAAAATTACAGGGATTTTCACTTGTCACTGACTAATATTCTAATGACTCTCATTTCGATCCTGTTGTTAAGTAGTGTCAAGAATGAGTAGTCATTGAAGGATATTATCTTAAGGATGGCTATCTATTCAAGGACCAAAGGTTGTGCATACTAAACTATTTCACACGTAAGGTGTTGGTAAGGGAAGCTCATAGTGGTAAATTATATGGATACTTTGGGAAGACTAAGATAACCAATCTGTTGAAGGAAGACTTTTACTGGCCTAGTTTAACCAAAGATATACATAAGGTAATTGGTAGTTGTGAAGTGTATAAGCGAGCTAAAGGGAAGAGAGAGCCTCATGGAGAATACAAGCTCTTACCAACGCCAACCTTACCATAGGCCGACCTTAGCATGGACTTTTTCTTAAGGTTGCCCTAGACATCCATAGGAAAAGATTCTATATCTGTTGTAGTAGACTACTACAGCAAAAGGGCACACTTCATTCCATGCCATCAGACTAACAATACTTTATATATTGCTAATTTGTTTTTATAAGAAGTAGCTCGACTACATAAGGTGTCGAAGACTATTGTTTTAGATCAAGACACAAAATTTTTAAGCTATTTTTAGAAGACTCTTTAAAGCAGATTCAGAACTAAACTTATATTTCGCTTCAGTAACGACCCTCCTATTGATGGCCAGACTAAAGTAGTGAATAGGATGCTAGGCAATTTACTTAAAGCTATAATGGGAAAGAACTTGAAGGATTACGATCTGTATCTACTAGTTATGGAATTCGCATACAACTAGACCTTCCATAGCACCACTAGGAAGACCCCATTCGAGGTTGTCTATGGCCTTAATCCTACCATCCCCCTAGATCTGAATGGTAACCGTATAGCTGCTAAAGAGAGTCAATTCAGAGTTGACTAAGCTCAAGAATTGTAAGGGCTACACCAGTCTATAACTAAGAAGATCACCAAGTTCAATCAGAGATAACAAGAGATTAGTAACTAAGACCGCCAAACTATTTCTTTCTAGCTAGGAGACTCAGTATAGATTTGCCTCAGCCGAGAACGATTCCTGCACTTGAAACAAAGCAAGCTATCCCCTCAAGCTGATGGTCCATTCAAGGTCCTAAAAAAGGTCATCCGTAATGCCTACCAAAGTTACTTAACAACTATGGTATCTCCCCTACTTTCAATGTATCTAACCTGAATCCTCACCAACTAGCAGAAGGCCCTACGAATGTCCTAAAAGAAGAGCTAAAGACCAATTCAGATTTGATGATAAATCTTTCTAACCCTTAAGCAAATAATAGGTATCAACCACCTAAACCAATCACACAAAGCCAAGCTAAGAGACTTAAAGGACTCACTAAGAGAATACTAGCTAAAAGCTCTATCCAAGATGGAAATTCCTATCTTGACATCTGTGTTACCCTTTTATGCTGACCTGACTACCTAACTTTTACGTATGCTAGACTCGTTGAATAACTATATTATGGCAAGATATCCAACCAAATGGCCCTAAGACTATCCGAGCTTAGCTCTCAAGTTGACCAAAAACATCTAACCCCTACTTAAGCTGACTACTTTACTGTGACACTGACTAAGCCCAACTTGATCTACCCTTGACTGCAAATTCTTTTTCATGCCCACTTGTACCATATTTTTTACATCTAGCCACTAATCAACACGTATATTCTGATACGATATTCTAGAAGGATTCTTTAATATCCGTACTAAATATTCTTTATCTCTTTTACCCTTTTTAGCATGTATTATGTAACTTAGTTATAAGAATACCTTTTGTCTTTTTATACATGTAAAGTAACCTTAGTGGATAGGTATATAAACCTCCACTTAATTG
Source organism: Lumnitzera racemosa (assembly GCA_024138005.1). Lineage (NCBI taxonomy): Eukaryota > Viridiplantae > Streptophyta > Magnoliopsida > Myrtales > Combretaceae > Lumnitzera > Lumnitzera racemosa. The sequence continues at coordinate 80,550,021 of JAMXBC010000005.1, forward strand.
TACGCAAACAATCAATCCTCAATATTAGAATATTTTGAGCAACCCTAGTATTCTCATTACCCTTTAACTCTTATCTATTCCCTTTAATAAAGAGTAGTGGCGAGTGACCCTTTAGTTTAGACTAGTAAGTCATATCTGGTTGAATGTAGGCTAAATAAGATCAATTGGTGTATCATATCTAGTCGATAGCTACTCGGGCTTTGCTAGCTTTTCTTTGTTTTCTTTTCTACTTGCTTCACTGTGGTGTTTCTCAGTATGTTTGACCCCGAAGACGCATCACTCCTAAGCAGCTCCTTATTGCCCTTTTTTATATTGGTAGACCACCATAGTGTGTATTCCAATTTGTTGAAGGGCCTACTCCCAAGCAGCTCATTATTGTCCTAAGTTCCTAGACGTTGTATCCAGATGCTTAACTATGTCAACTAACCAAATGTAGATATTAGAATGGCATAGGATACCGTTACCAATGCATGCCACATGCATGAGCATAACATGCTGTATTGTCAGCACTAAAAGCCTAGTTAGGCTAATGTATGTGTAGAGCCAAACCTACTAATTATGATTGAAATGTTTTAGTTGTGATATTGTATATATTGTATTGTCTATTATCTACTCTGACTCAGCGTTAGTAGTTAAAGGGATAAAATGCTTTGTCCTTAGGTTGATAGCATCGTGAAAGGCCCAACACTACAGGAGCATGTATACAGAGAGTATGAGTCTGAGTCAGCAACTTTTGTATGGAACCTTTATTAAGTTGGGAATCCTACTATTGTGAAGATGACAAAAGAAATGCTAGTTCACATTTTGATGTAAATATTATGTTGTAAACATAAGTTGTAATAGAATATCCAATTGAATTCCAATGTAGCAACCCTTTTATCATGTAAATAAAGCTATCTTTTAATAAATGAGTAAGTTGAGTTAAGTTTTAAATAGGTCATCCTATATGATGGTACATTCTATGCTAAGCTAGGATGTGACAAATACTATTGGTTGACCATGAAAGAGGATGTTAAAGCCTTAGTCTGATGATGCTACGCCTATCAAAAGCACGTGCCAATCAACCAAGCCCTTAACTCAAAACTATACCCTATGTCTAGCCTATGGCCATTTGCCTAATGAGGGTTCAAAGTCCTTAGGCCCTTCCTAAAGGCATCAAGTAAGAGATAATTTGCTCTAATAGTTATATATTATTTCACGAAATGGGTTGAAGAATAGGCCATTGCCACCATCATAGCAAGAGTAGCCATAGACAGTTCGATAGTTCACAGTATCAGAAATTTTATGATTGTCACCACATCAAGCTCCGACATACCTCCATTGCCTACCTATAAACTAATGAATAAGTTGAGGCGATCAATAAGATCGTCCTTAGCAACTTAACGAAAAAGGTTGAGCATACTGGTAGCTAATGGACCAACCAACTTCCGACCATCCTCTAAGGATACCGAATCATGCATCGAAGAACAAAGGACAAAACACCCTTCCACTTTACTTTCAAATCCAAAGCCATATTGCCCATAGAGCTCAAACTTCTAACAACTAAAATGTTGAACTTAGACATTAGCATCAATAAGGTAGCCCTCTAAGTAAGCCTATGATGTGCCTAGGAACTCAGTTATCACTAGAGCTTACTGCAGGAGGTGAGAAACCTATGGATCCTTCAAAATATTGAAGAAAATAAAGTGAGTAAGTCGACGAATGGAATATAGTAACTAATATGAAGTTGCTAGAAGGATATGACCCACCAACAAACACAACACAACTTGACACTTCACTTAATATGACATACAAGTTAATGTCAAGGTCCACCCACCACTAATCTTGAGATACTCGGCAAGATTAGATAAAAGTGTAAGAAAATGGACTTGGAGAAGGTTGTCTCGCAAGAACAAGTATATTCAATGTTTGTAAGGAATGTAAGATCATCTACAAGGAGAAGGGACTATTTGTAGTAGGTCCCTAGGGCAACATTATAAATAAAGAAAATTACAAAAAGGCATACATAAAAAGAGGATTCCTAGTACATACGAAAAAGGGTAAATAGAACAAATGATAAAAAGGAAAAAAGGACAGGTAGTCATCAATGGTCCTATACTAAGGAATCTTTAGGTGCAATAGTTGAGCTGAATCATGACGTGGCAGTACCAGGTTGTCAAGATGAGTAAGGAATGCCGTAAGTATTAGTAGTAGGCCGAAAGAGAATTAATCAACCAGTAGGAGCCTATGTCTCAACATTCAGTAGGAAACTCTCGACAATTGAAGGTTTGAGCAAGACTTGGTGTGCAGGGTCCGGGTCCTCATCACTCGGCAAAAAGTTCTTAGCAAGGGAGAAGTCAATGTCAATACAAGGGTCAGAGCAGAGTGGCATATACTTACCCAAAGATCTCAAGGAGTTCAACCACCATTTTACTGTATACTGTTTCTCATCCTTGATAGGCTAATGAGAGAGAATTCTTTAGATAAGTGATTGAAGTCCTCAAAGACACATGCACGTAAGAGGACCAATAGTTGGCAATCCATCAGTTCCTCGAGGTTGTTGAAGGTTTTCCCTTAAATATTGGCTCTCTTCTTCATTGAGCACATAGGGTATCAGGTTAGCTACATTAAAAGTAGCAAATACACCGTATCCATTGAGCAGGTCATGTTCATATGCATTGTCATTGATACACTTAAGGATCTTAAAAGGTCTATCTAATTTGACGGAAAGCTTATTCATTCTCTTCACAAGGAAACACTCCTTACTGAGGTAAACCTAAATAAGGTCTCCAAGGCTGTAAACTACTCGTCTCCTTCCTCGACTTCCTTACTCCTTTTGCTGGGCTACAGTCTGTGCCAATTGTTTGGCAATCATTTTATGCAACTTTTGGCATTCCTCGAAAAGTGTCAGGCCAAATTGACTCTCCCATTGAATGGCCAAGCTGATAGCTATATCAAAGGGTAAGTTTAGGGTAAGTTTAAGTTAAGTCCACAGACAACCTCAAAAGGTAACCTTCCTATCAAGCTGTAAACTGATCGGTTGTAAGCAAACTCAATGATAAGTAGGCATAAGTCCTAATCATGTAAGTTGTTCCCAACAACTACTCGCAAAAGGTTGCCAATTGTCCTGTTTACTACATCAATCTAGCCATTTGTATAAGGGTGGCAAGAAATACTGTACATAAGCTTAGTGTTGAGTTTCTTCCATAGGGTTTTCTAGAAGAAACTCGTGAACTTCAAGTTACAGTCGGATACAATACTTCTCGATAGTCCATGCAACTGCATAATTTCCTGCAAAAAGAGGTTAGTGACAAATAAAGCATTATTAATTCTATGGTAAGGAAGGAAGTAGCTCATCTTATTGAACCAATCAACCACAACCATAATTAAGTCATGTCTTCTCAGCATTTAGGGAAGGCCAAGCATGAAATCTATGCTTAGGTCGGTCTATAGGCATTCAAGTATGGGCAAGGGTGTGTACTCTCCATACATCTCTCTCCTCCCTTTCACATGTTTACACACCTCGCACCTCTCAATAATTCAACACACATTCTTCATTATCCTAATCTAGTAAAAGTGTTATTTCAATATTTCAACCGTCCTCTTTTCACCAAAATGTCCAGCTAAACCTCTAATATGACCTCAGATGAGTAACTCTCTAACCAAACTACTTGGCACACAAACTTGCTTGCCCTTCATAAAAAAACCCATGGCTCAAGTAGAACCCATCTACAATTCCAACATTACACTTAGCTACTAAGTGCCCAAAATATGGATCATGTTCATACTAATGAGGCAATGTGCCACATTGAAGTACCTTAGCTTATATAGTCATAATAAAGGTATGACAATGAGAAAGAGCGTCAACCAACATATTTTTACTCCCCTTCTTATATCTAATGACGTAGTAAGAAGACTCCAAGAACTCAACCTATTTGGCATGACACTGAGAAAGTTTTTGTTATCCTTGGAGGTATTTGAGAGATTCATGATTTGAATAGATGATGAATTCTCTTGGCAGTAGGTAATGCTACCAGTTCTATAATGTTCAGACAAAGGCATAGAACTCGTTATCATATGCCAAGTAATTCAAGGTAACTCCTCTCGATTTCTTGTGAAATGGTCAATGGTTCGGCGTTCCTACATAAGGATAGCACTAATGCTAACTTGAGACAAGTCACATTCTACCTCATAAACTTTCTCGAAGTCCAGTAAGGCGAGTATTGGGGTCGATGTCAACTTGGATTTTATGTCTTCAAAGCTCTTCTCAACTTTCTCTAACCACTAGAACTCACAATTCTTCCTGGTCAGTTCGATTAATGGTGCAGTTATGGAACTGAAGTTCCAAATGAATTGTCGATAGAATGAAGTTAGACCATGGAAGCTCCTAACTTTTGCAGCATTAGTTGGCGTAGGCCACTCAAGTATAGCTCTAACTTTCTCGTCATCCACTTGGATTCCTCCCTCTAAAACAACATTTCTGAGGAATACAACTTCGCTTGAGCAAAGCATACATTTCTTCAAATTGCTAAATAACCACGAAGAATGTAGAATATTGTTCTCAAAATGCTCTATATAGGAGGTGAGGTCAGAACTGTAGACCGGAATATCGTCGAAATAGACCACAACACATTTGCCAATCTGTGCCCTCAATACATTATTCATGGGCTACATAAAAGTGCTCAACGCATTTGTTAAACCAAACGGCATCACCATCCATTCGAACAGACCATTCCTTGTCTTGAAGGCTATCTTCCATTCATCTCCCGATCTCATTCATATTTGGTGATAGCCCCTCTTTAGATCACTCTTTGAAAAGATATTAGCACCATGTAACTCATCAAGCATGTCATCAAGTCATGGGATTAGGTATCGATATTTAATAGTAATCTTACCGATGGTTCGGTTGTCAATGTACATTCTCTAAGACCTATCCTTCTTCGGCATTATTACAGCTAGTACAATGCAAAGGCTCATGTTCTCACAGACATGTCCTCGATCTACTAACTCATCTACTTGCTTCTTTAGCTTGACGCTACCTACTCGGGATTAAGCCTATAAACAGGTCAGTTTAGCAACACAACTCCTAGCTGAAGGTCAATGCAATGTTCAATGCCTCTTAAAGGTGGTAAGCCTTTTGACATCTTAATAAGATATAGGTCAGCATACTCTTATAGTAATATTTTCACTTCAGTAGGTAAGCTCTCAGCTTCCCTTAACCCTAAAAGTTTCTTGACTAAAAGGAGTGCACACTCATCGACCTTGACTTCATGGGCAAATTGAGCGTAGGAAATCACTAAGGACTTTCACTATAGTGATTTGGCAACCTTCCCTTGTGCCTCCTGCACTTCCTTAGGACTCTTAGCATTCAATATAACCTTCTTCCAGTCCTTTTGGAACATATAGGTATTCTTATACCCATCATGTAATACTCTCAAATCAAACAGTTAGGGTCGACTGAGTAAGATATGTAAGGTACACATAAAAGGACGTCACACAACACTTCATCCTTATACCTATCACCAATGGTAAGCAACGCTTTAACTTGCTCTATAATGAGTAAACCTCCCTTCTCATTCAGCCAATGAATCTTATACAATTTCGGATGGCCAAGGGTCGGTAACTTCATAGCCTGGACTACTCCTTGTGCTATAACATTGGTACAACTTCCTTTGTCAATGATCATAGAACATAGCTTGCCATTCACTCATCAATTCGTATGGAAGAGATGCTCCCTTTGTGCATTCTCGTCTGCTGCAAAAGTGCTAAGTGATCGATGCACAACAAAGTAATAATTAACACCGCCCTCAAGTGGTGTCTCAACATTAGGATCTTCTTAAAACTTTTCCAGCATTTGTTCAACTCCCATTTCTTCCTCTTCTTCACTAGCACTCTCTACTTTGAACTGGTGCTTATCTTGTTTGATCATCATGACACGTCAATTTGGACATTAACTAGCCACGTGTCCATAATTGAGACAGTTAGAGCACTTGATCTCTTGAGTCTTCCTTCTTGAGCTTTAGCCTTGGTCTCCTCGGACCTTTAGTTCCCTGACCTTGCCTTTGCCTCGGCCTTCTTCAGGTCAATTTACCACTTATCCTCAACATTCTACCTCGAAATTGTTCGATGCTCAACCAAGATTTGATTGACTCAACATGCTACTTCAACTCAACAATCCAAGTTAGCTAATCTAACTCTAGCTATACCTTTGCCTCTCAACCCTATATGCCACTTAGATGGCCTCATCTAGACTCCCAAGTCTCTATAGCTCTACAATATGATCAATCTCAATCTTGAGCCTAAAAATGAATTGAACTATAGTTCGAGTTTCAAGTTCATCGACATCACATTAAATCATCAATAATTAGAATTCTCGTACATACTCATCTATTAACTTGCCGCCTTGTTTCAAATCTTGGAGACATCGGAAGGTTCTTGTTCATAGTACTCTAGAACAAATCAATTTCTCATAACTCTTTTGATCTCATTCTAAGTTTGGACTTCTCATCTAGCTCTTAAGTGAACATTTTGCAACTTCTTCCACCACATTGTTGCATATCTAGAAAATTCCAATGCAGCCACTTAAATACGAACATTATCTTCATAGACATAAAAGTCAAAAATCTTTTCAATCTTCTCTTCCTGGTCTTGGTAGTCATCAGTACTATTAAACCCATTAAAGCTCGGAATCTGTACTTTGAGATGTTCATCTCTCCTAGGAGCTTTAGGCTCACATTCATCTATCCCAACATTTTTCCCTTCCTCCTCATAATTGTTGACTTCATCCAATTGGAGTCTCTTCCTCACAACTCTGTCACGATGACAAGGTGGTGCTTAGTTCATAAGAATGGGTTCGAGAGCTTGCTACTCATTCATTTGTCATCTTATCCCTATTCAATGACAACTCTCTCTCACAGCTCGGTCTCTAGGACCCTTTGTACCGAGACAACTAGATTGGCCACAATAGCAGCATGGTCCTGTATCCACTTATTAATAGTACATAGTGCTTGTTGGTTAACAAGACTACGACCATAAGCATCACTTTTGGCATCATTAATCTCTCCTTGAACAATATGATTCGACATTCTCAAAACAAAGCTTTAAAAAATACTCTTCACATAAGAAACTCTTACATCCACAAAAAATACCAAACAAACAATGAACAGTGAACTGTGAACTAGCTCTGTACTTCCAAAGAAAAACAAAGTATATAAAATAGCAAACTATTAGGAACTATCATAATACAACTCTTAAGCACATCCTCAAGCTCTAATATCAAGATTATATGATGTGCTTAGGAGCTCAGTTATTACTAAAGCTTACCGTAAGAGGTGAGACATCTATGGATCCTTTGAAATATCGAAGAAAATAAAGTAAGTAGGTCGATGAATGGAATACAGTAACTGATGTGAAATTACTAGAAGGATATGACCTACCAACGAACACAACACAACTTAACACTTCACTTAATATGACACACAAGTTAATGTCAAGGTCCACCCACCACTAATCTTGAGCTACTTAGCAAGATTAGATAAAAGTGTAAGAAAATGGACTTGGAGAGGGTTGTCTCGTAAGAATAAGTATATTCAATGTTTATAAGGAATGTAAGATCATTCCGACTACAAAGAGAAGGGACTATTTATAGTAAGTCCCTAGAGTAACATTATAAATAAAGAAAACTACAAAAAGGCATACATAAAAAGGGGATTCCTAATACATACAAAAAAGGGTAAATAGGACAACTGACAAAAAGGGAAAAAGGACAGGTGGTCATCAATGGTCCTATACTAAGGAATCTTTAGGTGCAATATCTGAGCTAAATCATGACATGGTGGCACCAGGTTGCCCAGGTGAGTGAGGAATGCTGTAAGTATTAGTAGTAAGCCGAAAGAGAAGTACTCAACCAGTATGAGCCTATGTCTCAACATTCGGCAGGACATGTTCGACAATTGAAGGTCTAAGCAAGACTTGGTGTACAGGGTCCGGATCCTCATTACTCGGCAAAAAGTTCTTGGCAAGGGAGAAGTCGATGTTGATACAAGGGTCAAAGCAGAGTAGCATATACCTACCCGAAGCTCTCAAGGAGTTCAACCACAATTCTACTGTATACTATTTCTTGTCCTTGATAGGCTGATGAGAGAGAATTCTTTAAGCGAGTAACTAAAGGCCTTGAAGGCGCATGCGAGTGAGAAGACCAGTAGTTCGTAGCCTATCAATTTAGACACCATTGATGAAGTAAGGGAAGTAGTATGAGCTCAACTAGTCGCAGACCTATAATGCATGCCAGGTGCCATAACAAGAAAGTGAAGCACAAGGTCTTCCAGCCAGGAGATCTTGTATGCCAAAAATTTGAAGCCATAGGATCTTAAGAAGGACGGGGGAAGTTATCACCCAACTAGGAGGACCCAATATGAGTAAAAAAAAGAAAAAGGTATGCAATGGTGCATACCAGCTCGAGACCTTCAACAAATAGCCCATCTCTAGAACATGGAACATAAACAACCTTCGACCGTATTTTATGTAAATCGTACAAATAGCCATGGGTACTTAATGTACTTTTAAAACATCAATGAAGAAAAACTACGTATTGTCCCATCCACGTTGTTTGTAGTTAGTATCCTAATTATTATTACAATACACTCTATTTCCAAATAGCATCAAATTAACTAGGTTGATCACCACCCTAGGTATCCAAACACTCTTATAGGATCATCCAATAATGAGAATCTAACTCTCAAGCCTTACCTTAAGCACCCATTAAGTAATCACACCCAAGGATTTTGTAGGCCAAGCACATACTCTATAACTCTTCACCTACCAAAATAAAGACTCCCTATAGCTTGATGACCCCAACCAACTGTTACTTAGATCAAGATTCCCTAACTAAGGCCTTGAATTGTGTAACTCTATTAACGATCGAACGCACCATAACAAGATAACTAGACAAGAATGTACAATGGAGCAAAAACTAAATGAAAAAGATAAGCGAAAGAGTAAAAGTTATTCATTCAACCATTCCAAATCATACAATCTTTAGGCTCAGCATACTAACCAACTTATAGCAACAATAGTCCCCATGAAGATACAGATTGACCATACATATAAAGAAAAAAAAAAAACAACAAAACAAAACATGCAAAACAAGCTAAAGTTAAGTCACAAGTAACAGCACCCTCAAGTTGTCGTAGGACCAACATCACCAATAGTAGCTACTGTAAGACCCTACAAAAATTGGTTATCAACTAACAATCGGTCAATTCAAAACCAATATATAAAATATAGAGTGATCTTGTAAGTTGATCAATTGAGCTTGAATTTTACATCAAAGCTAGAAATATTACTAGAAATGACCCTGTACAATTAGATTTTAAAAAATAAAATAATTAAATATTATATTTATAGAATAAAGGTATTTTACCTGTTAATTATACAAAACACGAAAAAGTGCTCAAATAATTAACAAATTATTAGAGATAAATTAGATATGTACTAAAAATCATAAAATAGCTTAAATAATATTTATAAGTAAGTATTTGTATTAAATATGAATTTATACGTAGGAACAATACTCAAAATTACTTAAAATACCTAATTTATTCTAAATAATACTAAATAAATGTATAAAAATTAATAAAAATTTCAAAAAAATAATGTACTGTGTAAGAAGATGCTGGAATGTGTTGTAGTAGCCTATTAAGGTAAAGTAGGTATGATCAAAAAGCATTTTAGATGACTCAACAAGGAATTAACTTCATCTAATGACACATGGACTGGGAAAGAAAAGTCCACCTTACTAACACCTTGCTTATAAATTAAGAATGAGCTCCCCTAGATTCATTTTGCTACTTTAGTACACAGGAAAAATAGAGGAAAGCTAAGGAGAGTTAAGTTAGTATTTTAGAAAAATTATACAAAATTAAGGCATTTTAGGGCTAATCCATGGTTCAATCGTCAACCCAACACTTAACATGAAGCCAGCACTACCATTGGACAAGGGAAGCACCACCTAATGCTACCAACAACCACTTGGTGGCCAACGGTGGCTAGAGCTGTTAGCATCAATGAGTCCTCAAATTTATCCGATTTTCATTAAATTAATAAAAATAGAAAATTTTATTCAATAATCATCAAAACTATATTTTGGCATGTTTTTGTATGTGTCTTTTGAGAAAAATATTCTTTTTTTAAATTAAATCTCGAAATATATTATCCTTAACAAATCACTAAACTTAAGCCGATTTCGCTTTTATTTATCAAAAATTTTATTAACGTTATTTTGACTCCAAAATTTTTCTATAAAACACCTATTATGTATATTAAATTAATATGAAAATTTTTTTTATAAAAATTATTTTTCATATTTTTATCTAATTTTTTAACTCTAAAATACTATCAAAATGCTATTTATCAAAATATAAATAATAATTTTTCAAGAAATTGATTTGAAATCTAATTTTGATGATATTCTGGCACATTGTAATGTAGAATGATGTTTAGAGATGAAATTTGTAGTATTGAGAGTATTGGATTTGAATATTAAAAGCCTAGTATTGAAATTAATGGTGCATGAAATGTGCTCCAATGATGGAATTACATATAGTTAGCTCAAACTAGAGTGATAATGGACTGTATAGAGTACTTAGATTCTCATCTTGATTGGAACTATGGGGAACCTATCTTAAAATATAGAATATGTTTGGATCAAAAGCTAATTCATAAGCTAAATCAAAAACAGGGTATATAGTGGCACATTAGAGAGTTGATCAAAAATTGAATCAGAGATTATATTCCCTTAGGTTGTGGTTAGTTAAATTTTGTAGAATAGGTTGGAAGGCATTTCTGAAACTTATGAGTAAAGTGTAATCAGAAGTTGAATTAGAACCTTATCCAAAAGTTGATTTAAAGATTGGGTAAAAGTAGCAAACAAAGAAGTTGATCCAAAACTAAACGAAGGACTATAAACATCTGAGTTGTAGACAATTAACTTCGTAGAATAGGTTAACTAATATTTCTAAGGCTTATAAGTTAAACTATAGTTAGGAACTAAATTAGAAATGGAATTAGACTCTAAATCAAAAGTTGAATCAGAAACTAGTGAAATATGAAACTAACTACTAGAGACTTAAAACATAAATAATTAGATATAGCAAAACCTTAAACTAAAGGTAATAATCAGGGTTAAAGAATAAGGCCTATATATAGTAGTTATATGAATACTAAAACAACATCTATATTATAAGGACTATCGGTAAAGACCTATCGTAAGTCACACCTTAAGTGAGCAAGCAAGAAGTTAGGTAACTTTAGGATCAATACATACTTATATTTTGGAGTACTATTTTATTATACTTAGAGGCTTAAGATTATACTTGGTTATATTTATTAAGTAGCTTGGTTGTGCACATACCTATATATGTGTGTTTCTAAGCTTAGTTGTATGATCCTGGCTTTTTGCTTTAGACTAATTGTTTGAATTGTGTGTATTGATTGATTACCTTAAACTAGACTTAATCATAAATGATTTGTAACCTTAACCAAACATGCAACTACAACACACTAAGGGACGTTTAGAATTCTTTGACCAAATACCAACCCCTTCGAAAGGGAGAGTACTAGTATATAATGGTCCTTTCTTCATCCTTAGTTAAACTAAGTGATAGAAAAGGAAGTCGCGATAAGAATAAAGGCAGTGGCTCAAAGGTAGTCACAGGAGAGGCTGTATCTCCATTGTACAAGCCTAGGTTTCATCGTGAGTTGTTGAACGTACGTTAAACTCCTCGACCCAGATTAGAGTGAGTGTAATTTCTCTAGTCTCATGATGGATTAGATAACATTATACGACAACATTTTTTTATTGCATTGCATCAAAATAACTGGCTAATAACCCTGCCTATACTTAATGTATAGTTTTATGTCTCTATCCTAGTTTACTGAGTAGTTGATTTCTCACATCCCTATAAATGTTATTGTAGGTACTAGCTAAGAAGTGGTATTACAACTACCATGAAGTTAGTGACAGTTGGATTCTAAGAAGTGAGGATATAATACTGATATTCAATTACACTTATGAAATTTTTTAGTATCAAACTGTATACTACTCAAGTAAGATTAGGTTACTGAATCAAATAAATATTACTTGGTTTATTAAAATCTTAGTATGGATTTTTCATACCTCCGTCAATAAATAATAATATTACTTTGTAAACTATTCACTCCAAAGCAAATTAGTTATAAATGCCTTATGTATATCAAGTTTGCAATAGTAGTTGTAAAGTCAACTTCTATCCTATAATGATTTACACAGCGAAGCTGTTACGAATCTACTGCTTCAAGGCATAACAACTACTTCATCCCTACCCCCTTCTTCATCCTAGTCAAGATGCGCTTAGATACCCATTTTGCCCCCCCCCCCCCCCCCCCCCCCCCCTTTATTTTATTTTATTTTTTTAATGGTCTTAATTTAGGAAAAACCAAAAAAATAAAAAAACTACAAAAAAAATTAGAAAAAATGTAAAAAGTAGAAAATTTAGAAAGATAGAGTTTTTCTTAAGGTAAAATAGTTTTTAGGAAAATATATATATATATTTAAAAAATAAAAATAGGCATTTAGAATTATTTTAGGGTCATTAGGTTTAATTTTGGTAATTTTATGGTTTAAATACTTTTTGTTCACAAAAGAAGATAAGGCACGGGCCAACAGCCCATATGGTTAAGTCTTTGGTCTTGAATTTGGAATTAAGCAGAGATTTTGATAAGACACATGTCAACCCATGATTGGTTGACTATGTTTTTCTTTCTTTTTTCCTTTCTTTCCCTAGCCTTTCTTACACTTTACCTCTTGAAGAGCTTGTTTTGCAGACAATTTTCATCAACTCTTCTTCACAATTTCACAAATAATTTGGTGAAATTGTGAAGACTACATGGCTTACTTCAATTTGGATCCCAAAACTTATCTAAATCCAGGTGTTTAATTTGTCAAAAATCGCATTGAAATTTTGAAAAAATTGGAAGTGCTTATGTTACTCTAAATTTGATTTACGTGATTTAAGCTTCGAAAGTTAATATTGAAGCTTCCATTTATGTTTTTCAATAAGAATGAGGAATGGGGAATTCATTTTAGTTAATATCTTCAAACAACTCAATCGAAATCATGGTCAATTTAACTAATTAATGTTGAAATCGTTTGAAAAACCCATTAACACAAAACCTTGATTTCGGATGAATTAATGAGTTTCCCGAACTAATTTGAGCCTAGAACAATATAAATAGGTGGTCTTGGTCCTCATTTCAAAATCAAGCAACACACAAAAATCAGAATTCATCTCTCTCTCTCTCTCTATCTCTCTTCATTATCTACTTTCTCTCTCTCTCTCTAAGCATCATCGCCCAAATCCACCACCAAAACTAACTTTGTAGTGATGCAAAACCCCAACCCCAACCCTTTTGTGAGCTACAGCCACCACCACTCAAACCCACAATAAACCACCACCAGCCAACACACTCGAAAACCGCCCAAAAACTACCCTAACACCATGCCACCCCCCCCCCCCCCCTCCCCCCCTCTCCCCTAAAAATAGTAATTAGAAAGCTAAAAAAAAAAAAAAACACTTTTCCTACTTCAATTGGTGGCCCGATCAAGCCGATCCACCCCTGACTAAGTTGCTGTTAAAGAAGATTTTTCGAGCTGAGCCGAACCTGACTCAGATCCGACCTAAGCTTGAGGACCCAAAGCTCACTCTAGGATTTAAACCAGGCCCAACTCTTTTCTATTTTTGGTTGTTTTTGTATTTTTTATTTATTCCTCATGTAATTATAATTGTAATTATATATATAAATATATATAAGAAGTAGAAAAAGAAAAGAAAAGAGAAAAAGAGATAGAAAAGCTCAGCTTTGTTATTTTTAATTTTATTTTCGATTAAGATTTAAATAAGAAGAAATAATGATAAATAAAAATAAAAAAATATATAAAAATAGGCTAGTGAATAAAAATTGTTTTAACACTTAGAAAAATATGTTTTTTTTTTCTAAAATAAGTAAAAGTAAAAGATCCTTTTTCAAATTAGGACCTTTTCAAAAACCTTCCAAAAATAAAACACGAATTTAGGACCTTTTAGATCTTTCTTAATAAAATCAAATCTACTTAAAAACATAAACACGACATGTTTTCAAAACTAAAATGAATCCAATGCAGTAAAGTTTTACAAAAAGAGCTACATACATCTAATCTCGAATAGCGGGTACGTAAGCATCTATAGGGCAATGGTAAAAAATGAAAAAAAAAAAAACCATTTTTTCCATTTTAGTATAGTTTCACTCGATTTAACCTAATCAATAATTAAACTTTGTTTCATAAGATAATTTTCAAAAGGTAATTTTAAGAAGTTAAGTCTAAAATTAGAAAGTTAATGATACCCGTAAGGGTTTAAAAATCTTAGCCTTAGACCCTTTTTTTTTTCTTAAAATCGTTTATAAAATTTGTTTTATGAAAAGACCAATAGTAAAATTATAATCAATCTATCTAATTGGTTATAATTTAACTCTCTTTTCTAACTATGGTTAGGTGGCAACTCCAAAATGTTTTCAATGTTAACAGGTTTTCTTTAAACCCTAGTCGAGGGTCAGTATTAAATGGGTAAGGTTTAATATTGATTATTTATAAAAAATGAGAAAAAATCAAGCTCGACATGTGCCTCCAATAGATAATTCAAAAAACTAAAATCCAGCTCGAGATAAAATTTCTTGCACCCCATCTCGCCATATTAGCACCATCCCAACTAGTGCTGAACGACACATCTTTATACTTCTGACTTGGCAAGAACTCATCAAAGAGCTTATCCATTGTCATTGGGGTCAACATACGATCATCTTTTAGCTTCTATTCTCTCTTTGCAAAGTTAGCACAAGCATCAGCAAACTCTTTCTATAAGCGGGCAACCTCTTCCTTTGCAATCTCCTCCACCCTTCAAGTAACACCAACGTCTTCTTTCGTAACATTTACTTTCCTTTAGGTATCATCAACCTCCTATTTGCCTGAGTCTACCTTACATTTAGCTACAATGAACTCTTCACAAGTAGCATACCTGGCATCTAAATCCTCTACTCACTTCTCATACCAACTAAGCTTGGACTAAAGGCTTACAACCTCTTGCTCTAGTCGTAGCTTGTCCATACCCTGCTCAATGCACCCTTCCTACAACCTCATGTTCCCCTACCTTAGTTGGGCTAACTCTTTCCTCAACTACTTGCCTTTTCCACCATTTCCTTACTCGCTTACCCAAGCAACCTAAAACAAAAACAAGAACCAAATGAGTAACTATGCTTAACTTCAACAAAACACAAGTATGACAACAATACTTCAAATCACACTTAGTCAAGAAGCTGAGCCCCTCGAGTAAAAGCATGCCTACAAAGGTTAATGGCATCCCCTAAACCCCTCAAAGCCATCAATGAGCATTCATTGAGCATCTTATCCTGCATCCACCTTACACTAAACCCAATGCCCTTACACTAACCAATATCAAGGATCCACTCTTTAGCCTCCTTGTCCTCCTTTTCAAAGTGGGTGATTGGCTTAGTGCAGATCAACCTTGTCTACCTCGTGGGAAAATCCAACGTGTACAATGACCTCACAACAAAGAATTGGTGTCTTCATTTATCGATGTTGCTCTTCTACCTATAAAATAACTTCATCAAAGAACCTTAGTTTACACAATACACCAAACTACCTAGGTTCCCTTTTAAATGAAAGAAATAATGGAACAACAAATAGTTAGTCTCCTGATATGGAAGATGAAGACAACCTCAAAGGCCACAAGCATTTGCCATGTATTGGGATGAAGCAAACCTAGAGATATATGGAAATATCTAAACACTTCTAATTGGAAGTCAATAAAGGGTAGTTGCATTCCCATCTCTATAACCTTCCAATATATGCAGAACAACTATCGGTTGCTACCATAATCACATGCATACACCCCCTCCTCGTGTATGGACACCTCTTATGCATTAGCATTACAACTCACTTCATCACAAACCCTCTACCATTGACCCTCTTTGTATACAAACTGTGCTTCCATAACAATCCCCCAACTATGGGTAGTCAATAACAAGCATTCAATTGCCTCTATCTTCTCGGGACAATACTCATACTGAGACCTTGCCTCAGCAAAGGCTCTTCGCACCTTCTAAGTATAACTCTCAATGTGTCTCCAAGATCATACACATAGAAGAGCACCACAACAAGAAGGAACCAGAAGAAAATAAAAGGGGATTAGCAAATCCAGGCAGCCACTAATCGAAGATAACGTACCGACTAATCCTACCCGACCTACAATTCACTGTATATGACTTACCAGCCCAAACTATAAGGTTACTCACAACTACTCTTTACTAAAGGGAATAGATAAAAGTTAAGAGAGAGTGAGAACACTAAGGTTGCTCAATAAGAAAAGTAATAATATTCAATAATGAGGTGTTGATGTCTACGTACAATAAATGAGGGTTTATATACCCACCCTACATACATAAAAAGACAAAAAGGGTAATTTACAAATAATACATGAAACATACTAAAAATGGTAAAAGAGACAAAGAATACTCTATATTGAAGAGTAAAGGATCATTCTAGATTGTTGTGCTAGAAGACACATGTCGCAAGTGGTCAGCAACCTAAAATAAAGTACAATTCAGACGAAATGAAGAAAGGAGTTTGTAGTCAAAGCTAACCTGTTCTGGTTTAGGTTGGAGCTCAATCAATTAAGGATGTTTAAAGCCCCTTTAGATTAGGTATCTTGCAATTTAGTTTAGACTGGGGTCGGATGTTAATCGGTTTAGGAGTTCAACTTAGATAGTCTTATCGAATGCTATTTGGGTCATGGTATGGCTATTCGACAAGTTGGCCAATATGCTTAGCAAGTTGACACATCTACTCGGCTACTCAAAAACTATGTTAGTAATCATGTAAGCTTGGTGCTTAGATTGGCAGTAGAGTGAAAGATAGAGGTCAGAATAGGAATCCTCGCCCAGGATAGGGCTTCAAGCTAATATCCTCCGCTTGAGTCCTTGGAGTCAACTAACTTGGCTGCCCATGATTAGTCTAAGGAGTTGATTCCTATCATATGCTTGGGGGTGGGAAAGATTTGTCTTCAAATCTAAAGGGGTTTTTGGCTCTTGTTATGTCATAGCATTTGTTGGGTCTTTTTCTTTTGGTCGGTAGGGAATCTGGTCGAACACATTTAAGGTAAAAGAAACACCATAGTTCTTAGGTAACTCGATCTGGTAGGTATTACGGTTCATCTTGTTCAAGACTTTGAATAAGCCATCAACTCATGGAGACAGCTTGCTCTATCTCAAGTGCAAAAATCATTCTCAGCCAAGTGAATCCATACTAAGTCTCTTAGTTTAAAAGAAATAGTTTGGTGGCCTCAACCACCAATCTCTTGTTGTCTCTAGTTGAACTTGGCAATCTTCCTTACCATAAACTAATGTAGTTCCTATAATTCTTGGGCTTAGTTGACTCTAGATTAACTCTCTTCAATAGTTACAAGGGTACTAATTAGATTTAGGAGAATAGTGGGATTAAGGTCATAGATGACCTCAATTGAGGTCTTCCTAGTAATATTGTAGATAGTTTGGTTTTATATGAATTCCACAACTAGTAGACACAGATCTCAATCTTTCACTTCTTTTTTCTTACGATAGTTCTAAGTAAATTGCCTAGAGTCCTATTCACAACTTCAATTTGGCGATCAGTCTAAGAGTGGTTATTGAAGCTAAATATAAGTTTAATCCTAAGTCTTCTCTAAAGAGCCTTCCAAAAATAGCTCAAGAATTCGGTATTGTGATCTGAAACAATAGTTTTCAACACTCTATATAGTCAGATAATGTACCTAAGTGCTTAGTAATCATTAGGTCTTACTATAGTGGGTAAAATGGGTCCTCCAAGATAATGAAAAAAGTAAGATGGAATCGAGTCTAGCAAATTCGTAAGCTACCCATAAGGATATGACCAAATGAATACTACACTACCTAATCTCTACTTTGATATTACATACAAAGTATAAATTAGGGTTTCTTGCTATAATCCTTAAGGGATTGATTAGAGCGGATGGAAGAGTTTTCATAGACAAATAGTCAAAGTGTTTTTCATTTCAATGTCATAAGTGTGACAAGTTGCTAAAACCCTACAAACGTGAACTATTTATACATAATGGCAATTTCATAAATAAAATAAAGCAAATGGTGCCCTATTGACAATCCTATAAATACAAAATAAAATATAAGGGTAATCTAGTAAATAAGACATAAGTAAGTAGTCTTGAATTCCACCATCTAGGATAAGCAAACCTCACCGAGCAAACATAACATAGTAAAGCAAGGCGAGGTAGAATACAATAGAAGAGAATAGCAGAGTAGAGTGAAGAGAGCAAAGCATCAGGGTAGAATAGTCAAAGTGGACATAATGAGAGTCATGTTTATTCAATAGGCCTCAACCTATCATCACCCCTCCATTGAAAAGGTTTTGATCTAAAACTTAGCATCCGCTTACTCTAAAATCCACCTGGGTCAAATACCAACATGCAAAAACCAAACAAAGTGATACAAAGATAGCTTAAGTCTATGATCAATGCTAGCATCATCGTCAGCTCCTTCCACTCGTCATAGGCATAGTCAACCAAACTCTTTTTTGAAGCCCCTTCTTTCTACTCGTCATGCATCTAATCAATTATGTTCAAGTGGCTCCAACAACCACCAATCATAGGGAATAACACAATTTCTAGCTCAAGTATCATGCTAGGAGCTCAAGGTACCTAAACATGTAAGATCTCAACCCAGTCCTCTACCTCATCCACTTCTAACCTCTTCAATTCTTTCACAACTCAATTCTCCCTCTCTCTACCGAGATAGTTCTAGCTAATATGAATATCCATCATGATGATCACAATAAATATCAACAAGTAATCTATAAGATCTCACCGACACAAGACTATTGTGGCTCTCATCAATCCTAGATAATCCCATCAACGGATCAAGACAAAGAAGTCTAATAGGTGGGAGACAAATGTAGTAGTACCTAGGGTCATTCTTAGTAGCATGGATGGTTGATAATGGAATCACATCAGGAACGTAGGAGATAGGTTGTGATTCACCTTAGCCTTCTTAGAATGTTTTAAAAGGTATTCCGGCTCTCCACCTTTAAATGGCAATCTTGATAGCTCTTAAACCTCTTTCAATTCTTACTTGGGGGCTGCAAGGCATTACAACTCACCTTTTATCATAAAAGGAATAAGCATGCCTTGATGGGTGATAGTGCATATTGCGACTTGACTTCCAAAACACATATAGCAATCATCAATATCAACTATATCACATAAAACCTCAACTTGGAATTTATCAAAAGAGAATGCTATCTTTACCTGCTTGGTAACATGAATCACCTTGTCATTATAGGAAAATTCATATGAACTTAAGTGATCAATAGTTGAATAACTGAATGTCCAAACTACAGCTTCAGAGTCAAAATTCACAAGATAATTACTAACCCAAATTAATATGATATTTACTTAGAGTCTTCCATCAAAGTGAAATTTCTACATTGCCATATTCTGACCAGTAACTTGACATATACCAACCATAATTTAAGGCCATGAGTACTCTAAAGCCCCAATCACAACAATTCAGTAGACAAGTAACTTGGTTTGCAAACTTAAGAATAAGCTTAGTACACACTTAATTTGGTAGTAGTTCAGAAATTGGATAGTCTTTTCCTCAAATTAGCTCAACTTCTACAAGAGCTTGATAATTTTCACCGTCATTCAAGCTTTATACTTCACACTAGCACATACACTGCAAGAGACTCGAACAAAACAACATGATTATTTATTACTGCTCAACAATAATCAAACAAAACACACACACTTGATAAGGAGCCTAGAACTTCTACAAGCAGCCTTGAAATTTACTCATAGCCAATAGTGAACTTGGCACCATACAAGTTAACCTTGAGCACCTTGCACACTGACTAGGTTCACTTCGACACTTCAAAGAAACTAGCTTGGCACACTTATAATTACATGTACTTGTATAGTTCAATAGACAATACAATTGCACAATTTCATTAACAACTATATAGAGTCACTTCAGCATAAGCGCAACAACACACGAATCAGCTTGGCTATTAAGTTTACTTTAGCTTAGATTATTACTACAGATTAGCCTAACAAGCTTAGAGAATAAAATAGCTCTTTAATTGAGTACATGACACACTATAGTTTAGCACTAATCTATAATCGATTTCTATACTCTAAGATAATCACGCATAATAGTAAGCAATCTAGACACAGCAATCAATAATTAATCTCAATCACTAGTTCCTCAATTTAGTTTGTCAACAATCATTAGCTACACTTGGGAACACTACGTATGTACAACTCAACATCAATCAAAACATAAGCCACAAGTTATCATTGAGTCTTGCCAATGTATTCTACTATATACAACCTACAACAACCGTAACATAGCTGCAATTGTTGTAACAATATGCAACAAATCATATAGTAAGCTTTCTTCATCAATTCGAGTAAGCACTACACCTATCTTGTGAACACACAACTGCGATAGCATGAACTCACACCACTACTACTCCAATGAGCACTAAACACACTCAACTAACAGTGCCTACACTCAATGCTTCAATTGCCCCCCACTTTTGTACCCTTTTATAATCGCACACCAACAAAAGCTCCACCATCATGTATAAACACAGCTATGTTCTCTAATGAATTACAACAAACCTTACTCAACTTACAGACCCACTTGCGCTCTAATCGCTACTGTTCACTGCACTGTAATTCACTTACGATCACAACTCTACACAATAAAAATCCCTAAACATAACTCTACACTTAATTACAGTACCAATTAGATGTTTTCTACAATTGTGCAGCTCAGAATTCCACACAAACCACCATACACACAAAGCTTATAGTCTGCATATACAATTCACTGCTATGATTTTTGAGTTCACATAAGATACATCATAGCTCCAGTACTACAGAACCCAAAACCGTTGATAATTACACCAACTACAGGATATGATGGACACATACCAAATGTACAGACCCCACTTCACTAACTCATTCACTCACTAAAATCTACTGCAAATTGTGACAATACCTACTTCCAATGAATAAACTCAATCCGATTAGTGTCATATCCAAACATGAACCCAACATGGCCATTGTTGTAACAATACAAAGGATTTACAGCTGAAATCAAATACTTACTTCACAATTGGTGCAATGTAACAACATACGACTACTATGGATTCACACTTACAGAAATCGCCACATACTTCACAATCTCTATCGAATTATAGTCACCTTCATACCCTTCTCAATATACTTCTTCTATTTTCAAAACAAATCCTAATTTTAATCTCCCATTGCAACTTAAATAAGAATTAATAGCAATCAATTCTCAATCCATGACATTAGGCACGAAATAGTAAAATCAACAAGGTGAAGTTTATATGGTAGTACATTACATAAGAAACCCATTTGGGAACTATTGTGCAAGAATTCCATATGGGCTCAAAGGTCAATCTTTAGAAAATGTCAAAGTCAATTCCAAACACTAGAAACCGTAAGTCGATTCACCTTCACATTTAAAATAGTACCATGCCAACGTTCAAGAAACTTGTGGCCTTACTTGAAACCATAAGTTCTGATACTAAGAATATATGATGTGCTTAAGAGCTCAATAACCACAAGGTCTTATCGTAGTATGTAAAATGGGTCCTCCGAGATATTGAAGAAAGGAAGATGTATTTGGGTCTAGTAAGTTAGTAAGTTACCTATAAGGATATGATGCACCAAATGAACACTACACAACCTAATCTATACTTTGATATTACGCTCAAAGTATAAATGAGGTTGCTTGCTTCAATTCTTGCTAAAGGCATTAATAAGGGTGGGATAAAGGAGTTTTAATAGAGAAATACTCAAAGGGTTTTTTGTTTCAATGTCATAAGTGTGATAAGTCCATAAAATCCTACAAACATAAACTATTTGTACGTAATGACAATTTCATAAATAAAATAAAGTAAAAGGTACCCTAGTAGCAGTCCCCGTAAATACAAAATAAAATATAGTAGTAATCTAGTAAATAAAACATAAGTAAGTAGTCCTTAATTTCGCCTTCTTGGATGAGTAGATCTAGTCTAGCTGACCGGACTTGGCCTAGCTAACCTAACCTGGCTAAGCAAACATAGCATAGCAGAGCAAGGCAAGGTAGAATACAATAGAAGAGAACAATAGAGTAGAGTGAAGAGAGCAAAGCAGCAAGGTAAAACACTCAAAGTGGACAAAATGAGAGTCATGCTCATTCAGTTAGCCTCTTAGAACCCATTATTGCACAACTTTCTATAGAAAGAATCAGTAATATATAAAGCATCGTTAGTTCGATGACACATGATGAAGTGTGCCATTTTGTTGAAGCAATCCACTATAGCAAAGATTGAATCTTTTCCCCTAGATGCCCAGGACAAACCTAGAACAAAGTCCATGCTGAGGTCAACCCAAGGTAAGGTCGATGTTGGTCGAGGCATGTACTCCCCATGGGGCTCTCTTTTTCCCTTAGCTCTCTTGCATACTTTATACATACTAACTACCTTATGGATATCCTTGGACATACTAAGCCGGTAAAAGTTCTCTTTCAATAGATTGGCAATTTTGATCTCTCTAAAATAACCAGATAATCCACCACTATGAGCTTTCCTAATCAATAGCTCATGTGTGGAACAGCTAGGTATGTATAGCCTTCTTTCATTAAATAGATAACAATCTTTAAGATAATATCCTTAGGTATGCACAACCTTCTTTCTTTGAATAGATAGCCATCTTTGAGATAATATCCTCCAATAGCAACTCCTTCTCCATGCTACTCTATAATGGGGCCAAAATAGGAGTCATAATCATACTACTTAATGATAAGTGAAAATCTCAGTAATTTTGTTTGTAGGATGATCATCAAGGTTTGCCGACATAATAGAGCATTAGCTACCACATTGGTGCTTCCATAAACTTTCCATAAACTCTAACCACTTAGCTCACCCCTTCAAAAATATGTTCTGACTCCCAAGATGCTTTAATGACTCATGGTCATTGTAAATAACAAACTCTCGTGGTAGTAAATAGTGTTGTTAGACAGTAAGAGCTCAAAAAAGAGAATAGAACTTATTCTCATACATAGAATAGTTCAACACAACACCACTTCTCACGATGATAGGCAATAGATCATAGTTTTTGCATTAGGATAGCACTAATTCCAATGCTTGGCGCATTGCATTCCAATTCAAATGGCATGCCATATTTTGGGGGGATAGAACAGGGGAAATAGTGAGCTTCTCTTTGATCTTCTTGAAGCTCTATTTAGCTCAATCATTCCATTAGAATCCATCACTTTTTTTCATTAGCTTAATCAAGGGAGCGGTAATGGCATTGAAGTTTTCAATGAATCACCTATAAACAGAAGTAAGACCATGAAAAATTCAAACTTCCGTAACAATCTTCGACGTCGACCACTCCAAGATAATTCGAACTTTATCCTCATCTACTCGGATTCCTTCTCCTAATATTACGTACCTAAGAAAGACTACTTTACCTTGACAAAATGTACACTTCTTCAGGTTCCCATATAACTTTTCAGCTCATAAAATGTCAAAAACAACTCAAAGATGTTGAACATGCTTGTTTAGGTCAATACTGTACACCAATATATCATCAAAGTATATGATCATACACCTTCAATTAAAGGGTGCATCACATGGTTCATCAATCGCATAAATGTGCTCGCTGCATTTGTAAGTCTGAAAGGCATTACCAACCATTTATAGAGACTATGCCTCATCTTGAAGATAGTCTTCCACTCATTACCTAGTCTCATGCGAATTTTGTGGCAACCACTCCACAAATCAATTTTTGAAAATATTTTTGTGCCATGAAGTTCATCTAACATGTTATTGAGCCTTGATATTGGATATCTATACGTAACAGTGATACGACAGATAATTCGGCTATTGTTGCACATGCATCACAAACCATCCTTCTTTGGGACGAACAGAGCTAATACAATACAAAGACTCATGCTTTCCCTCACATAACCTCTCTTTATAAGCTCATCCATTTTCCTTTTCAATCCAATAACCTACTTAAGGTTCATTCTATATGTAGGTCAGTTTAGCAGAGCTGGCCTAGTTGTAGATTAATACAATGTTCTATACCTCAGATTAGGGGTAGTCCTTCAATCAACTCTTCAAGAAGCAACTCTAAAAACTTGTTAGTCAACCTTTAGGTCTCATCAGGAACATCATCTATATTTCTCATCTCTAACAATTTTCTTATTAGTAGAAACATAAGCTCGTTGGCCTTCTTGGCAGCTCAAAGCTCTCTTCGGCTTATCATTAAGGCTTTCTTCTCACTAACTCAGGTGAGCTGATTAAGGGTCTCATTCACTTATGTTGGTATCATGGGTTACAGCATAATTTTCTTTCCATCCTTAAGAAAGGTATATTTATTCTTATATCTTTCATCTCTATACATATTCTAAGCAACAGATGTAAAGCTCCCATGGGGACAACATGACATGTCACTTCGTCCCTATACATACTCCCAATACTAAATGGTATAGATACTTATTCAATTACGTATAGAGTACCCTTATCTTGAAGCTAGTGTAGTTTGTAAGGTCAAAGGTGCTTAGAGGTCAGCATTCCTAACATTTACATAAAGGACTGTACAATGATGTTGGTAGAACTTCCTCCATGTACTATGATGGTGTACAACTGTCATTTGATGGTATAATTTGTATGGAATAAATTTTCTTTCTAGTCTTCCTCAAACCTTGGCAAGGAGCTAAGCAATCATCTCAGTACTAATGTAATCACCTCCTCCTAGTCAGCATAGACACATATCTCTTCTTCCTCCTCAACTTCAACCTTTCCAGTATTCTTCTCTTCCTCTAGCTCACTCTCATCAGTGCTATCTACTACATCTCCACGAAGCAATATGGCACGTCGATTTAGACACTCAATAGCCATATGTCTAAAACCTAAGCATTTAAAGCACTTCACATCACTTATCTTTCGTCCAAAAACTTGCCCTTTCTCATATGTCCTTAGGTTAGACTTTCCTCAAGTCAACTTCATTGGCATGCTCAACCCTATTAACCTACTCGGCTATTATCAAATTGATCATATCTTTCCTCAACTTGAGAGGTTCTCCTTAGCTCCGGATGTACAAGACTGTATGAAACAGGGGCTCGGGAAAATGTTGGCCTAAGTTAGCTTAGAGCATTTCTCCTCTACTTTTTTACCCTCTATGCTACTTTAATGGCCTCTTCTAGTGTATAGAACATCGTACTTCTACAATATTGTAAACCTCATATTTGAGTCCATAAATTAACCTCAACAATATGCGAGCTTTGGGTTCATCTACCTCTGTTCAGATCATTAATATCGAAAATTCTCTCACATAGTCATCAATAGATCGGTCTCTTTAGTGAAGTTCTTGCAACTTTGCAAACATGTCCTGCAAGTGTGTCTCAAGCACACATCTCCTTCTCAACAATCTCTTCATCTCTTTCCAAGTTTGTACACCGTATCTTTCATCAATTACTCCAACTATATTTAAATCCTTCCACCACATGGTAGCATATTCAGAAAACTCCAATACAGCAAGCCGCACTCTAATGACATTAGGGTAGTCATAGCAATCAAATACTTTTTCTACCTTGTCTTCCCACTCCAAATATACATATGCATCTCTACTTCCAATGAAGGGTGGAATTTAAACCTTAACATTGCCAAGTCCTTCAAGAGCTCGACATCCTCACTCTCACGCTTATTAGCACCTATCCTCTTCTTCTTCCTCCTCATTAGTCTTTACATCTATTTTCTCATCAACCTCTTCTATCTACTCCAACTTCAACCTTTATCTAGCAACTTGGTCTACAACTCCTCCAGCTCCATAAGGTTAAACTAGACGATTGGCTTGACCACCTTGGTCA
The DNA here is from genome assembly GCA_024138005.1 of Lumnitzera racemosa. Lineage (NCBI taxonomy): Eukaryota > Viridiplantae > Streptophyta > Magnoliopsida > Myrtales > Combretaceae > Lumnitzera > Lumnitzera racemosa. Next base: position 80,576,070 of record JAMXBC010000005.1, read on the forward strand.
TAATGTCTCTCTAGAATATTCTCAAGTAGGTTATGATGTGGCATACCCTAGGGTTGTTATCTATTAACTTACATTGCAATGACCAAACTCTTAACAAGATTAGTGAGTTTGTTGTGCTTATCATCAACTGACCCTAGGGTATTACTAACATTATAACCACAACCAGTATGAGCACCACTACCTTAGTCACCAATAACAACTTAAAAACTCGAATCTAACATCGTATAATACTTCTAGAACATATTAACGACACAATACACCAAAACCACTTCTACCTTACTACTCAAAACTTCTACTAACACACTCTTAATAGCTTCAACACCTAACACTTGCTCGAACTCAATAGAAATGCACTTGCTCTATTTTTGTAATGAAAAATAGACTAACAATAGGAGCCATACTTACCAACATACAAGCACACTAAAGCAATTACAGAAGGAACATAATGTAAACCCCGCAAATTTAGCTATTTAAGAGTAAGATTGAACCCTAATACTATAGATAGCTTAAAGAGTCATTAAAGCTGATCAGGATAAAAATTTAATAAATCATAAATCTAAATATATTATAAGTAGGAAAAAACCTTAAAAATTGATCAAAACCCTAAATTGCATACTAAAACCCTAAAACTGACTTATACATCATTAACCAAAATCGAATCCAAATTTAATCGAAACCCTAAAATTATAAATATAAACCTATAAAATAATTAAATATTACTCAATAGTGATAAAATTATAATCGATTATAATTTTTCACTAAATAGCCTATTCACGTAAAATTATAACGAAATCGCTATAATAACTGGTAAAAATTATAATTGTACCGAGTACCAATTAAATTAATAAAATTTCACGAAAATTTAAAAATTAATTTACGATGAGATTTCTTATAATTTATATGTTTCGAAAAATTACATATATTTATTATTAATTTTCATTTTCCTTCTCTTTCATTTCCAATTTATCTCCTTTCTTTCTTTTCTTCCTCTTACTCAATTGCACATCTTAGAAGCTGAAACAACAATTAGAAAAAAAAAATCAGCAGCCACGTGAAGAATAAAAGTGCCATGTGTGATTATTTTTGTTTAATCCTCATTAATGCAAAGGAGAAGATAAGATCTTAGCTTAAATTCTAAGCTAACTTTATGTGAATAAAAGGAAAAAAATCTATCTATGTACATGAATACTTAAATTTAATAATATATGTATGTATAAGGTTAGGTATGTATACATGTATGTACATAGGTATATGGAAGAGTATGTATTATGTATTTGTTTTTTTAGAATACATATAATTAGTAATAAGTATTTTCATTACATAACTATAGTATAAATATATATGTATGTATCGTAACTATATATATGTGTATACATGTATAATTATCTTTATATATATATGTATAGTCGTATAGTAGATATGTAGTAGGGTATTTTTATAAGTATGTATATAAGACATATATATATATAATATAGAGTATATGCTTTGGAGTATACGGCATAATATATGTAAAATATATAGTATACATATTTTATAATAAATATTATGTAAACATATATACCGAATATATATAATATAAGAATGGGTATTTGTAAATTATATATATATATGTATATTTAGGTCTTCGAAAATTATATGGGTATATTATTATGTATAAATACATATACATATATAATACGTATAATGTAGAGTATACATATATATATAAGTAGTATACCGAATATGTATTAGCATATATAATATATTTACTAAATTTGTAAATATGTAAGGTATATATGTATATATATATATAATACCATGATTAAGGATTTTTGTAAAAATAAAATTATAACATATATTATAAGTATATATATATATATATTAAACATAAAAGATATAAAGCATTCATTCGAAAATCCTGTAGTGAAATTGAGAAATCTCAAAAATAGGAAAATATACTCAAAATAATAAAAATATCAAATATATAATTTAAATAATTATTAAATCAAAAATATGTTAAGAAAAAGTGAAAATTAATATTTTATAATTTTTAAACTTAAATAATAAATTTTGTGATATTTTTATATCACAATTTAAATTACAAGTCATAACGTTCAAAACGGACCTCGTTACGAGAAAATATGCTAAAAAATGATCAAAATGAACTATAAGTTCATAAAGATCCAAGCTAAAACTAAAAAGTTACACGCAATTCGATAGCTCGAATCAGCAATTTTACGTAATTAAGTTAAGTAGACCTTACAAATTCTAGCACTAGTTAGCTTTAAATTCCCTACCTTACAAAATTTTCATTATTCTCAGGTGATTTCGATATCAACCCTGAGTTACCGCTAGACTACTACGACCCCTGAGCTAGCCATGGCCGAATGAGTGTTTCCTAATGATTCTATACTTGTATGTGCTTGTAATCAGTGAACATAAATTATGAATTATAAATGAATATGTATGGGGTTAGGTTATGCTTGTGCATGATAATTGTTGTTAATGGTGAATTTACCTTAAATTGCAATAATATAATGTCTATTGCATAGTAGATTTACTAGATTGATTGTTTGTGGCTTAGAATGATCACTGAATAAATAAGATTAAATTTTATTCAACCAGAAAAGTTAACTTGGATCATGCATACATCATGCACTGCATAATTAATTCCGAGTAATTACATTACACGGAGGTAATAAGAGGACATACGTGGGTTCATTATTGAGTGTTATTGATTCCGTACGGTGTACAAGTACGATATGACCTTAGCCCGACCAGCGGGATGACTAGGCGTTGGAGATGCCAACCGCCTGGCTATGGGTTGAGTCCAAAGGCATTTATTTAGGGGTGAGTGAAGGTTGCGTAAACCTACTTACAATCATATGTAGAACTCATTTTGATAAAGCTGGTAATAGATGTACCATTACATTTTAAATACAAAACGCGGAGTTTCGTTATGAAATGAGTTCTAATATGATATCCGGATCTGACTGTACCGATAAATCTCCAACCCTGACTTCGGAGGGTGCTAAATCTAAGTCACATGCAGTACCTAGTTACATACAGTACCTAGTTACATGCAGTACCTAGTTACATGCAGTACCTAATTACATGCAGTACCTAGTCACATGCAATACCTAGTCACCTGCATGTATTTGTTTGGCATACTATTTGCCATGCATTCATTTGGTTGAACCTAACTAATGTATGCCTTAATTGCTGTGTGGACGAGGGAAATTAACTCACTAAGCTCTTATAGCTTACATCCCCATATTTTTCTCTTGCAGGTTACTAGATGATCGAACATGGGTTAAGAATTGAGGGTTAAGTACCAATGTCAAGACGCATAGAAGTTAAACGCTGAGGATAGACTATATGGTTCATTGGAATTATTGTATACTACATTTAAATTTTGTGACTTTAGTAAGTTTGAGCTTTAAAACTTTACTACCCAATCTTATTATTTGATAGGGGATACCGATTCTCTGCAATTTTGTTGAACTGTAGTTTATCGGATATTCATAGTCACATATATGTCATCGTAAGTTCATTAAATAAAAACTTTAGTGACTAATTGTTTAGAATCTTGCAATCTCTAACTTGCAAGATGATTTTCAAATCACGGGTGCACACATGATATGAAAATTTTAGGCAATCCTACTAGGCTCCCTGTAAGGTCATGACACACAACGCCCACTAACAATAAACACGAACCAAAACTCTACTATAACTTCACATACTTCCTCTCGGGACCATGCTTTGATACCAGTGAAACTTATGCTTCTCCATAATTGTATGCATGGAGGAGCACCATAACGGGAAGGAACTAAAAGAAAATAAAAAGGGATTAGCAAATCGAAGCAACTACTAATTGGATATGATGCATCGACTAATCCTACTTATCTTACAATTCACTAGATATGACTCACCAATCTAAACTATAGAATCACTCACCCTTACTCTTTACTAAAGGAAATAGATAAGAACTAAGAGAGAGTGAGAATTCTAAGGTTGCTTAGTAAGAAAACTGATAATATTCAATAGTGAGGTGTTGATGTCTACATACAATAAATGGAGGTTTATATACTCACTCCACTAAGGTTATAGTACATACATGAAAAGATAAAAAGGGTAATTTACAAATAATAAAAAGATAAAGAATATTCTATACAAAAGAGTAAAGAATCATTCTAAAATGTTGTACCAAAAGACACATGTCTCACCAAAAGATACATGTCTCACCAAAAGATACATGTCTCACCAAAAGACACATGTTGCATGGTTATTGGCAGCCTAAAATAGAGTACAATTTGGACGAGATGAAGAAAGGAGTCTGTAGTCAAAGCCAACTTGTTCTATTTCAGGTCGGAACTTAGTCAATCAAGGATGTTCAGATCCCTTTGAGGTTAGGAATCTCATAATTTGATTTAGACTGGGGTCGGATGCTAGTCGGCTTGGGAGCTCAACTTAGATAGATGTTTAAGGCTAGTTTACTTGGATGTTGTTCGAGTTATGGTATGGCTGCTCGATAGGTCAACTTGTATGCTCGATAAGTCATTATGTCTTCGGTTGTTCAAAAACTATGTTGGTACTCATGTAAGCTCGGTGCTCAGGTTGGCAATAGGGTAAAAAATGGAGGTCAAAATAAGAATCCTCATCTTGAATGGGGCTTTGAACTAATAACCTCCAAGTGAGTCCTTAGAGTCTTTTAGCTCGACTACATATGATTGGTGTGAAAAGTTGATTATCAACTCCTCTCCATGCTACCATCTTTGGCCGCCGCCACCGTCTATTTAGGGGAAGGGGGGATAGGGATAAGCCCATCCCTATTATTAGTACTCGCTAATGCCTCACTTGCGAATCAGTTTGTTTTTAGTCTTTATGGTTGGTCAACCATCTTTGAAGGTTTGAAAAAAAAAAAGGAAAAAGAAGAAGGAATGAAAAATGCAAAATTGAGAGGAAGGTAGCTTTTAGGGATTTTGGTAAAATGTTAGCAAAAGTAAAGAATGACTAGCTTCTTAGCCCTTATATAGGATGGCCAAACCATACAAAATGTCACTTAACCCAAAACCATCTAAAGTGACCACATGCCATGACCACGGGATCGATGACTAAAGATTCACTTATTAGGTGGATTACCCCTAAGGCACTCATATGTGTATCGTTAATGGTGCACAAATCCTTAAAGCCTCGAGTATCCTAACGGCCACTTTGATCACCTCAATTGTCATGTCTAAATGATCGGAATAGAGGTTCTCCAAATATGCATTCTCATAAGACCCTACCGAGAGCACCCGACTTCATTTTCGAGTACCCTATAGACAACTGAGATTAATGAAGGCTAAAGAAAAATTACTAGGTGAGAAGGAAGAAAGAAGGGAGAAGAAAATGCACATAAATATGAGAGAACTTCATTTTTATTAATTTGAAGGATTAATACAAAACCTAAGAACCAAGGTACTATCCTTAAATACAAGCAATCACAACAGAAAATACAAAGTACATTGTATAAGCCAAAGCCCCTTCCTATTCTACTGCTCAACACTAGTCTTCAAGCTTGTAACTTTAACTTATCTTCAGTGGATGTTCTTCCAGACCTAGTTTGCCCATAATCTTAAGTCAGCATAAAGCAAGGGCCCTAACCTAAGTTGATCAGTTCGCAACTTCAACTTGGCTGTTTGACTATCCCAACGAAGTACGCCTAGCCTAAGCTACCTCAAGTAGATGATCGCAAACTAAGGAGAATAGCGGCTAAGGACAACGAACCACCAACCAAGAGGGTACTAACCCTCATTCACCCCGACCCCTCCCCCCCAATCAGTGCTTAGAGCCTACTCCCCATCACCAAGTAACACTATGCACCCCTTGATCAATGCTCACAAGGCTCACCAGTGGAGTGAAGCCTCAACTTGAACACCCTCTCACTTAGAATGATCATCTCAAACTCACTCATGTTTGGACTTCATAAAGGTGGAGAATTATGCTAGAGGGTTTAAATCAAGGCAAGGGCAATAAAAGCAAAATGGGGAAAATGGTCCCATGGCCCCCTTTTGTATAATAATAAAGGCAAGAATATGGTCTATCCACGTGTTGACTATTAAAACATCCAAATACTAGGGAGAGATGATGGCAAAGGGGTGACATTAATTCCCATCATCACTCTAGTGCGTACCTTCTTTATGTAATTAATGACGTACGCGTGCAACACATCTCCCGAATCACCATACTATGCATAAAAAACGATGGGGCTTTGGAAAAGACCGAGCATAAAAAAGTCACTGCTAAGGATCATGTCAACAGTCACTTCCAAAAGGTCACTCCAACTATCACTTCCAAAGGGCCACCTCCTCATAGGCACCTGTAGCACCATTACCCCCTTAACTCCTCCTTTACAAGCAACAAAGGCTTCGGCCTTCCTGAGCATAAAGTATTGAAACTCTCCTTACTAACCCAATGTCCAAGGGAGTAGAAAGGTAAATATTGCAACTACTTTCTACCGCCTGGGCTCAGAAGGCCCAAGCCCATTGATGTACTCGATCTGAATGCCCTTCCAGGTTAGCCAAGACTCTACTAGCCCACCAAGGAATCCTAACTGCCCATTTCAAGATAACTCAAGCTTTATGCCCTACTCGTGTCAACCCTCAAGCACCCTAGGGGCTAGGGCCGTAAATGAGCCAAGTTACTCGCAACCTACTAAAGCTCATCTTGTTTAATGCTCAACTGGAGCTCAATTAGTAAACAAACCAAGCTCGAGCTCAAGATAAAGCTAGTTTACCTAAACGAACCGAGCTCAAGCTAGCTTGAGCTCACAACCCAGTTCATTTAACCTCGTAACCCGACTCGTTTAAGCTCATGAGCCATTTAAGTCAACTAAACTTATGAATAAGTTTATGAATTTTATATATAGTACAAATATTACATATTATTAAAATCTAAAAGCTAATATTTATATAATATATTAAAATATATAATATATTATTAGATAATAAATAATTTATAATTTAATCCCTATTCACTATTTTTCAAACTATTTATTTATATATTTCTTAATTTTTTTTTATACTTAAGCTCATTAAGAGGCTTGATTTCAAAACAAATTTCATTTATCTAAACAAATCAAACTCGATAAAAAGTTCAACTCAAGCTTGATAATTTTTAAACAAACCAAGTTTAAACTTTTAGAAGTTCGATTCGTCTTAGCTCGTTTGCAATGCTACTTGGGACATTTCCTCTAAGAGGACTCCCTTTAGGGATGTCTGGTCCACCATTCTTGATGCCAAAACGAAAGGAGTCCGTATCCCCCTCTTAGGAAGCAACTACAAAGGAGCTTACAAGAACATGAGCTGAATACCTTCTCTACTCTCCGTACACATTCTCCCTCTTCATTAAATAATAAATAACCACTTATGGCACGACCCACTGTCCAATCACTAAATTAAGGTGCTTGCTCACAACCAATGGGATAGGCCCATCACCCAAACACTCACCAATTGATAAAGGAAAGTTGTCCCATTAGGTATTAACAGCACCGCCTCCTTAAAGCACACGTCGACCAATCTCTTTTTGCTACATGTCCGCAAAGACATCTCCCTCCAACATATAAATATGAATAAAATCCATAGGTAAAGGGATGAATTCCTATCTATTCTCCTATGAACTTTCTATCATTACTTTTACATTCATATTTACTTACTCTCTTTATTAACTTGATAGTTAAAGGGTCCCCGTTGGCCACATAATTAAAAAAAAAAAAAAAAGCTTTTTGCAAGTACTTAATAGTTTATGATCAGTGAACCGACAAGAGTTGACTCGAAAGATATTCTAACATATTTACTCTAACCAAATAAAATTCAAATAGATAACAACCTTAGTAAATAAAAAAATAGATAAGTAAACTTGGATATATCTCTTTTTTTCGAATATCTTACATTCAGATAGGAGACGTAAAATTCTCCTATGAACTTGTACCAATTTTTTGTTTATCAGAAATGTAATATTAGAAACTATGACGCGATCTCCAAACAAAAGGTGGTGATAAAAACAAATATATCGAGACTTACCTATCTATTTCTCCACGATCGTCCGTGCTCTCCTAATCTCGATGGCACGATTCTCGATTTCAATACATCTCTATCCATATCAAATATTAGGTATTTATAAACGGGATTAAATGTTACAGCTTGCTAACAAACAAAAATTACAGCAGAAACAAGGCAAAAAGGATCTCTGCTCGAGGCCATGAGACTCGATTTATAAAACTGCTGAATTTGAGCCTTTACACGACCTTTTTGGCCTTTGGCTGCCCTTTGCCTTGTAACTTGATCTTTGGTGTTGCATTAAAAACAAGTGTATGTGGCCACAACTGCAACCTAATGCCTGTACGGATGACCATGTCCTCTGGCCTAATGGGATGTGGCGTTTTGTCGCACCCTGCCGAAGCCCTTTACCCCTCCCCACTCTATTACCGAACAGTCAACTCCAGCTGAAGTCAGTTGCACATTCAATGCAAATAATTATTGGTATAGGTTGTAAATAAATTCACGTAATTGCTTCAAGATACTAGCTTAGGCTCTCATAATTTTTAGCCATAAACATTTACCTTCTAATAACATATACAGAATTCAATTTTCTAAATTGTAAGGTAATATTTGGCGAAGAAAGAAAAAACATATATATAATTTTTAGCAAAAGTGAATTTAAACTCTCATATGTCTATTTTATTATTAAATAAAATAATAAAGAATACTAATAATATATATATATATACATAGTAAAAGGCAATATGAACATACATCAGTCCAAATGTACTTTCTTTTTTTTCCCCTTAGGATTTAGGACTGTGAATATATAATTTCAAAGATACGGTGCTAAGAGCACATCAATCAAATATAACAGCATATATTTACAAATTATATTAATAATTAGATACTTATGGAGTTTCTTATCCGCATGACATGACATAGGTACTCAAGAAAAATAGGACATGTCAGAATTAATATCCACATCTATGTTTATGACGCAGTTCTATCTCGCTCCCTTCTTATTTCAATAATTCATATCACAGCTTTACTGGCATCGTTCGTTCGCAATTACAAGTTGGTAAGTTAAATTATTTATTCGCTGAGTATACCACATCATTATGTTAATATTGGAACTTTAAGGACTTTCTAGTAAAAATTCAACAAAACTCTAAGACTGCTAATCAAATTTCTACTAAAATAATTATTATAATATAATATTAATCTTTTAGTAAAATGAACTAAGTTGAAATCTTTTATCCCATATCGTCGTACACTCAGGAAGAAAAGAATAAAACCACTGTAATGCAATAGCATCACCTTATTTACATAATTTTACAAAACTTTTCTTCCCTGCTCTTTGCTTCTTTTTTCTCCAAACCTGTCGTGAAGATTCGTGCCCAACCTTCCAGTATAATCTGTAACGACATACACACATATACATATATATATAT